>CM055125.1:375007018-375219518 GCA_029206835.1 Rana muscosa
TTCCTCATCTGATTGCACATTAAAAAAAACTTTGGAATGTGCAGCTCAGACAGTTCTTATTTCAGACACATTTATTTTTCTGGCAGTTGGTTTGTGTTCTAATGGAACTTGAACATAACTGGCAATTGTAATACATCTAGTGTATTTTTCAACATAATTGGGATTTGGGGGGGGGGGGGGGGGTGAAACCTCATTTGAAATGCATGTTGGGCGCAGGCACTGTAATTAGTTTCCATATAATGCGCACTCATTACGGAGAGGTTCATTTCGGCTCGGCATTGTTCTGCTGTTGGAGCAATTGGGGGGTTTATTGTTTTTCACTCCGCTGGAGAGTCTGAAAGACTGTGGGCTTCCAGTCATGTAAAAAAATCGGTCGTTTCATTCCGCCAGCGCTGGAATAAAATAATCCGCGTTCATAGTTATTTGATTTGTAAATATAATGTCAGCTTCAATCCGCGACACCATGCATTTAATTTTTAAAATGGAAACTGACAATTAATTCTGAGGAATGGAGCAGGGGTGACGCATTACCAAACAACCGGTGCAGAGAGACAAATTGCTTGCTATTTTACACTGATTTCCATTGTTTTTCTAAAAAAAAAAAAAATGGAATATATATACTCAGCGGATTTGCTAATTTACTTTGTGAAAAAGCTACTTTGGTGTAATTTAAGGTACAATAAGCTAATATACTCTAATATATATATATTTTTTTAAGAGAACCAGTCGAAATTGCCATGTCAGGACAGCCTTTATTTTAAGTGCACTTACTGCTAAAACTTTTCTTTTTATTTATTTATTTTTATTTATTTATTTATTATTATTTATTTATTACTTTAGATGCTAACCCTTGTAGGTTTATTTTTTTTCTACAAAATTCCCTAATATAAACTGCTGGTTTACATGAGGAAAATTAATGTCAATAGCGCAGTCCAGACTTTAGAACAACATCTCAGCCCTGATGAAGGAGGACCTTTGTCCCTTGAAACGCGTCGCTTTTTCTTTTGTTGACTGCAAAGATCAGTTAAGACCATTCTGGACAGTGGATTGGCACTTCTGTAAGCTAATATTCTCCAATTAAATTATTAAGAGAACCAGTCATAATTGCCATGTCAGGACAGCCTGTATTTTAAGTGCACTTACTGCTAAAACTTTTCTTTTTTTTTTATTATTTATTATTATTATTTATTTATTATTTTAGATGCTAACCCTTGTAGGTTTATTTTTTTTCTAGAAAATTTCCTAATATAGTTTATGGATTAGCTGGTTTACATGAGGAATAGAAATGTCAATACCACAGTCCAGACTTTAGAACAACATCTCAGCCCTGATGAAGGAGGGCTTTTGTCCCTTGAAACGCGTCGCTTTTTTTTTTGTTGACGGCAAAGATCAATTAACACCATTCTGGACAGTGGATTGGCACTTCTGTAAGCTAATATACTCCAATTAAATTATTAAGAGAACCAGTCATAATTGCCATGATGTCAGGATATGAACAGCCTGTATTTTAAGTGCACTTATGCCCTGTACACACGATAGGATTTCAGACGGAATAAAATCCGATGGATTTTTCCGTCAGAATTCCGATGAAGCTGACTTCCATCAGTCTTGCCTACACACCATCAGACAAAATTCCGACCGTCCAAAACGCGGTGACGTAAAACACTCCGACGAGCCGAGAAAAATGAAGTTCAATGCTTCTGAGCATGCGTCGACTTGATTCTGAGTATGCGTGGGTTTTTCTCCGATGGAGTTCCCCACAGACGATAGTAATTTGCTATTGTTTATTTTTTCCATCGGTAAAATTTAAAACATGTTGTTTTATTTTTTTACACCGATGGAAAAAAGACCAATGGGGCCCACACACCATCCGTTTTTTTTCCGATGAAAAAAGGCCATCGGTCTTTTTTCATCGGAAAAACCGATCGTGTGTACGTGGCATTAGTTCTAAAACTTTTTTTTAATTAATATTTTAGATGTTTACCCTTGTAGCTTTATTTTTTGCTGGAAAATTCCCGAATATAAACTGCTGGTTTACATGAGGAATAGAAATGTCAATAGTGCAGTCCAGACTTTAGAACGACATCTCAGCCCTGATGAAGGAGGACTTTTGTCCCCTGAAACGCGTCGCTTTTTCCTTTGTTGACTGCAAAGATCAATTAAGACCATTCTGGACAGTGGGGTGGAACTTCTGTAAGCTAATATACTCCAATAACATTATTAAGAGAACCAGTCATAATTGTCATGATGTTTGGGATCTAAACAGCCTGTATTTTCAGTTCAAGTAAAAGGCGCAAAAATATCTAATACAAGGTTATCCTATAGATGTATTATTATGTGCTGGATGCATAAATAAACCACGTATGCACAGTATGGTACTAAGTCCACAGTCTCCTTAATAGGTGTCCACAAGGACTTAAATCTTTCAATGATAGTTCATAAAGAGTTAAAATTGGAGGGGGGGAGGGGAAGGAGAGGGAATGAAACAATAAATTACTGAAATGGGAAAAAATTGAATGGGAATGGACCACACTCAGGGCTGCCATCATGTCATGTATTTTAAGTGCACTTACTGCTAAAACTTTTATTTGTATTTATTTATTTATTCTTTTTTTTATTTATTTTTATTATTTATTTATTTATTTATTTATTTATTCTTTTAGATGTTTAACCCTTGTAGGTTTTTTCCTAGAAAATTTCCTAACATAAACTGCTGGTTTACATGAGGAATAAAAATGTCAATAGCACAGTCCAGACTTTAGAACGACATCTTAGCCCTGACAAAGGAATTTTTTGTCCCCTGAAACGCGTCGATTTTCCTTTGTTGACTGCAAAGATCAATTAAGACCATTCTAGACAGTGGATTGGTACTTGTGTAAGCTAATATTCTCCAATTAAATTATTAAGAGAACCAGTCATAATTGCCATGATGTCGGGATCTGAACAGCCTGTATTTTAAGAGCATATACGACTTAAACCTTTTTTTATTATTATTATTATTATTATTATTTTGAATAGATTGGGAAAGGGTTACCCTCGTAGGTTTATTTTTTTGCTGGAAAACTTCCTAATATAAACTGATAGAAATGTCAACAGCACTCAAAGCAGTCCAGACTTTAGAACAATATCTCAGCCCTGATGAAGGAGAACTTTTGTCCCCTGAAACGCGTCGTTTTTTTAAAATTGTTGACTCCAAATCGAATAAAGACCATTCTGGACAGTGGGTTGGCGCTTCTGTCATTTGTCTCATACAGGAATCATATAATGCCAACAGTTTGCGCAGCACTTTACAAAATAAAGGGAGGGTACAGTTACAACAAAATTCAATACAAGAAGGTATCTGAGAGTTTACCATCTAAATCAGTGGACTCCAAACTTTGGCCTGGGGGGGGGGGGGGGCAGATGCGGCCCTTTGCTTGCTTTTATTCTGGCCCTTGGGATGATGTTATATTCACTGAGACCAATGTAGGGCACAGTTCCTCCTAATAACACCAACAATGGGGCCCAATGAGACAAATGATGGGACACAATTCCACCCAATAATACCAATAATGGGGCACAATTCCTCCCAATGACACCAACAATGGTGTCCAATGACATCAATGATGGGGCACAGTTCCTCCTAATGATGTAAACAATGGGGCCCAATTATACCAATGATGGGGCACAGTTCCTCCCAATAACACCAACAATGGGGCCCAATGATACCAATGATGGGGCACAATTTCCCCAATTACACCAACAATGGAGCAAAATTACACCAATGATGTAGCACAATTTCTCCCAATGACACCAAAGATGGGGCACAGTTCCTCCCAATAACACCAACAATGGAGCCCAATGATACTAATGATGGGGCACAGTTCCTCCCAATGACACCAACAATGGAGCACAATTTATCCAAATGACACCAACAATGAGGCCCAGTGACACCAATGATGGGGCACAACTCCTCCCAATAACACCAACAATGGTGTCCCATGACACAAATGATGGTACACAATTTCTCCAAATTACACAAAAAATGGGGCCCAATGACTCCAACGATGGGGCACAATTCCTCCAAATTACACAAACAACAATGGGGTCCAATGACACCAATGATGGGGCACAGTTCCTCCCAATGACACCAACAATGGGGCCTAATGACACCAATGATGGGGCACAGTTCCTCCCAATGACACCAACAATGGGGCCCAATGACACCAATGATGGGGCACAGTTCCTCCCAATGACACCAACAATGGGGCTCAATGACACCAATGATGGGGCACAGTTCCTCACAATGACACCAACAATGGGGCCCAATAAAACCAATGATGGGGCACAGTTCCTCCCAATGACACCAACAATGGGGCCCCATTGACACCAATGATGGAACACAGTCCCTCCCAATGACACCAACAATGGGGCCCAATGACACCAATGATGGGACACAGTTCCTCCCAATGACACCAACAATGGGGCTCAATGACACCAATGATGGGGCACAGTTCCTCACAAATGAAACCAACAATGGGGCCCAATAAAACCAATGATGGGGCACAGTTCCTCCCAATGACACCAACAATGGGGCCCAATTGACACCAATGATGGAACACAGTCCCTCCCAATGACACCAACAATGGGGCCCAATGACACCAATGATGGGGCACAGTTCCTCACGATGACACCAACAATGAGGCCCAATGACACCTATGATGGGGCACAGTTCCTCCCAATGACACCAACAATGGGGCCCAATGACACCAATGATGGGGCACAGTACCTCCCAATGACACCAACAATGGGTCCCAATGACACCAATGATGGGGCACAGTTCCTCACAATGACACCAACAATGGGGCCCAATAAAACCAATGATGGGGCACAGTTCCTCATGATGACACCAACAATGAGGCCCAATGACACCAATGATGGGGCACAGTTCCTCCCAATGACACCAACAATGGGGCCCAATGACACCTATGATGGGGCACAGTTCCTCCCAATGACACCAACAATGGGGCCCAATGACACCAATGATGGGGCACAGTTCCTCCCAATGACACCAACAATGGGTCCCAATGACACCAATGATGGGGCACAGTTCCTCACAATGACACCAACAATGGGGCCCAATAAAACCAATGATGGGGCACAGTTCCTCACGATGACACCAACAATGAGGCCCAATGACACCAATGATGGGGCACAGTTCCTCCCAATGACACCAACAATGGGGCCCAATGACACCAATGATGGAGCACAGTTCCTCCAAATGACACCAACGATGGGGCCCAATGACACCAATGATGGGGCACAGTTCCTCACAATGACACCAACAATGAGGCCCAATGACACCAATGATGGGGCACAGTTCCTCACGATGACACCAACAATGAGGCCCAATGACACCAATGATGGGGCACAGTTCCTCCAAATGACACCAACAATGAGGCCCAATGATACCAATGATGGGGCACAGTTCCTCCCAATGACACCAACAATGGGGCCCCATTGACACCAATGATGGAACACAGTCCCTCCCAATGACACCAACAATGGGGCCCAATGACACCAATGATGGGACACAGTTCCTCCCAATGACACCAACAATGGGGCTCAATGACACCAATGATGGGGCACAGTTCCTCACAAATGAAACCAACAATGGGGCCCAATAAAACCAATGATGGGGCACAGTTCCTCCCAATGACACCAACAATGGGGCCCAATTGACACCAATGATGGAACACAGTCCCTCCCAATGACACCAACAATGGGGCCCAATGACACCAATGATGGGGCACAGTTCCTCACGATGACACCAACAATGAGGCCCAATGACACCTATGATGGGGCACAGTTCCTCCCAATGACACCAACAATGGGGCCCAATGACACCAATGATGGGGCACAGTACCTCCCAATGACACCAACAATGGGTCCCAATGACACCAATGATGGGGCACAGTTCCTCACAATGACACCAACAATGGGGCCCAATAAAACCAATGATGGGGCACAGTTCCTCATGATGACACCAACAATGAGGCCCAATGACACCAATGATGGGGCACAGTTCCTCCCAATGACACCAACAATGGGGCCCAATGACACCTATGATGGGGCACAGTTCCTCCCAATGACACCAACAATGGGGCCCAATGACACCAATGATGGGGCACAGTTCCTCCCAATGACACCAACAATGGGTCCCAATGACACCAATGATGGGGCACAGTTCCTCACAATGACACCAACAATGGGGCCCAATAAAACCAATGATGGGGCACAGTTCCTCACGATGACACCAACAATGAGGCCCAATGACACCAATGATGGGGCACAGTTCCTCCCAATGACACCAACAATGGGGCCCAATGACACCAATGATGGAGCACAGTTCCTCCAAATGACACCAACGATGGGGCCCAATGACACCAATGATGGGGCACAGTTCCTCACAATGACACCAACAATGAGGCCCAATGACACCAATGATGGGGAACAGTTCCTCACGATGACACCAACAATGAGGCCCAATGACACCAATGATGGGGCACAGTTCCTCCAAATGACACCAACAATGAGGCCCAATGATACCAATGATGGGGCACAGTTCCTCCCAATGACACCAACAATGGGGCCCCATTGACACCAATGATGGAACACAGTCCCTCCCAATGACACCAACAATGGGGCCCAATGACACCAATGATGGGACACAGTTCCTCCCAATGACACCAACAATGGGGCTCAATGACACCAATGATGGGGCACAGTTCCTCACAAATGAAACCAACAATGGGGCCCAATAAAACCAATGATGGGGCACAGTTCCTCCCAATGACACCAACAATGGGGCCCAATTGACACCAATGATGGAACACAGTCCCTCCCAATGACACCAACAATGGGGCCCAATGACACCAATGATGGGGCACAGTTCCTCACGATGACACCAACAATGAGGCCCAATGACACCTATGATGGGGCACAGTTCCTCCCAATGACACCAACAATGGGGCCCAATGACACCAATGATGGGGCACAGTACCTCCCAATGACACCAACAATGGGTCCCAATGACACCAATGATGGGGCACAGTTCCTCACAATGACACCAACAATGGGGCCCAATAAAACCAATGATGGGGCACAGTTCCTCATGATGACACCAACAATGAGGCCCAATGACACCAATGATGGGGCACAGTTCCTCCCAATGACACCAACAATGGGGCCCAATGACACCTATGATGGGGCACAGTTCCTCCCAATGACACCAACAATGGGGCCCAATGACACCAATGATGGGGCACAGTTCCTCCCAATGACACCAACAATGGGTCCCAATGACACCAATGATGGGGCACAGTTCCTCACAATGACACCAACAATGGGGCCCAATAAAACCAATGATGGGGCACAGTTCCTCACGATGACACCAACAATGAGGCCCAATGACACCAATGATGGGGCACAGTTCCTCCCAATGACACCAACAATGGGGCCCAATGACACCAATGATGGAGCACAGTTCCTCCAAATGACACCAACGATGGGGCCCAATGACACCAATGATGGGGCACAGTTCCTCACAATGACACCAACAATGAGGCCCAATGACACCAATGATGGGGCACAGTTCCTCACGATGACACCAACAATGAGGCCCAATGACACCAATGATGGGGCACAGTTCCTCCAAATGACACCAACAATGAGGCCCAATGATACCAATGATGGGGCACAGTTCCTCCCAATGACACCAACAATGGGGCCCCATTGACACCAATGATGGAACACAGTCCCTCCCAATGACACCAACAATGGGGCCCAATGACACCAATGATGGGACACAGTTCCTCCCAATGACACCAACAATGGGGCTCAATGACACCAATGATGGGGCACAGTTCCTCACAAATGAAACCAACAATGGGGCCCAATAAAACCAATGATGGGGCACAGTTCCTCCCAATGACACCAACAATGGGGCCCAATTGACACCAATGATGGAACACAGTCCCTCCCAATGACACCAACAATGGGGCCCAATGACACCAATGATGGGGCACAGTTCCTCACGATGACACCAACAATGAGGCCCAATGACACCTATGATGGGGCACAGTTCCTCCCAATGACACCAACAATGGGGCCCAATGACACCAATGATGGGGCACAGTACCTCCCAATGACACCAACAATGGGTCCCAATGACACCAATGATGGGGCACAGTTCCTCACAATGACACCAACAATGGGGCCCAATAAAACCAATGATGGGGCACAGTTCCTCATGATGACACCAACAATGAGGCCCAATGACACCAATGATGGGGCACAGTTCCTCCCAATGACACCAACAATGGGGCCCAATGACACCTATGATGGGGCACAGTTCCTCCCAATGACACCAACAATGGGGCCCAATGACACCAATGATGGGGCACAGTTCCTCCCAATGACACCAACAATGGGTCCCAATGACACCAATGATGGGGCACAGTTCCTCACAATGACACCAACAATGGGGCCCAATAAAACCAATGATGGGGCACAGTTCCTCACGATGACACCAACAATGAGGCCCAATGACACCAATGATGGGGCACAGTTCCTCCCAATGACACCAACAATGGGGCCCAATGACACCAATGATGGAGCACAGTTCCTCCAAATGACACCAACGATGGGGCCCAATGACACCAATGATGGGGCACAGTTCCTCACAATGACACCAACAATGAGGCCCAATGACACCAATGATGGGGCACAGTTCCTCACGATGACACCAACAATGAGGCCCAATGACACCAATGATGGGGCACAGTTCCTCCAAATGACACCAACAATGAGGCCCAATGATACCAATGATGGGGCACAGTTCCTCCAAATGACACAATCTGTAATTCATTCTGTAATCATTCCAGGACTATTCTGCAGCTCCCTGATTACTCTTACTAATTGTTCGCCTCTTCAAAGGATATTTTTTAACAACCTAATCTGCAACTTTTACCTAAATTCATTATTTTCCTCTTCTTTAGGTTGATAAGTGCCAAATAGTTAAAAAACAAAACAACAACAACAAAAAAATAAAAAAAGCTATCCTAGAAAATCAGAAACATTACAGAGTTTTGATTTCCTTTTCTCATTACGACAGAAAAGAAAAAAAATTCTCATTCTAAACAAATTAAAAGTAAATTGACTGCCCGGGGTGGAAACTCTTTCAAATATCTTTGTTCTGCGCTGGAAATCCTTCCGAAAACATGAAGGGATGAGGGCGGGGTGAACGGGACGGTGAGACATTAAAAATCTATCTTTGTAAATACGAAAGACAAAAATAAATAAAAATAAATAAATCAATAAATAAAAAAGACAAAACTCAACAGGAAGGCAGAAAATGCAAATGTTGTCACCGGGGTGCATGGCTAACATTTGTCATGGAATTTATGAATAGTAAGCAGTGTGACTGGGGGTATCAAACATTTGCTTTGCATGTTCGGAGTCGCGTGCGATGGAAGACGCTCGGCTCCACGCTCTCTTTATTAAACCGATGCGCACTGCGAGATATGGCAATGTTGTCCTTTTCACGTAGCTTATTATAATTAAAAATGAGCAAAGGGAAAGACAGAGAGAGAGAGAGAGAGAGAAAAAAAAAACGTCATTTGTTTCCTCATGTTCAAAGTGTCTGATATATGCAGTGTGTGTGGGAGAGTTTAATTAAATGACATGAAAAGGGGAGAAATAGATTAGGAACACAACAAGAAACAAAACAGAAAATGAGCAAAAATAAATAAATAAATCAGTGATGATTGAATGGCAAAGGTATAACGGATCATAAAATGACATGGCAAGAGCTGGTGCCATAAACTGCATGTGACCTTTCAGCACCAATCAGGGGCCTGGGATGCACGATGGGAAATGTATACACAGGCAAGGGTCCAGGAAGGAAGAAACAAGAGAGGAGAGGAGAAAAGAAAAGAAAGAGAGAAAGAAAAGAAAGAAATAAAGAAAGAAAGAAAGAAAGAAAGAAAGAAAGAAAGAAAGAAAGAAAGAAAGAAAGAAAGAAAGAAGGAAAATTAGAGGAGAGGAGAAATAAAGAAGAGAGGGAAGGAAGGGGAGAGAAAGAAAGAATTAAAAAGAAAGAAAGAAGGAAGGAAGGAAAAAGAGAGGAGAGGAGAGAAGAGGAAAAATAAAGGGAAGGAAAGAAGGAAGAAAGAAAGAAAGAATGAAAGAAAGAAAGAGGAGGGATGAAGGAAGGAAGAAACAAGAGAGGAGAGGAGAAAAGAAAAGAAAGAGAGAAAGAAAGGAAATAAAGAAGGATGAAAGGAAGGAAAAAGAGAGGAGAGGAGAAATAAAGAAGAGAAGGAAGGAAGGGGAGAGAAAGAAATAAATAAAAAAGAAAGGAAAGAATGAAGAAAGGAAAAAGAGAGGAGAGGAGAGGAAAGATAAAGGAACGGAAGGAAGAAAGAAAGAAAGAAAGAAAGAAAGAAAGAAAGGAAGGAAGAAAGAAAGAAAGATAAAAAAAAGGAGTTATGAAGGAAGGAAGAAACAAAAGAGGAGAGGAGAAAAGAAAAGAAAGAGAGAAAGAAAGAAAGAAGGAAGGAAGGAAAAAGAAAGGAGAGGAGAAATAAAGAAGAGAAGGAAGGAAGGGGAGAGAAAGTAAGAAAGGAAAGAAATACATAAAAAAGAAAGAACGAAAGAAAAAAGGAAGGAAGGAAGGAAAGAAAGAAAGAAAGAAGGAAGGAAGGAAGGAAAAAGAGAGGAGAGGAGAAATAAAATAAAGGAAGGAAGGAATAAAGAAAGAAAACAAGAAAGAAAGAGGAGAGGAGAAATAAAAGAAGAGAAGGAAGTGGAGAGAAAGAAAGAAAGAAAAAAAGAAAGAAAGGAAGAAAGAAACTGATGAAGGGAGGGACTACACCCGGGTCTTCCAGTGTACGGATCAGTAAGGTCAGTGATCGGGTCCTCCTGTGATCAGTAAGGTAAGTGATCAGGTCCTCCTGTGATCAGTAAGGTAAGTGATCAGGTCCTCCTGTGATCAGTACAGGTAAGTGATCAGGTCCTCCTGTGATCAGTACAGGTAAGTGACCAGGTCCTCCTGTGATCAGTACAGGTAAGTGATCGGGTCCTCCTGTGATCAGTAAGGTCAGTGATCAGGTCCTCCTGTGATCAGTACAGGTAAGTGATCGGGTCCTCCTGTGATCAGTAAGGTCAGTGATCGGGTCCTCCTGTGATCAGTAAGGTCAGTGATCGGGTCCTCCTGTGATCAGTAAGGTCAGTGATCGGGTCCTCCTGTGATCAGTACAGGTAAGTGATCGGGTCCTCCTGTGATCAGTAAGGTCAGTGATCGGGTCCTCCTGTGATCAGTAAGGTCAGTGATCGGGTCCTCCTGTGATCAGTACAGGTAAGTGATCATGTCCTCCTGTGATCAGTAAGGTCAGTGATCAGGTCCTCCTGTGATCAGTAAGGTAAGTGATCGGGTCCTCCTGTGATCAGTAAGGTAAGTGATCGGGTCCTCCTGTGATCAGTACAGATAAGTGATCGGGTCCTCCTGTGATCAGTAAGGTCAGTGATCGGGTCCTCCTGTGATCAGTAAGGTCAGTGATCGGGTCCTCCTGTGATCAGTACAGGTAAGTGATCGGGTCCTCCTGTGATCAGTAAGGTCAGTGATCAGGTCCTCCTGTGATCAGTAAGGTCAGTGATCAGGTCCTCCTGTGATCAGTAAGGTAAGTGATCGGGTCCTCCTGTGATCAGTACAGGTAAGTGATCGGGTCCTCCTGTGATCAGTAAGGTCAGTGATCGGGTCCTCCTGTGATCAGTAAGGTCAGTGATCGGGTCCTCCTGTGATCAGTACAGGTAAGTGATCGGGTCCTCCTGTGATCAGTAAGGTCAGTGATCGGGTCCTCCTGTGATCAGTAAGGTCAGTGATCGGGTCCTCCTGTGATCAGTAAGGTCAGTGATCGGGTCCTCCTGTGATCAGTACAGGTAAGTGATCGGGTCCTCCTGTGATCAGTACAGGTAAGTGATCGGGTCCTCCTGTGATCAGTAAGGTCAGTGATCGGGTCCTCCTGTGATCAGTAAGGTCAGTGATCGGGTCCTCCTGTGATCAGTACAGGTAAGTGATCATGTCCTCCTGTGATCAGTAAGGTCAGTGATCAGGTCCTCCTGTGATCAGTAAGGTCAGTGATCGGGTCCTCCTGTGATCAGTACAGGTAAGTGATCGGGTCCTCCTGTGATCAGTAAGGTCAGTGATCAGGTCCTCCTGTGATCAGTACAGGTAAGTGATCGGGTCCTCCTGTGATCAGTAAGGTCAGTGATCGGGTCCTCCTGTGATCAGTAAGGTCAGTGATCGGGTCCTCCTGTGATCAGTAAGGTCAGTGATCGGGTCCTCCTGTGATCAGTAAGGTCAGTGATCGGGTCCTCCTGTGATCAGTAAGGTCAGTGATCGGGTCCTCCTGTGATCAGTACAGGTAAGTGATCGGGTCCTCCTGTGATCAGTAAGGTCAGTGATCGGGTCCTCCTGTGATCAGTAAGGTCAGTGATCGGGTCCTCCTGTGATCAGTAAGGTCAGTGATCGGGTCCTCCTGTGATCAGTAAGGTCAGTGATCGGGTCCTCCTGTGATCAGTACAGGTAAGTGATCGGGTCCTCCTGTGATCAGTAAGGTCAGTGATCGGGTCCTCCTGTGATCAGTAAGGTCAGTGATCGGGTCCTCCTGTGATCAGTAAGGTCAGTGATCGGGTCCTCCTGTGATCAGTACAGGTAAGTGATCAGGGCGATGGATTTGGCTCTCAGATAATTTTTGCTGCTTATTCTATCAGTAAATTTCCATCAGATTTCCTCCCTTCTGCAAGTCATCCTAATGCAGAGTCGGGCTCGGCCCCCTGCGATCCATCAATCATACTTTTGAAGCGTCAGCGCACAGTTTTTGCTACTCTTGCCTGGACAGTCTGCCGCTGGACCCAGGAGCCTGAGCTTTCTATAGACCATCAGTGGAAGTGTCCTCCTGGCATTGGGCACTAATCATTTATGGGCCGCGGTGCCAGTAAACAGCCAGACAAGTACAACCGGCCTGATTTACGCAGCAGCTACTGGGCCAGACATTGATATCTTCATCTGGTCAATAGAGATTTAGCACAATGTTTTGTTTTTTTTTACATTTTATTCCTCCGATAACATTAAGGAGGCCTTTATATGTAAGATGGCAGACAGAGTTTTCCTTAGTGTTGGGTTTAAGTTACAGGTTAAAGGCATTTTTTTTTTTTTTTTTTGCTATTTTGGATAAAGGGAGCGTTATAATCCATCAGTTTATTTTTATTTATTTTTTAATTTGTGTCCCATTGGGGAGATTCCCCTTCACTTCCTGTCCCATAGACAAAACAGGAAGTGAGAGTAAATCCCTCCAAAGTGAGGGAATCTCTGGTTGACACCAGAACCAGCGTCCCCATTGAAAGTTTTCCCCTCTATTCCGGATCTGGTGACAACCCAAAATTTGGAATTTTCTTTCACTCTCGGTAATAACTGTAAATAGAGAGGTTGAATCTCCTTAAAGCACCACAAACCAAAAACGCTATTTAGTTCTTTTTTAATATTCAAAGCAACCCCCCCCCCCCCCCCACCATCCATTCATGTCTTCATGCTTATGAGAAATCACTTAAAAAAAAAAAACAAGCTCCCTAGCACAGGGGTCTCAAACTGGCGGCCCTCTAGCTGTTGTGAAACTACAAGTCCCATCATGCCTCTGCCTGGAGGAGTCATTCTTGTAGCTATCAGCCCTGCAATGCCTCATGGGACTTGTAATTTCCACCAGTTTGACACCCCTGCCTTAGAATATCTAGCTGCGGCCATCTTGAGTAAGGGCAGATGATTCATGTAGCATTTACTTCCTGCCCTTAGCTCATGCATGCAGTCAGGAGGTTGTGGTTAGCTGAGAAAGCCCGTCCTCCCATGAAGACTCTTGGGTACGACATCATTTTGGCCTAGGCCAAAAAACAGGAAGTAACTGAAGAAATGTAAAAATAAAGTATAAAACAAGTAAGTATAATATCCCTTCCTATCTATTTTTTTTCATGCTAGCAGCATAAGGATTAAAAATATTGATTGAAAGAGTGATATGTTCCACTTTAACCACTTTCCGACCAGCCGCCGTCATTATACTGCGCCAGGTCGGCTTGTTCCCGCAAATCGCTGTAGGTGTACGTCGGCTCCTTTAAGAGCCATAGCAGGTGGATGCGCGCATGGGGGCCCGATGCGTGTGCCCGGCCACCCGTGATCGCAGGAAAGAGAGCGAGAACGGGGATCTGTCAATGTAAACAGACAGATCCCCGTTCTGACAGGGGAGGAGAGACAGATCTGCTGTTCCTAGTGATCAGGAACAGCGATCTCTCTCCTCCTCCAGTGAGTCCCCCCCCCACAGTTAGAAACACCTCCCTAGGGAACACATTTAACCCCTTGATCACCCCTAGTGTTAACCCCTTCCCTGCCAGTGACATTTACACAGTAATCAGTGCATTTTTATAGCACCGATCGCTGTGTACATTTAAATGGTCCCAAAAAAGTGTCAAAAGTGTCCAATGCAATATCAGATCGCCGCCATTACTAGTAAAAAATAAATAAATATTAAAAATGACATAAATCTATCCCCTATTTTGTAGACGCTATAACTTTTGCGCAAAACAATCAATATACGCTTATCGCAATTTTTTGTTTTACCAAAAATATGTAGAAGAATACGTATCGGCCTAAACTGAGGAAGAATTTTTTTTTTTTTTTTTTTATTGGATATATTTTTTGAGCACTGATCACTGTATTAGTGTCACTGGTCCCAAAAAAGTGTCAGTTAGTGTCCCGACCACCGCGATATTGCAGTCCCGCTATAAGTTGATGGTAGAAAAGAAAAAAAAAAAAAAATATCCCATAGTTTGTAGACGTGATAACTTTTGCGCAAACCCTTCAGTATACGCTTATTGGGATTTTCTTTTTTTACCAAAGACATGTAGTAGAATACATATTGGCCTAAATTCATGAAGAAATTCGATTTTTTACAATTTTTTTATTGGATATAGTTTATAGTGGAAAGTAAAAAAATATTGTGGTTTTTTTTCATATTTGTCTGTCTTTTTTTTTGTTTATAGCGCAAAAAATAAAAAACGCAGAGGTGGTCCAATACCACCAGAAGAAAGCTCTATTTGTGGGGGAAAAAAGAACATCAATTTCGTTTGGGAGCCACGTTGCACGACCGCGCAATTGTCAGTTAAAGCGACGCAGTGCTGTATCGCAAAAAAAAAATGGCCCGGTCATTACAGGGGAAAATCTTCCGGTCTGTAGGTGGTTAACGATGACACAGACAGCAGTAAAAACCTGACAGGTGTTCTATCATCAAATAAAAAAAAAATCTATAACTAAAAAAAAAAAAACCTGCCTTTGTTTATACTTTAATAATTACTTTATTTGGGTTTATTTTACAAAGAATATTTGTGGGGTTGAATTTAAAGAGACCCTGTCACCGTCCCCATTCACGTGTCCCAATAACATGCCTCCGCTATACTTTTTTTTTTCTATTCTTTTTCTATATCTCGGCTCTGTAAATAACCTGTGCCTCTGCACCAGATAGGGATTTACTTGCAATTGTTTTAAAGTCGAGATACCCTGGAGGTAAGGTTTCTCCGGTGCACACAGACCCGATAATGAAAGTGCGCAAAGGGTGCCAAAGAAAGAGATGTGACTCAACTACCAGGAGCAAAGGACTGGGAGATAATGGGATCTCCGGGGATGCGGCAGATAGGACTGGACATGCCGGTGATAAATGGTGTTAATTTTAGTTGGACTCTCAAGGTAACAAAACTGTCACCGCTTTGATTAGACTGAGCGCGGTATAAACATAATTAAAAAAATAATAATAGAATGTTATAACAACACAATCTGAACAAAAAATAAATAAAAATAAATAAATACAAATAAAAAAATAAATAAAAAACAATAAACTGGTATCTGCAAAGCTTGAGGTTTTTTCATTTGAACTCCTTATCTGATTCTGTATGGCTTCTCCCATTCTGATCTTGGGTGGGGGTGGCTTAAAGGAACGTTCCTAAAATGTATCATTTCAATTCACCTTGCCTGCTATCTAGCTGTCTCCATCTTTATGTGCTTAACAGAGGAGTAATGCCCTGTACACACAATCGGAATTTCCAATGGGGCCCACACACGATCTGAATTTCCGATGAAATAAGTCCATCGGACTTTTCATCGGAAAAAGAACCTCTGTCAGTCCCTGGGCCCTTCCCATAAGTCACAGGGCCCTTTTCTGCTGTTCCCGGGGGGGCCCTTCCCGCTGATCGCAGGACCCTTTACTCCCGCTGCAGGACCGTTAAATGCAAAAAACATGAAGGCCCCCCCCCTCCCTGACCACTGGGGCATGTCAGTCCCAGGGCTCTTCCCACTGATCCTTTACTTCCATTGCAGGGCCCTTTAATGGTCCCGCAGTAGGACCCTTTAACATGTTCTGCAACGGCCCCCTTCCTGCCATCTTGGCCCCCCCATGGCGGCAGAACGCCAGGGTCTGGTTGAAAGTGCAACACTTGCGCCCCTATTAGTTTCGCCACTGCTTTGGAACCACCTGGGCTCTAAAAGGCCCGTTCACACCATTTGCAGTGCGGAAATGTGAGTTTCTGTGCGCATTTCCTGCATGGTAACGGGCTTTCTTCTGTTAGTCGTGCGCACTAATTGTTAATGGCTAGCAAAATGCATAGGTGTTTGCAGCCAAGCAGCATAGTACCATGTGTGGGGCTATTTTAAAAGTTACAACATTGATTATCTCCTTTACAATGGCACCTGAAAGTGGGTGGGATATACTAGCCTTCAAGTGAACATGTTGTCCCTGATTCCTTATGGACAAACATGAGGATTTGAGAGACTTTGACTAGGGCCAAATTGTAACGACTGGGTCAGAGCAACTTCAAAACTGCAGCACTTGTGGGATGTTCCCGGCCTGCAGTGGTCAGGACCGACCAAAACTTGTACACGAAACAAAAACTGGCAAACCAGAGAGCGGTTCATGGGCGGCCAAGACTCACTGATGGGCATGGGAAGTGAAGGCCCATTGATAGAGGTGGGGAGGGAAGGCTCATTGATGGAGGTGGGGAGTGAAGGCTCATTGATGGAGGTGGGGAGGGAAGGCTCATTGATAGAGGTGGGGAGGGAAGGCTCATTGATGGAGGTTGGGAGGAAAGACTTATTGATGGAGGTTGGGAGGGAAGGCTCATTGATGGAGATGGGGAGGGAAGACTCATTGGTGGAGGTGGGTGGGGTAAGGCTCGTTGATGGAGGTGGGGAGTGAAGGCTCATTGATGGAGGAGGGGTGTAAAGACTACTTGATGGACATGGGGAATGAAGGCTCATTGATGGACATGGGGAGTGAAGACTCATTGATGGACAGGGGGAGTGAAGGCTCATTGATGGAGGTGGGGAGTGAAGACTCATCGATGGAGGCGGGGAGTGAAGACTAATCGATAGAGTTGGGGAGTGAAGGCTCATTGATGGAGACGGGGAGTGAAGGCTCATTGATGCACATGGGAAATTAAGGCTCATTGATGGACATGGGGAATGAAGGCTCATTGATGGAGGTGGGGAGCGAAGGCTCATTGATGGAGGTGGGGAGTTAAGGCTCATTTACGGAGGTGGGGAGTTAAGGCTCATTTACGGAGGTAGGGAGTTAAGGCTCATTGATGGAGACGGGGAGTGAAGGATCATTGATGGAGGTGGGGAGAGAAGACTCATTGATGGATGTGGGGAGGGAAGGCTCATTAATGGAGGTGGGGAGGGAAGACTCATTGATGGAGGTAGGGAGGGAAGGCTCATTGATGGAGGTGGGGAGGGAAGGCTCATTGATGGAGGTGGGGAGGGAAGGCTCATTGATGGAGGTGGGTGGAGGAAGGCTCATTGATGGAGGTGGGTGGAGGAAGGCTCATTGATGGAGGTGGGTGGTGGAAGGCTCATTGATGGAAGTGGGGAGTGAAGGCTCATTAATGGAGGTGGGGAGTAAAGGCTAATTGATGGACATGGGGAATGAAGGCTCATTGATGGACATGAGGAGTTAAAACTCATTGATGGAGGTGGGGAGGGAAGGCTCATTGATGGAGGTGGGGAGAATAGACTCATTGATGGAGGTGGGGGGTGAAGGCTCATTAAAGGAGGTGGGGAGTTAAGGCTCATTGATGGAGACGGGGAGTGAAGGCTCATTTATGCACATGGGGAATGAAGGCTCATTGATGAAGGTGGGGAGTGAAGGCTCATTGATGCACATGGGGAATGAAGGCTCATTGATGGAGGTGGGGAGTGAAGGCTCATTGATGGACATGGGGAGTGAAGGCTCATTGATGGACATGGGGAGTGAAGGCTCATTGATGGACATGGGGAGTGAAGGCTCATTGATGGAGGTGGGGAGCGAAGGCTCATTGATGGACATGGGGAATGAAGGCTCATTGATGGAGGTGGGGAGCGAAGGCTCATTAATGGAGGTGGGGAGCGAAGGCTCGTTGATGGACATGGGGAGTGAAGGCTCCTTGATGGACATGGGGAGTGAAGGGCTCATTGATGGAAGTGGGGAGCGAAGGCTCATTGATGGAGACGGGGAATAAAGGCTCATTGATGGACATGGGGAGTGAAGGCTCATTGATAGACATGGGGAGTGAAGGCTCATTGATGGACATGGGGAGTGAAGGCTCATTGATGGAAGTGGGGAGCGAAGGCTGGCTCGTGTAGTCCGATCCAATAGAAGTGCCACTGGAGCTCAAATTGTTAAAAAAGTGAATGCTGGTTCTGACAGAAAGTATGAATGAAAATATGCATTGTGGTGAATTCGCATCCCATTTAAACTGAACCAGCTGTTTTAATGCCACGCACGCATGTGGTACCTGACAGCAACGCATCTGACCACTGTGAATGGGCCCCATTTTTTTCAGTTGTGTTCTTTTTTTTTGGTTGTGTATTCCAGGTGAAAACATTCCTGCTCTACCTTGCAGCATCAGAAGAGTTAAAGATTTCTACAACAGATTAGAACGGCCCGGAAAGCCGCGGAGATTGTATTAAACAAGCACGGCTTAAAAATGCAATCTAGGCAGAGGCAGCGCACTTCCCATGAAAAGAATGAGCCGTGTTTTCTGTTCCCATAATCCACAGAAATATGAACCATTTGCAGAAATCCCGAGTTCTCTGTGTATTTAATTATCGCAAACATGACTTGCTCAGATCGGGGGGGGGGGGGGGGCGATACATCCCGGACAGGAGATTTCTGGATTTAATGACACTGCCCAGTGGCTGCACTCCTCCTGACCTCTTCCAAAATGCTGACAACTGCAGACAGAAATGTACGGCATGCATTTTCTCTGTGTGACTCTTTATACAACATGGGTCTGTACACCGGCTGTACCCATTACAAGGGGTTCCCACCATCCCTGTATTGAGATCCCAAGTCTGTACACCCGGTGTGCCCATTATGAAGGATTACCACCACCCCTGTGCTGAGTTTCCGGGTCTGTACACCGGCTGTACCTATTACAAGAGGTTCCCACTATCCCTGTATGAAGATCCCAAGTCTGTACACCCGCTGTGCCCATTATGAAGGATTACCACCATTCCTGCAATGAGTTTTAGGGTCTCCAAACCTGATGTTCTCATTATCAGGGGCTCCCACCATCCCTGCATGGAGTTCCCAGGTCTGTACACCTGCTGTGCCCATTATGAGGGGTCCCCACCATCCCTGTGCTGAGTTCCCGGGTCTGTACATCTGCTGTGCCCATTTTGAGGGGTTCCCACCATCCCTGTGCTGAGTTCCCGGGTCTGTACACCTGCTGTGCCCATTATGAGGGGTTCCCACCATCCCTGTGCTGAGTTCCCGGGTCTGTACACCTGCTGTGCCCATTATGAGGGGTTCCCACCATCCCTGTGCTGAGTTCCCGGGTCTGTACACCCGCTGTGCTTATTATGAGGGGTTCCCACCATCCCTGTGCTGGGTTCCCGGGTCTGTACACTATCTATCTCTATCCAGGTGGTTTCCTTGGTTCCTTGGCCTATATATATATATATATATATATATATATATATATATATAAACAAGCAATATCACAGGTCTACAATAAACACAGCACATTCTTCTTTGTGAATAAAGCCTCATCCACACAATCTGTATCCCCTAAGAAGATAATATTATAGATATTACACAAACATCTTTAGGCAAACCGACCCACCACCAATGATGGGAGTGGAGAAGACAGGCCGGAGCTTCAAGGTTAGAGGCGGAAGGGAAGAGAAGTCAGCAGATGATCTGAGGACTCCGCTGTAGATCCGGCTCTAAGTTGAGGGAAATGATAAGTGACAGAGGGAGCTCAGAGGACACATTGAAATGCCGAGGAGCAGCAGACACAGATATGAATACCACATTACATACATCCCGGAATGTATAGACTCTGACATCAAGACATTAACAAAGATTATCTCTGGGCTATTAGATACTTAGACCGTTTACTATGTGCCTATCCTGGAAGACTTTACCTCCTACAGTCTATCCTTGTGTGGGCATTCCACCTTTATCTATCCATCCATCTATCTATCTATCCATCCATCCATCTATCGATCTATCTATCTATCTATCTATCTATCTATCTATCTATCTATCGATCTATCTATCCTACTATCTAACTTTCCAACTATATATCTATTTATTAATCTTGTGTCTATCTATCAATCTATCTATCTATCTATCTATCTATCTATCTATCTTTTTATTAATCATCTATCTATCTATCTATCTATTTTTGTCTATATTTCTTTTTTATCTATTTATCTATCCAATTATCCATCTATTTATTTATTAATCTTGTCTATCTATCTATCTATCTATCTATTTATCTATCTATCTTTTTCATTAATCATCTATCTATTTATCTATTTATCTATCTATCTATCTATCTATCTATCTATCTATCTATCTAATATCTATCAATCCAATTGACTATCTATCTTTTCATTAATTATCTATCTATCCTACTATCTAACTTTCCAACTATCGATCTATTTTTTAATCTTGTGTCTATCTATCTATCTATCTATCTATATATCTATCTACAGTATCTTTCTATTTCTGTCTATCTTTCGGTTTTATCTATTTATCTATCCAATCATCCATCTATCTATTTTTTATTTAAATTATTATATATTAATCTTGTGTATCTATCTATCTACTATCTAACTTTCTAATTATCTATATTTTTATTAATCATCTATATATCTATCTATTTCTGTCGATATTTCTGTTTTATCTATTTATCTATCCAACTATCCATCTATTTATTTATTAATCTTGTCTATCTATCTCTCTATCTATCTCTCTATTTATCTATATTTTCATTAAGCATCTATCTATTTCATATCTATCAATCCAATTGACTATCTATCTTTTCATTATCTATCTATCTATCTATCTATACATCCATCCATCTATCTTTTTATTAATCTTCTATCTATCTATCTATCTATCTATCTATCTATCTATCTATCTATCTATCTATCTATCTACAGTATCTTTCTATTTCTGTCAATGTTTTGGTTTTATCTATTTATCTATCCAATTATCCATCTATCTATTTAATATTTTATTTAAATTATTATATATTAATCTTGTCTATCTATCTCATATCTATTAATCTGATTGTCTATCTATCTATCCTTTCATTAATTATCTATCTATCTATCAATCCGATTGACTATCTTTTTATCTATCTATCTATCTATCTATCTATCTATCTATCTATCTATCTATCTATCTATCTATCCGTCTATCTATCCGTCTATCCGTCTATCTATCCGTCTATTTATCTAACTATCTATCTATCTATCTTTTTAATAATCTTCTATCTATCTATCTATCTATCTATCCAACTCATATCTATCAATCCGATTGACCATCTATCTATTTTTTCATTATCTATCTATATCGATCTATCTATCTATCTATCTATCTATCTATCTATCTATCTATCTATTTATCTATCTATCTATCTATCTATCTATCGATCTATCTATCTATCTATCGGTAAAGGTTGATTGAACCATATCTGCAATCTTAATAATATAGAAATACAGAATGATATTAACAGTAAATAGATCTGACTCATGCAATAAAATTTTGTATGAATGAAAAATATTTAAAAATCCTGAACTATCTAATGTAAAAAAATAAATAAAGAAGAAGTAAAGGGACATTGGATGTTTGTATACAGTGTTCTCTATAGAGGTATGACACATCATTATGTAATGCTTACAGACCAACCTCCCTGAGACATCCCATGCCAAACGTTATCTATGATATCTTGGTCCATATTCCGGTGTTATACGGAAAATCACAAAGAACAAGATATTCCACCTTCTAATAATTTCAGTGCATGTACCAAACCACAAATGAAATAAATGTGTGTCGAGCGACTTCCAGAATAACAGACAATCTCCCAGCTGGAGTCTTTTGTCTTTTACTTAATATGGTTATAAAACCGGAGCTTCTCATTTGCAAATTCTTGGATGTGTTGAATATGCTAAACTGATCATCCATGATGTAATTATAAGAATAATCTGCATGTTATAACACCTTTATTTCCTCCAAGGATTCAAGTCTGATTTACAATCTGAACTCTGCAGTTGAGTTCCAGGAACTATGTACAGGAGACGAATGAAGTGAAGAGCCTTAAGTAATGAACTGCAGATATGCTAAGAGGTGTACTTACAGTTGGTTTGCCAATAACTTTAATCTATTGGCGTACACTATCATCAGGTTTCCCTAAATGTCCTGACTTGGTTTAGTGGCCTCCATCTGTAATTTTTACTATGGCTTTTTCTATTGACCTGGGATAAGATTCTTCCCTGAGTGCAATCATTTTTCTACTCAGGATGTCTCCAGGGTCTTCTGGAGATGTCCAGTAGCCTTCCATGGTTAGTAGGTGTGCCATGGATGGGTTATTTGTATGCAACCATACAATAAATCCAATGGGATGCTGGCAGAATGGTCAAATAGGTCCGCTCACTGGTGCCAAGTGTGCAGTGTGTGTCCAGGATATTCTGGAGATGTCCAGTAGGCTGCCATGTTTGGTAGGGGTGCAAAGGAGGAGTTTATTGTATGCAGACAACCTTTTTCAACCAATCAGATGCTTGCAAAGCGGTTAAATGGGCCTGCTCACTGGTGCCAAGTGTGTACAGACTCCGGGATCCTCTGAAGATGTCTACTAGCAAGCCATGGTTGTGCCATGGAGGAGTTTATTGAATGCCGTCAACCATTTTCTACCAATCAGATGCTGGAAGAGAGGTTGAATTGGCCTGTTTACAGGTGTCAGGTATGCAATGTGTGTTGGAAGACTAAGAAAGATGTTTTCTCCTAGCTGTCAAGCCCAGGGCCACCATGTAAGTCTAAACCTTATCTGTTGGGCTCCCCTAGGAGGTGACTAGCTGGTTTTGTCAGTAAAATGGTCTGTATTGGTCATTAGTCACTAAGCTATGTCAACGCTATCAACTCCTTTAGTGGGGGGGTAAAAGGTGAAGAAGACAGGTCTGAAGACTCCTCATAAAAAAGTTGGGAAAGGTGGCTCTCATCTATTTATGTTGACAGGCAAGGAAGGACTGGGCTGGGAGGAAGGGGGAAATTTGTACTTTGGGTCAATTCTAATAAGATATGTTTGGCTGGAAGCCCCAAGTGAAGGTAATGTATCACTCATACACTGATCAGAGTGGCACCTTATATCAATGACATCTGCTGGGTATTGTACAGCTAGGTAAAACCACGGAGTCTGGCAGAGGAAAGTCTTCCGGCACCAACTATCTTTGCCGTTCTGAGATGTTATGCCAAGAGTTGCAAAGGAAGGTGATGCTGGGAGATGTAAGGTGTGTCCTTTAGTGGGGGGTAAAAGGTGAAGAAGACAGGTCTGAAGACTCCTCATCAAAAAAAGTTGGGAAAGGTGGCTCTCATCTATTTATGTTGACTGGCAAGGAAGGACTGGGCTGGGAGGAAGGGGGAAATGTGCCCTTTGTGTCAATTCTAATAAGATATGTTGGGCTGGAAGCCCCAAGTGAAGGTACTTTATCACTCATACACTGATCGGAGTGGCACCTTATATCAATGACATCTGCTGGGTATTGTACAGCAAGGTAAAACCACAGAGTGTGGCAGAGGAAAGTCTTCCAGCACCAACTGACTTTGCCGTTCTGAGATGTTATGCCAAGAGTTGCAAAGGAAGGTGGCGCTGGGAGATGTAAGGTGTGTCCTTTAGGAACACTGTCTTTTTGTCAAGCCCAACAATCAATTAGGCACCATGGAACACTATCTTTAGCCCACAGAAATATGTTCTTACTATGAAAGGGGGCGAATTTGTAGTATTTACCCTCTAGGCCAAAATTCCACAGTCCTCACCCACTGACGGTCAATCACCTTATCCTTTTAGGTAAAAATGGTTAACCCTGAACCAAAGTTACATTTAGGGCTAACATAAAGGAAAGCTGCCTTTGAGGATGAATAGTGGTGGAGGATCAGTGAACCTAAAAGTGCTCTGAGCACTTCCGGGCCTGTGGCTGACAGATACTGGCCACTGGAGGCCAAGAATATAATAAAATCCAGTACTGTCAAGATTACATTTTTTTGGAAGCGGTGCAAAGGAAACATCAGGGGTCTAAAAAAAACCTGATGTCTCCAAACAGAGGTCATGTGGATTAAAATATACTGTCACATCAAAGCATGTCAGGTCCTTTAAAAAAAACAAATTTTTAAGGCTATACAAGGACATAAACACACATGAACACACCTAGGACATTCGTAAGTAAACAGGCAAGACATATTTGGGTATCAGGTTTGAAGAAAAGTTGTGCTAATATCTTGCGAAATAATACATATAAATGTGCAACTACCAAAGTGTCATCCTACAGGTTCTCAGTTTTTAGAAAATATATAATGTTTTGGGAATTTAAGTCATTTTCGGGCCTAAAAATGTGCATTTTAACAAGCAATGCATTTTAAATGCTTATTTTAAATTCTACTTTTTTTCTCCCGTTTTCCCAGGGAGAAATATAACACTAAGGAAGTTAATGCCAAGCTCATATGAACTATAAAAAAAATTTAACCATATTTCACGCAGCAGTTTTTAACTTTCTGTAATAGTAGTATAAAAAAAAAAAGTGCCAAGCAAGGACTTCGGAGAAAGTATTTTGATGAGCGGAATATGTGGGCGATACCAGAGTCTTCTGAGAACACCTAACTTAACATTACTGTAAACACTGGGAATGAGTTTTTCTCTCTCCTATCTAATTAAACAGGTGCACACACCCACAGTACGTCTCCACATTCAAAAATACATCCAGTCTGGCTTCTGAAGTCACCAAACACTGTGCAGAATTATCACACAACTAATTCAATTTATGCAAAGAAAAAAAACTAAGCATCAGTAGAGCATTGCGAAGACGAACAACGAGGAGCAATGGGCAGTAAGCCATTGCAACCTATTGGATTTATGTAGAGCAGCCCTTCTCAGCCTTTATACCCCAGAAAAACCCTTGAAATCATTTGCAGGTCTCAGGGAACCCCTAGGATTAGTTCATCGGAGGTCACTGGGAAAATGCACCTTACATTTTTTGTGGTAGGTGGTAAGAATGCTCCACTTTACAGGGGTGGCAAGCATGACAACCTTTGCAGTCATGCCGTTGGCTCTGCCAGGTTGGGTTGGACCTTGAACTATGCAGGTACCATTAGATGGGAGGACAGTTACCTACAGCTCAAGGAACCCCTAGCCACTCCTGGAGGAACCCTAGGGTTCCATGGAACCCATGATTGAAAAAAGCCGACGTAGAGTAAATTTAGAACCTCAAAATGTAATCTTCCATTGACTACTATAGCTTACTAAGCTGTACATTGGAATCATGGTGGTTGAATCGTTAAAGTTCTTCTATTGAGGTTCTGGGATAATTGCTACATGGGGGTTCCTTGCAAGAACATTCTGTAAGTTTGATTTGACCAAACCAATTTGAATTTTAGACCCTGAAGTCTTCAAAAAAACTACAACTTCTACTGAAACAACAAAAACCACAGTTGATGTGACATAGGAAGGTATATATCTGCACATTGCTCTCTTACTTTCTGAAACAAGCTGTAAGCACTGTACATTTCCATTCCCTTTTCAACTATTCCTACAACAGATGAAGCCCTGGGGCCAATATTATAAAGCCCTCATCTACTGAACCAAGACATTTCCTAAAGTGAAAAGCTGATCCAGGGCTTCCACAACAACATCAATCACCTACAGAACTGTATTTTGTGTTTTAAGTTTCATTCTATACAATCGAAAGTTTCATAAATCTTTAAAGATGAACTTAACTAAGCAGTACTCTCAAATCACTTTTCGACTGGCTGCATAGCATAAGCTCAATGAAATGTAACCCAACAAAAGACATTTCAAACAGAAAAGAAAATATCCCAGTTTATGATGTTTCATTGCTTCCGAAGGTACCTATCATTTGTCTCTAAACCTTACCTGATATTCTCCAGTTGGGCCCTCTTAGGCAAGGACTTGATTGGCTGACAGCAATGTTTGCCACTGATTCCCCACGCTCAGGGCCATATTTCTCTATAGGAAACACAGGCCATATCTTTGGGTGGCAAGACTATTAGGACCAATGCAAACCAACCACAAACCATGTTGCTGGCCAATATCTAGCCAGTCAATGTACAGTAGGTGGCACAAGGCCATTGGCTCAGAGGGAAAGTTTCAATCTGGTCCTGCACACAAGATTTGGAGTCAACATGGGAGGTGCCAAATGAATACAGAAAATATGTTTTTTTTGGTTGCTGGGTCCAAGACTGAATATTACCTGCTCTCCCACAGCTGTCAAATTATCTAAAAGCAATGGTTTTATTTGAAAAAATTCCTAAGTTTCTTATTTTATTGATTGACTGGGAGTGATATTTTCCCCAAAAATGTTGTGGTTTCCCTATATTTAGGGCCACATTCATCCAAAGCCAACCTTGGCTATGGCTTAGGGTGGCAAGGCTATCAGGGGTGAAACATGTCACCACATGCCTTGTTGCTGAACAATATCTAGCCAGTAACTGGGAGTAGCACAAGACAATTGATCCACAGGGGAAGTATACATCTGGTCCTCCCCACAAGATACGTTGTCAACATTGAAGGTGTCATACAAATACAAAAAATATTTTTTTCTTGCTGTTGGGTCCCAGACTGAATAATACCTGCTCTTCCACCACTGGCAAATTAGCCAAAACTGATTTCTACATTCTACATCTATTTAAAAAACACCTTCAATACCAATGGTATTGTTAAGCTGGAATTCTCTATTAACTTTTATCTACTGGACAACTGCAAGCCTCGTGATCTCAAAGTGGACTCCTAGTACAGATTATTCTGCCACTGATGAGTTATCAAGAAACTACAAAATTGCAGTTTGTCCTTGAAGTGAAGCTGCAGCCAATTTTTGTATACGGCCGCCTTTTTCTGTAAAAGATGATCTAATGACAGTAATCACAGAACTTTTTGGTGTTTTATGATAGATGACATTCGGACACAGGTATGCAAACTCTCGCCGTACAACATTATTAACTTCTTAGCCGCAATTGTAAAGTAATAAAGTGACATTATGGCAATGAATCCCTCTTGCTGTTGGATGGAACTTGGCCAGGAAGGAAGGGCCTCCCATCCTGTTCTTGGGTAATCAACGTCTGCCGTGACACATCCCACTGTGATTGGATTAAGGTGTTGGTGATACTTGTGTGGATATACTTGGGTATGTTCCTGACACTCATTAGAACTAAAGAAGTGGCTTGGGTAAGCTACAGAACCTTTTCAACATACCTCTCGCTGCTGGACAGAGATTGGCCAGGAAGGGTGGACCTCCCATCCTGTTCTTGCGCAAGCAACATCTGCCTTAACACATCCCATGGTGACTGGATTAGTGCCCTTTCACACTACAGCTACTTGGGATCCGACTTGTGTCGCCCCAAGTCGAACCAAGTCGCGCAACATAAGAAATTCCATTGAAGTGAATGAGAGCTGTCTTAACTACTTGAGGCCCGCGCTATAGCCAAATGACGGCTTCAGCGCGGACCTGAAAATCCGGGAGGCCGTCAATAGACGCCCTCCCCTTTGCGCGCTCCCCTGCAGGGCGTGCGCGGCGCGCGCTGTGATCACCCGAGTCACTGAGACTCGGGTGATCACCGATCAGAGTAAGGGGCCGATCTCGACCCCTTACCACGTGATCAGCTTTCAGCCAATGACAGCTGATCACGTGATGTAAACAAAGATTCGGTAATCGTTTTTTTTTTCTCCTCACGCTGACAGCGTGAGGAGGAAAAAAAGCCGATCACCGCCTCTTTCACAAGGGACATCGGTCCCGAAAAGGAAGGAGGCAGATGTGCCTCATCAGTAAAGTATAATGCTACCTGTCAGTGCCCACAGTGCCACCTTTCAATGCCCACAATGCCACCTATCAATGCCCCAAGTGCCACCTATCAATGCCCACAATGCCACCTATCAATGCCCCAAGTGCCACCTATCAATGCCCACAGTGCCACCTATCAATGCCCACAAGTGCCACCTATCAATGCCCACAAGTGCCGCCAATCAGTGCCACCTAGCAATGCTGCCTCTGTGTAACCTACCAGTGCCCATTATTGACACCCATCAGTGCCCACCACTGCCACCTATCAGTGCCACCTATCAATGCCACCCATTAGTGCCACTTCTCAGTGCCCACCAGTGCCACCTATCAATGCCCTTCAGTGCCACCCATCAGTGCCCCCTCTCAGCATCGCCTATCAGTGCCCACCAGTGCCACCCATCAGTGCCCACCAGTGCCACCTTATCAGTGCCCACCAGTGCCGCCTTATCGGTGCCCACCAGTGACACCTTATTGGTGCCCATCAGTGCAGCCCATCGGTGCCCATCAGTGCCCATCAGTGCAGCCTCATCAGCGTACATCAATGAAGGAGAAAAATTACCTGCTTACAAAATTTTATAATGAAATATAAAAAAATATATATATATATTTTTAAAATCAGTCTTTTTATTTTATTTTTAACAAAAAATAAAAACCGCAGAGGTGATCAAATACCACCAAAAGAAAGCCCTATTTGTGGGGAAAAAAATATAAAAATGTAATTTGGGTACAGCGTTGTATGACCGCGCAATTGTCATTCAAAGTGCATCAGCGCTGAAAGCTGAAAATTGGTCTGGGCAGGAAGGGGGTTTAAGTGCCCAGTAAGCAAGTGGTTAATGTACACTACTGAAGTCGCTCCGACTTCAGAAAAGGTTCCTGTACTACTTCAAGGCGACTTCTAGGCGACTTGTACCCATTGATTCCAATGGAAGTCGCGTCCAAAGTCGGATGTCCATCTTAGTGCAAGCAACTTTACAGGAAGAGAAAATAGTTAACCCAGGCAAACCCCTCCCTCCCACAGAGCTGATTATTCTGTGATTGGCCACAGCCAAAGTCGCCTGTCCTGGAGGCGACTTAAAGTCGCATTGTAAGTTGCTCCAAGTCGCGCTGAAGTCGCGCTGAATTCGCCTTGCAAAGTCGCGCTGTAAGTTGGGTTGCCCCTGTGTGAACCGGCACTTAAAGGTGTTGGTGCTACCTATGTGGACACACTGGGGTATGTTTCTGACACTCATTAGAACTGAAGAAGTGACTTGGAAAAGCTGCAGAACCTCTTCAACATACCTCTCACTGCTGGGTGGAAATTGGCCCAGGAAGGAAGGCCTTCCCATCCTGTTCTGGGGCAATCAACATATGCCTTAACACATCCTAAGGTGTTTGGATTAAGGTGTTGATGCTACCTGTATAAAAATACTGGGATATGTTTCTGGACACTAGGGATGAGCTTCGAGTTCGAGTCGAACTCATGTTCGACTCGAACATTGCTTGTTCGCCCGTTCGCCGAACAGCGAACAAATTGGGGTGTTCGCGGCAAATTCGAAAAATCTATGGGAGAAATCTAAAGTGCTAATTATAAAGGCTTATATGCAAGTTATTGTCCTAAAAAGTGTTTGGGGACCGGGGTCCTGCCCCAGGGGACATGTATCAATGCAAAAAGAAGTTTTAAAAACGGACATTTTTTCGGGAGCAGTGATTTTAATAATGCTTAAAGTGAAACAATAAAAGTGAAATATTCCTTTAAATTTCGTACCTGGGGGGTGTGTATGATATGCATGTGAAGTGGCGCATGTTTCCCGTGCTTAGAACTGTCCCTGCAAAAAGTGTCATTTTTGAAAGAAAAAAATGCATTTAAAACTGACTCGCGGCTATTAATGAATTGTCGGCTCCCGGCAATACATACAAAAGTCATTGATAAAAATAAAAAAAAAGCGTGGGGGTTCCCCAGAATTCAATTACCAGGCCCTTCAGGTCTGGAATGGATATTAAGGGGAACCCCGCCGCAAATTAAAAAAAAAATTGACGTGGGGTTCCCCCAAATATCCATTCCAGGCCCTTCAGATCTGGCATGGATTTTAAGGGGAACTCCACCCCAAATTTAAAAAAAAATGGCGTGGAGTCCCCCTAAAAATCCATACCAGACCCCTTATCCGAGCACGCAACCTGGCCGGCCGCAGGGGAAAAGGGGGGGACCAGAGAGCGGCCCCCTCCCTCCTGAACCGTACCAGGCCACATGCCCTCAACATGGGGAGGATGTCCCCATGTTGATGGGGACAAGGGCCTCATCCCCACAACCCTTGCCCGGTGGTTGTGGGGGTCTGCGGGCAGGGGGCTTATCGGAATCTGGAAGACCCCTTTAACAAAGGGGACCCCCAGATCCCGCCCCCCCCCTATGTGAATTGGTAAGGGGTACATTGTACCCCTACCATTTCACGAAGAAAGTGTAAAAAATTGTAAAAAAAAACACACAAACACCTTGAAAAAGTCCTTTATTTAAAAAAAAAAAAAAACAGCGGTGAAATCCAGTGTCCCGCGGCGATCCCGATGTCCAGCGCTGTCCTTCATTGGTTGTGCCTGAGCGGACCTGATGGGGAACTCCCTCTCAGTATTTTAAATGTATAGACCCGCCCCTTCTAAAGTTCCCCATCAGGTCCGCCAGCGGACCAGATGCGGAACATGAGAAGGGGCGGGTCTATACATGTATTACCACAGTGAGAGAAGTTCCCCATCAGGTCCGCCTCCTCGGTATGTCGGACCCGCCTACGTCATTGGCTTGAGCGGGGAACTTCCTTCACTGTGTAATTTAAATTTACATAGTGAAGGAAGTTCCCCGCTCAAGCCAATGACGTAGGCGGGTCCGACATACCGAGGGGACGGACCTGATGGGGAACTGCTCTCACTTTGGTAATACATGTATAGACCCGCCCCTTCTCATGTTCCGCATCTGGTCCGCTGGCGGACCTGATGGGGAACTTTAGAAGGGGCGGGTCTATACATTTAAAATACTGAGAGGGAGTTCCCCATCAGGTCCGCTCAGGCACAACCAATGAAGGACAGCGCTGGACATCGGGATCGCCGCGGGACACTGGATTTCACCGCTGTTTTTTTTTTTTTTTTTTTTTTAAATAAAGGACTTTTTCAAGGTGTTTGTGTGTTTTTTTAAACATTTTTTTACGCTTTCTTCGTGAAATGGTAGGGGTACAATGTACCCCTTACCAATTCACATAGGGGGGGGGGCGGGATCTGGGGGTCCCCTTTGTTAAAGGGGTCTTCCAGATTCCGATAAGCCCCCTGCCCGCAGACCCCCACAACCACCGGGCAAGGGTTGTGGGGATGAGGCCCTTGTCCCCATCAACATGGGGACATCCTCCCCATGTTGAGGGCATGTGGCCTGGTACGGTTCAGGAGGGAGGGGGGGCCGCTCTCTCGTCCCCCCCTTTTCCCCTGCGGCCGGCCAGGTTGCGTGCTCGGATAAGGGGTCTGGTGTGGATTTTTAGGGGGACTCCACGCCATTTTTTTTTAAATTTGGGGTGGAGTTCCCCTTAAAATCCATGCCAGATCTGAAGGGCCTGGAATGGATATTTGGGGGAACCCCACGTCAATTTTTTTTTAAATTTGCGGCGGGGTTCCCCTTAATATCCATTCCAGACCTGAAGGGCCTGGTAATTGAATTCTGGGGAACCCCCACGCTTTTTTTTTATTTTTATCAATGACTTTTGTATGTATTGCCGGGAGCCGACAATTCATTAATAGCCGCGAGTCAGTTTTAAAAGACTTTTTTTCTTTCAAAAATGACACTTTGTGCAGGGACAGTTCTAAGCACGGGAAACATGCGCCACTTCACATGCATATCATACACACCCCCCAGGTACGAAATTTAAAGGAATATTTCACTTTTATTTTTTCATTTTAAGCATTATTAAAATCACTGCTCCCGAAAAAACGGCCGTTTTTAAAACTTCTTTTTGCATTGATACATGTCCCCTGGGGCAGGACCCGGGTCCCCAAACCCTTTTTAGGACAATAACTTGCATATTAGCCTTTATAATTAACACTTTAGATTTCGAACGTTCGAGTCCATTGTATTTAATAGGGTTCTAAAGTTTACACGAACATTTTGTCTGTTCGCAGGTTCTGGTGCGAACCGAACAGGGGGGTGTTCGGCTCATCCCTGCTGGACACTCATTAAAATGCAAGAGGTGGCTTGGATATGCTACAGAACCTCTTTGACCAATACCTCTTGCTGCTGGATGGAAATTGGCCAGAAAGGAGGGACCTCCCATCCTGTTATTGGGTAATCAACATATGCCCTTACACATCCCATGGTGACTGGATTAGAGTGTTGGTGCTACCTGTGTGGATATACTGAGGGATGTTCCTGACACTCAGAACTGAAGTGGTGGCTTGGATTAGCTTCAGAACCCCTTCAGCATACCTCTCACTGCTAGATGGACATTGACCATGAAGGGTGGACCTCCCATCCTGTGTTTGGCCAATCAGCATAAGCCTTAACATATCCCATGATGATTGGATTCATGGGTTGATTCTACCTGTGTGAATATACTGGGGTATGTGTCTGACACTCATTAGAGTTGAAGAAGTTGCTTGGATAAGCTACAGAAACTTTTCTTCAACATTAAAGAACAAGTCCAGTTGAATGTGGTTAACTACTGCTAGCTACAGAAGCTACAAAGTTTTACAGTGAAAGGAAATGGAACGTGCAATACATAAGAGACTTTGCATAGCATGGACGTGCTTCAAATATTTTTACAATAGAGCCATATTTGACATTTTCCTTGCATTCAATAAGAATTAAGATGCCCGATTTCCTTTTCATTGCCTAGATTTCAGCCTATTCTCATTTCTTTCTGGATAACAAAGGAGATGTCTCTACAATAACTGGATATGTTGGAAGAATTTTCTTTTTTTTGGGGGGGGGAATTTATTTTTTCTAGCCTGAACTATGCAGTATATTTTTTTGGTTAATGATTGACCCCCTTTATTACAGCGATAAATATATAGTTATAGAGTCGTAAGGCATAATAAGCATTCAGTAGTATGGGTAATTATTATTTTTTTCCCCCTTCCTCTCCAGAGTAATTGTGAGTCCGCAGCTGGAGACCATAAAGCATTGGTCATCGTATTACTGTACAAACTGATAGATCAGATTGGAATGGCATTGCGGAGGCCAGGCACAATGACTCATACCTTGGGGGTGTACGCTTTGAAGGAACATTTGTCAGATGTGGCCTCAATAGCTGAGACTAACAGGCATTCTATTAGACAGAAAGAAGTCCGTGGACTGCTGCCTGAAGTTGATTGATACCAATTACTGCTCTAAAGTTGTAATTGAACAAAAGATATCAGGAGGTCATGGACAAAGAGGGAGCAGGGCCCGGAGAGGAATACAACATGCTCAGAGGTTTTGTTCTAATATAACAATGTCTGGGTGGAAAAGAAACATATCCAGGTCACCGGCAATTGGAAAGAGAGAAGGTAGAAATGAAGACGGACAGCTGAGATGTCTAGCAAGATGTACATGTTTGCTTTATGGAACAGTCAATATTATGTACTCTATATAGTGCCATATATGTATCTATACCACTGAGCTCCAATAATAAGGCAGCGAGAACAATGCTCAAGTGCCAAGAACAGAAACCAGAGCAATTAAAGCCCAACTGAGCTTTCATCTTAAATCGGCTAATACTTTCCAGGTGCATCACAACAAAAGATGTGCAAAGTCTTGCAGTTTGTTTTCTTTAGAAAGTAGGAAGAATATAAATTAACTAAAAAATGGACTTTAGGCGGCACATGGATAGATACTATAAAAAACTATGGGTTTTTATTTTAGACAAAGTAATAAGAAAATACATATAAACATTCAAAAAATGACAGTCTATTTGTTCTTGGATACAAGGCTCAGGCTAAAGCTCTAATAATGCTTCAAAATTATACAACATAGATGTATTCCACCCTTGATGAAGTACATAACCAGCAACCAAAGGCTAGTGAAACAGTAAACATATGAACAAAACAGTGTAAAATCAAAAAGACCCCACACAGCGGCGCTAAAGAACAGTATCCTCCCCCCCTATGTCCGTATTCAATGGACCGAGGGAAAAAATTACTGTTCAAAAAATTATATATATACACCCTGTGACATAAGTGAATAATGTGCACAAGTAAAATAAAGTCCACACAAATTCAATCCAAATGCGTGAGAAAAAATCTTCTTCCAATCCTCCACCACACACAGTGTTCAGTGTTTCGTGATCCCTCTCCCATCAGATGGACACTCACCAAAGCAAGTTGCCTCACACTCTCGTGTTTGGCATAAAAACGTGTACAGAAATCTCACAAAGCTGTGCAAACGATCCTCCAGACTCAAATCAGGTGTTTTAAGGGATTATTCCATATGCAAATATAAGAAAAAGCTCCAAATAGTGTAGTAACGTAAAATCAGTTTAATTACACACCAAAACACACACTTCAAATATTGCAATTACCTAAAACAAAACTTAAATAGGCATATTAAAACCACTGCAAATCCAAAGCACAATACACCAAAAAGCGAGTGTATAGGTCGCAGCGGACCCTCAGTAATCACAGTGAGATCTCACCAACTTCCTGCTACCACTCACTGATCCTTCGCTACTCAGTTCGATCCTGTGACGTCGAATAATCCGTCAGACGGTTACCGCATAGCCACGCCCCGACATGTTTCGTCGAATAGACTTATTCACAATTCACAAAAATCACAATGATCGACAGCTGGGTAAACTGCTAGGTAGAGGCTGCTGGTAAGCAGCGACAGGTAATGTCCTCCAGGACTTTTAAGGCTATAGATACCAAAAAATGAAAGAACGAGGCTGGATATGCACCAGGATGAATCCTGGTGTATATTGGGGCAGAGAGTATCTAACCCCAGAGAGCCTACAGTACAGTGGCCAGGCTATAAGCCTACGCCTTGAACAAGAGGGGGTTTTTTTTGGCCGGTCCAGAGCAATCCTAGCAGTCAGCTGACTATCATTGTGATTTTTACCATTATTGGCTATTTGCTACAGACAAATAGTCAATTTAATTTTACCCAGGTTTGTGTTGCATCGGGCAGCACATTTGGCCTACTATTATGCTCCTGAAGAAGTGTTAATTCGCGAAACTGGTAGAGCAATTCAAGACTACATCTGATACATTGGACCCATGGCTAACGCCACCTGCTTCATACGTTTACTGTTTCACTAGCCTTTGGTTGCTGGTTATGTACTTCATCAAGGGTGGAATACATCTATGTTGTATAATTTTGAAGCATTATTAGAGTTTTAGCCTGAGCCTTGTATCCAAGAACAAATAGACTGTCATTTTTTGAATGTTTATATGTATTTTCTTATTACTTTGTCTAAAATAAAAACCCCTAGTTTTTCATAGTATCTATCCATGTGCCGCCTAAAGTCCATTTTTTAGTTCATTTATATTCTTCCTGCTTTATCGGGACGTTGGCACATTTATACTTGTGCATCCACAGTGTCACCCTGTGAGGATGCACGTTTAAGCAATTCCTTCAAAATTCTTTAGAAAGTAGTCACAACTGGGAGAAAAAAAAGCCTGTCCTCTGCCAGTATGCTACAGAGATAGAAGCACCCTTTGCTCTGCGTGTAAAAGCAGTGGTCTCCCTGCAGAGATCGACCACACACCCTACAGTTTCAGTACTATAGCCGATCAATAAATCGCATTACTCATGCTGATTACAGAGCCTTAGCTGTGACTTATGCCTCGTTTTCCACTGAGCGGAAACGGTTCGGGTTGGTACAGTTTGGAAGGGTTAGAATGATCCGGCCTATTCAGGTGAGCGTTTCCACTGCAAGTCGGACCGTCAGGGGCAATACAGGGTTTAGAAAAAATGCCTAGCGTGTCCGCCAATCATTGGAATGTATTGTAGCTCCACCCTAACCGAACCGTACCATTTTCTATGGCCCCACATCTGAAGCAGGACCCAGAATGGTGCAGTATGGTTCAGTTGTATGATGCGCTTTCATAATGGAAACACTCAAAGTAGCTTACCGTACCCAACCAAACCGAACCGATCCGCTCAGTGGAAACAAGGCTTAAGTAGGAGGCATATCAGACCTTGGCAGAGTGACCACTGCTTCCATACAGAGCAAGGGTCCACCCCTGCAACATGCTGGCAGGGGACAGTCTTTTGTTCTTAGGCTGTGGCTGCTTTCTATAGATAACCAACTGCACGATGCACACCTTTTTTGTTTTGTTGCACCTGGAATGTATTAGGCTGATTTCACCTAAATTATATATGTGTTTTATTAAATTAGAAAAAAAACTCTATAGGGTTCTTCAATGGTAACCTGTAGGAGTGCCAGTTACGCAAAGTCAGACCACTAACACCATAGATACACAGGCAACCTTTATTGGCTCAATCATGCTTCTAAAATTGTCTGCTATGATTTACCCAGGGTAGCCATTGATCATTATTGGATGGACCCAATGGTTCCCCATGGAATAAGCTGCACACAGCATGTAGTAACAATTAATCACACACTTGTCGCACAATCGGCAATTGTGTCTGATGAATTGCTACAACATACCACTGTGTAGACTATACCATAGGGACTCATTTCTACTATCTGTTGGCGATTGATTGTTGTTCAGTGATTTAGCTACAAAAATAACACTATAGCACAGTTGTACAGGTATTTCCTGAATGGCAGAAATGGGTCATTGTACTTTCTCTCTGTGCCTTAGTTATTAAGGCTGTTTGTGTTTGGTATAGGGTTGCGATTAAGCCCAATCAGGGTGAAACGCGTCAAAGGGGCATGGCCAACGGGTAGGGACTGTAGCTGAAGCTTGTGCTTTCGCCTTGATACTTGGTTGATACATACAGAGTATGGCCCGGGGCTTTGTATTACTGTGGTGTAGAGTAATATTATAGCACACTGTGTTTTATTTCTTATTATTATCTTCATATTGTTTAACTTATTAATATTATTATTCAATCTTTTAGATATAGACAGTTTTGCATGTATGACTTTTTGAGCATATCATATGTTATTTTAAAGTCTATGTAAAGGAAAAACTTTCTTTATTTTCAGTTTTGGATAGAGTGGGAAAGGGCTAGGCCAGTCTTTCTCCACCTTTTTACCCCAGAGGAAACCTTGAAGTAATTTTCAGGTTTCAAGGAATCTTTGCAAAAAAATTAATATAACTATAGCTCATGCTGTAGAAGGCTCACTTTTACATTGGTGGTCATTGGAGAAGGCCACCCCCATACATTAGTGGTCACTGTAGAAGACCGCCCCCTTACATCGGTGGTCTGTAGAAAAGTGTCCCCTGCAATGATTTTCAGTGAAGAAGGGCCTCCCTTACATTTATGGTCAGTGGGAAAAGGAATTCCTTTGCCTGGTGGATAGTTGGAGGAAGAATATTTCTTACATTAGTGATCAGTGGAGAAGGCTTCCCCTTACATTGGTGGTCAGTAGAAAAGTGCCCCCTACATTCATGATCAGTAAAGATGGGTCTCAATTAGATTCATGGTCAGTGGGACAAAGAATAATTTGATTGGTGGACAGTTGGTGGAAGAAGAATCTCCTTTACGTTCGTAACTGGTGAGGAAGGCTTCCTCTAAAGCCTCGTACACACGGTCGGACTTCCATCGGACTTTTCTGTGGATTTTTGTCCGAACGGAGTTGGCCGGGCACACCCATAGCATACACACCACAGGACTTTTCTGAAAACTTTCCCAAAACTTTTTCCAACATCAGGTGTGTTTTTCTGCTCTTTACCGCCACCCTTTGGTCAACTTCTGCTATTGGTGGTTGATTTTAACATTATTTGTTTTGTCCATTGGACAAAAGTCCGATGGTTTTCTGTACACACGGTTCGGACTTTGCTCCATCGGACTTTTGTTGGCCAAAAGTTTGTCCGTTTGCAGACCGAACATTTGTCCGATGAAAACCAAAAAAGTTTGTCTGATGGAGCGTACACACGGTCGGATTTTTTGTCAAACTTGCTCAAAATGAAGTTTGTTGGCAAAAAGTCAGACCGTGTGTACGGGGCTTTACATTGGTCAGTGGATTAGTGCCCTTATGATCAGAGGGAAATAGGCCCTCAGACTGGTAGACAGTTGAAGAAAGAATGTCCTTTACATTAGTGACCAGTGGGGAAGGTCAGTGGAAAAATGTCATTATGGTCAGAGGGACATAGGTCCTCAGATTGGTAAACAGTTGGAGGAAGAACGTCCTTTACATTAGTAATTGTGGAGAAGGCTTCCTCTTACATTGGTGGTCAGTGGAAACGTGTCATTATGGTCAGAGTGCCATTGGTCCTCAGATTGGTAGGCAGTTGGAGGACGAATGTCCTTTTAGAAGGCTTCCTCCTACACTGGTAGTCAGTGGAAAAGTGTCATTATGATCAGAGGGAAATGGGCCCTGAGGTTGGAAGACAGGTGGAGGAAGAATGTCCTTTACATTGGTGATCTGTGGAGAAGGATTCCTCTTGTACTGGTGGTCAGCGTAAAAGTGGCACAATGATCAGAGGGACATGGGCCCTCAGATTGGTAGACAGTTGGAAGAAGAATTTCCTTTATATTAGTGACCAGTGGAGAAGGCTTCTTCTTACACTGGTGGTCAGTGGTGGTAGAGTGGCATTATGGTCAGAAGGACATGGGCCCTCATTTGGTAAACAGTTGGAGGAAGAATGTCTTTTACATTATTGGTTACATTAGTGGTTAGTCAAGGAACCCCTAACAACCTTTGACGGTACCCTAGAGTCTGTTACTGTCTGTGCTCCTGGTGGGCAGATGGACCCCCACATTTGTCCTTTTGACCATTGTTACTGAGACATAAAAGAGAAAAATAGGGGGTGTCACCAGAGCAAAGATGAGGGTATAATTTTCAATGGGAACACCTGTTCTGGAAACAACTTTCTAGGGCAGCCTTTCTTAATCTTTTCAACACAGAGGAACCCTTGAAATAACTTTCCAATCTCAGGGAACCCTTGATATAAATGATTACAAGTCATGATACATTATAGCGATGGTCAGTGGGAAGAATGCTCCTTACACTTGTGTTCATTGGGAAGAATTACCCACTTATGCGGTGTACACACAATAGGAATTTCCAATGAAAAAAGTCAGACGGAGTCCGTCTGAGTTTTTTCAACGGAAATTCCGACCGTGTGTGGGCCCCATCGGAGAAATTCAGATGAATTCCATCGGAATTTTCAAATAGAACCTGTTCTATTTTTTTCCGATGAAATTCCGTCGGAATTCCGATGGGAGTTTGGTCGGAAAAATGTCTGATCGTGTGTACGGGTGTCAGTGGGAGCTTCCCTAAAAGGCAAAACTTCCTCATTGCTCAAGGAACCTCTAGTAACCTCTGGAGGAATCCTAGTTGAGAAACCCTGCTCTATCCCAACTCTATCTAAAATGATTTTACATAGACTTTGAAGCAGACCATAACCCTCCCGCCTCTTCACCCCTCTTCCTTTCCTCTGCAGAAATAGGGCATTGCTTTTTATACGTCACATATCCCAGAAGACATAGCTTTTCATTGAAGAACAGGAGGAGGGGGCTGACCTATCGGCGCATCATCGAGAGGCCCAACCGCTGAACCTGGAAGAGTCGGTGGGCCTCTCAATGGTGGCAGAGAAAATATGGTGGCGCCCACACTCCAAAAACATGCTGGTAGGTTAATAGGCTTCTGTCTAAAATGGCCCTATTATGTGTATTAATGAATGTGAGTTAGAGACCTTAGATTGTAAGCTCCTTAAAGTGGACGGAGCTGTGACCAGGCATGAGAGGATCTGGATGGGTGAGTATCTGAAATGTGCAAGGGCCAAAAAAATAAAAAAAGGAGAGGTCGGCCGGAGTTCCTCTTTAGCTTGATAACATAACCACGCAGGTTGAACGACAAATTGTTTTCATGATCGTTTGCATATAGTTACATAGTTACATAGTTAGTCAGGTTGAAAAAAGACACAAGTCCATCCAGTTCAATCATAAAAAAATTAAATAATAACATCATACAATCCCATATACCTAATTCTATACCCACAGTTGATCCAGAGGAAGGCGAAAAACCCCAGCAGAGCATGATCCAATTTGCTACAGCAGGGGAAAAAATTCCTTCCTGATCCCCAGAGAGGCAATCCGATATTCCCCGGATCAACTTTACCTATAAATGTCAGTACCCAGTTATATTATGTACATTTAAGAAAGAATCCAGGCCTTTCTTAAAGCAATCTACTGAGCTGGCCAGGACCACCTCTGCAGGGAGTCTATTCCACATTTTCACAGCTCTTACTGTGAAGAAACCTTTCCTCTAGACGTAAAGAGTGCCCCCTTGTCTTTTGTGTTGACCGTAAAGTGAATAACTCAACACCAAGTTCACTATATGGACCCCTTATATATTTGTACATGTTGATCATATCCCCCCTTAATCTCCTCTTCTCAAGAGAGAATAAATTCAGTTCCTCTAATCTTTCCTCATAGCTGAGCTCCTCCATGCCTCCTATCAGTTTGGTTGCCCTTCTCTGCACTTTCTCCAGTTCCCCAATATCCTTTTTGAGAACTGGTGCCCAAAACTGAACTGCATATTCCAGATGAGGTCTTACTAATGATTTGAACAGGGGCAAAATGATATCTCTCTCTCTGGAGACCATACCTCTCTTAATACAAGAAAGGACTTTGCTCGCTTTGGAAACCGCAGCTTGGCATTGCATGCCATTATTGAGCTTATGATCTACCAAAACCCCCAGATCCTTCTCCACTACGGATCCCCCCAGTTGTACTCCCCCTAGTATGTATGATGCATTCATATTATTAGCCCCCAAGTGCATAACTTTACATTTATCAACCATCATTTCCTGTATAATATGCACCAATATAACGGGATGATTGAACACCCACTATGGGCAAGTGGAACCACAAGTCTAAGCGTGACCTGCCAGCCTATAGCTTCGCCTGGTATTCTGTACAAGTTTCCTTAAATAACTAGTTTCCTATAAATGTACTCATTTCACACCAGCTCTTTCCTCTAAGCGTTGCCAAGTCATGCATTAAATGGTTCCTTTTTCTACTGACAGAGGAGCTCAATGAGTGAGCCCGGCGTACGCGTCCATATTTCTCTGGCAGCCGATTGTGGTATTTTCAGAGGCGCGGTGAAATTCTCACTATGCTCCTGAATCTGTTAATTCTGTCACCGGCTCCGTCTAAAAATAGCCAATGAGATAAGCCGAGAAATGGATAATGCTTTCTTATCAGGACGCGCTGCGCAGCGCCGCTGTGAAATACGAAAGGCTTTTCTTTTTTTTTTTTTTGTAGAAGAGGAGTTAACGGGTTAACCAAAAAAAAAAAAAAGGGAATGTCACCACTTCAGCACAAATGAATAAAATACGAGTTTTATTACTGTTAGAGGGAAGCTGAATTGAATATACAATGGCGGTGAAGTATGTCTAACTCGCTGTCTCTGCACAACGCCTAATGCAAGGCGAGCCGCCCGACTCTATCAAGTCTTCTCTTAACTGATCTGACTACGGCACACTAGAATACTGTTGCTATGGGTTACAAGGGCAGCGCTTTCCGCACTTCTACCGCTTAAAGTAGATTGTAAACCCTAACTGGATGGAAGCAAATTTGCTAAAGTGCTGTGTTATCATAAACAACTGCCTTTTGTTTCTTTAATAAAATCCTTAATAAAATCCTTCTGGTCTCCTTTTTTTTCATTCTTTGATGCATATCAGTGCTGCAGATCTCCTGCAGCCTATTTAAAGGCACTTCAGTGTTGATTTACTAAGGCCTGGTTCACACCTATGGCATTTTTAGTGCTTTTTGCATTTTGCAGAACGTGTTCCATAGGAGACCATGTTAAATGGGCTGTAGTGCAAATCTGCAAAATGCAAAAAGCACTAAAAATGCAATAGGTGTGAACCAGGCCTAAAACTGTAGAGTGCAAAATCTGGTGCAGCTTTGCATGGTAGCCAATAAGCTTGTTCAATTAAAGAGGCTGCTTTTGCTGATCCTCGTGTTAATAGAGTTTGGTGAGAGACGATTCGCGCTTTTCAGCCTCGTGCTCTTTAGTCCGTTACAGCGTGATGAATGTGATATCTCCATTATGTACGCTAGTTTTACCAGAAAGAGAGCTCCCGTCTCATAACTTGATTCTGAGCATGCGCGTTTTTTTTTTGCCCGTAGGAAAACCATACAGACGAATAGGATTTTTTCCTGATGGGAAAAAAGAGATCCTGCTCTCTTTTTTTGTCCGGTAGTTTTCCCGTTGGAAAAACTGCGATGGAGCATACACACGGCCGGGATTCCCGAAGAAAAGCTCTCATAGCAGTTTTCCCATCGGAAAAAACGGTCGTGTGTACGAGACATGAGAGAGAGGAGAGAGTGAGGGATGAAGGAGAGAGAGATGTGGGGGGGGGAGGAGAGAGGGAGGGATGGGGGTGAGGAGAGAGGTAGAGGGATAGAGAGATAGCTGTATAGAGAGGCAGGGAGGAAGGGAAGGGGAGAGAGGGAAAGAGATGGGAGAGTGAGAGAGAGAGAGAGGAGAGAGTGAGAGCTAGAGATGGGGGGGGGGAGGAGAGAGGGAGAGAAGGATGGATAGAAAGGGAGAGTAAGAGAGAGAGGGGGAGAGAGAAGGAGAGAAAGAGAGGAGGGAGAGAGAGAAGAAGAGAGGGGGATGTAGAGAGGGAGAGATAGAGTGAGGGAGAGAGAGAGAAGGAGAGAGAGAGAGAGGGGGAGAGACAGGATAGAGAGAGGTGGGGAGAAGGAGAGATAGAGAGGGGGAGAGAAGGAGAGAGAGAGGAGGGGGGAGAGAGAGGAGGGAGATAGAGAGAGAGGGGGGAATAGAGAGGGGGGAGAAGGAGAGAGAGAGGAGGGAGAGAGAGAGGAGAGAGAGAAGGAGAGAGGGGGAGAGAGAGGGGGAGAGAGAGAAGGAGAGAGAGAGAAGGAGAGAGGGGGATAGAGAGGGGGAGAGAAGGAGAGAGAGAGGAGGGAGAGACTGAGATAGAGAGAGGGGGAATAGAGAGGAGGAGAGAAGGAGAGAGAGAGGAGGGAGAGAGAGAGGGGGGAATAGAGAGGGGGAGAGAAGGAGAGATAGAGGGGAGGGAGAGAGAGGAGAGAGAGAAGGAGAGAGAGAGAGGGGGAGAGAGAGAGAAGCAGAGAGAGGAGGAGAGAAGGAGAGAGAGGGGGAGAGAGAAGCAGAGAGAGGAGGAGAGAGAGAAGGAGAGATAGAGGGGGTAGAGAGGGGAATAGAGAGGGGAGAGAAGGAGAGAGAGAGGAGGGAGAGAGAGAGAGAGAAGGGGAGAGAGAGGGTGAGGAGAGAGAGATGGGGAGAGAGAGGAGAGAGAAGGAGAGAGAGAGGGGGTGAGGAGAGAGAGATGGGGAGAGAGAGGAGAGAGAGAGAGAAGGAGAGAGAGGGAGTGAGGAGAGAGAGATGGGGAGAGAGAGGAGAGAGAGAGAGAGAGAAGGAGAGAGATACAGGGGGAGAGAGAAGTAGAGATAGGGGAGAAGGAGGGAGAGAGGGGGAGAGAGAGAGAGAGAGAGAGATAGGAGAGAGAGGGGGTGAGGAGAGAGAGATGGGGAGAGAGAGGGGGTGAGGAGAGAGAGATGGGGAGAGAGAGGAGAGAGAGAGAGAGAAGGAGAGAGATACAGGGGGAGAGAGAAGTAGAGATAGGGGAGAAGGAGGGAGAGAGGGGGAGAGAGAGAGAGAGATAGAAGGAGAGAGAGAGACTGGGGAGAGAGAGAAGGAGAGAGATAGCGAGAGATGGGGGGGGGGGGAGAGAGAGTTGAATAGAGAAGGAGAGGAACAGAGAGGGAAGTGAGGGAGGAGAGGGAGAGGAAGGTAGAGAAAAGGTTTGGGAGAGTAAGAGAGAGGGAGAGAGAGATGGATAGGAAGAGAGAGGGAGGGGGGAGGGAGGGGGAGAGGGATAAGGCGAGAGAGAGGAAGAGAGAGAGATGGGGGGAGAGAGAGAGATGGATAGAGGAGGAGAGGAAGAGAGAGGGAGGAGGAGAGGAAGAGAGAGGGAGGAGGGAAAAGAGGGAAAGGTAAAGAGAGAGAGAGAGAGATGGAAGAGGAAGACAGAAGGGGAGAGAGGAGAGTGAGATAGAGAGAGAACTTAGAGGGAGAGAGAGCGAGAGAATACATAGAAATATTTTAGATATCTGTAACACATTGTATAACCTTTGTGATGTATATCTATAGAGAAGTTGTGTTAGTAGCATTACTAAAAACAACAATCCTCCACAGATCAGACGCTCCATGGCGTTCCTCCTGCCGTCGCTATCCCCGCTTCCTCTCCTAGTGACCCCGTCACCCCACTCTCAGGTTTTTTACATTTGCAGAATTACTCATTTCTGAAGATTGCAAATCATTTTTTTTCCACAGCTCAGTTCTATTTAAAGCTGCTTATATTATCTTAATCTGCTTATATTTTTTTGCCTTCTCTGGTTCCTCTTTATCCACCTCATCAACATGCTAATGCAAATTTTTAAAATGAAACCCTTCCATTTTCATTACACACCTTATTTTAGATTGAGTGATGGCATCACTGGGTCTCTGTGCTTCTCTATACATCTGCCCTGATGCAAACAGTGGGCTGGCCCTTGGGAGGAGTTATAGCAAAGCCATTTCAGTCCAACAGAGGAGCCGCTACAACGGTGCAAGACTGAGGTGAAGGCTGGAGGGAGGATTTAAGGCATGTTTGGAGTGAACTGCATTATGTGCAATGGTTAGTTTCTTCCCAGAACTCGGCAAAAAAAAATAATATATATATTGTTTCAGATTGGCTTTGCTCCCTCCAAAACGTTTCCTATAGATCGTGCAGCAAGCAGAGGATGAGCTCCTTCCTGCTTTGTTTTGCAGCCTGTTGTTATATATTGCGCCCTATATAATCCAATCAGAAATGAGCTGTCATCTCTCGCCGGCCTTCCGCAGTCTTATTAAATATTTTCGACCATTTGATAGCATAATTGATTGTACTCGGCCCTCGTTTCCCCGGCACTTATAGTTATAACTCGCAATAATGAATTATTCTAATTTTTTGACTGTCAGCAAACTGTGCGCAAAAGCCGAACGTGCGACATGATTTGTGTTCATTCTAATTTTCACTCATAATGACTTTTTGATGTTCAATTATAATTAAAATAGATTGCACGCCAAAACTCGAAATCATTAACATGAAAAACTCAACACAACGCAAAACCGCACGGCTCAGACCAAACACCGGGCCGCAAAAGGCGCTGGTAACCCTTTCATCGTGGATCCAGTCCAGTTCTCTTACATGGACTGGGTATGGGCGTTCCTCTCCTGGACTAAAAATGGCTTACAATTTCACTGCACACTCTGAGCTCCTCACAATGTGCATTACAATCTTCAGCAAGTCAGATAGCGCCCCCCCCCCCCCCCCCGGGCATGATCTAGTTCCTTCCTCCCCGGCCTGACTGTCCCTGGCCCTCCCCTTTCATTCCTTGGATTTTAGGTCTTTCAACTATAGAGGCTCAGCATCAGCCGTCCGTGTTACCTGGGGGGGGGGGGGTCTGCATGCAAATGAAGAATGCCTAGGAACGCCCACTTCTCCATACTGACACCCACCCATCCTGGCAGGGCCGGGACAAGGGGTGGACAGGAGGGGCAGCCGCCCTGGGAGCTATGGTATCATGTGAGGTGGGGGGGGAGGGCACCACAAGGAAATTGGGGAAAGGGGATTTGTGTTGGAAGGGGGGGGGGGGCAGCAGGGAGGTAAGTATTTCTCTAGGAAGGGAAATTTGGGGGTATGATAAGAGTGGTGATTTAGGGGGATCTGTGTTCGGAGGGGGAATGGAGGGAAGAAGATTTGTGGTAGGAGGGAGGATTGGAGGGGGGCTTAGTGCCGGGAGGGGGGATTTGCAATGGGGGGGCATGTGTACTGGGTGGGACAATTTTAGGGTTAGAGAATTTATGCTAGGAGGAGTGATTTTTTTGGGGGGATTTGGGGTAAAGATTTGTGCTGGGAGGGGGATTTCAGCAGGGGAGCGGATTTTAACTGGGGGGAGGGGGGTCTGCATGCAAATGAAGCATGCCAAGGAACGCCCACTTCTCCATACTGACACCCAACCATCAAGGCAGGGCCGGGACAAGGGGTGGACAGGAGGGGCAGCTGCCCTGGGAACTATGGTATTATGTGAGGTAGGGGGGAGGGAACCAAAAGGAAATTGGGGGGAGGGGACTTGTGTTGGAAGGGGGATTGGGGGGGCAGCAGGGAGTAAGTATTGCTCTAGGAGGGGAAAATTGGGGGGTATGATAAGAGTGGTGATTTAGGGGATCTGTGTTGGGAGGGGGAATGTGCTAGGAGGGAAGATTGGAGGGGGGCTTTGTGCTGGGAGGAGTGATTTTTTGAGGGGTGATTTGGGGTATGGGGTTTAAAGATTTGTGCTGGGAGGGAGGGAGATTTTAGCAGGGGTGCGTATTTGTACTGGGACGGGGGGGGGATTATGCTTAAGAGGGGGGTGAAAAAGATTAATGCTCAGTTTTTTTGGGGAGGGGGGTTTTTGATGACATATAATGCTCATACACCTTGGGGTGGGGGGCGCAGTTTGGCATGTTTGCCCTGGGCTCTAGATGACCTTGTCCCAGCACTGCATCAAGGCATTTTGATATTTGCATAACTCCTCCCAAGAGCCAGCCCACTGATTGGATCAGGGCTGAGGGCTCCTATAGAGAAGCACCAAGACCCAGTGATGACATCACTGGTCTAAATTATTGAATACATTGGAGAAGTTTTATTTTTAAAATGTTATTAGCATGCTAATGGGGGGGGGGGAGAGGAGGAACCAGCACCCACCTAGCGCCTCCCACCAGCCAATTAGACAAAGGGAAGTCATCACTGGGTCTGGCAGGGTGCCGTACGTAGCTGCAGAGCTCCCTGCCTCAGTACTCTTCTCAAGGGCTGTTGGGAAGGGCCAGCACCAAGGGCTGTTGGGAAGGGCCAGCACCAAGGGCTGTTGGAAAGGGCCAGCACCATGGGCTGTTGGGAAGGGCCAGCACCAAGGGCTGTTGGAAAGGGCCAGCACCATGGGCTGTTGGGAAGGGCCAGCACCAAGGGCTGTTGGGAAGGGCCAGCACCAAGGGCTGTTGGAAAGGGCCAGCACCATGGGCTGTTGGGAAGGGCCAGCACCAAGGGCTGTTGGAAAGGGCCAGCACCATGGGCTGTTGGGAAGGGCCAGCACCAAGGGCTGTTGGGAAGGGCCAGCACCAAGGGCTGTTGGGAAGGGCCAGCACTAGTGATGAGCCGAACACCCCCGGGTTCGGTTCGCACCAGAACCCGCGAACGGACCGAAAGTTCGTACGAACATTAGAACCCTATTAAATACAATGGATGCGAACGTTCGAATTCTAAAGTGCTAATTATAACAACTATTATGCATGTTATTGTCCTAAAAAGGGTTTGGGAACCCGGGTTCTGCACCAGGGGACATGTATCAATGCAAAAAGAAGTTTTTAAAACGGTCGTTTTTCGGGAGCAGTCATTTTAATGATGCATAAAGTGAAAACAAAAAAGTCAAATATTCCTTTAAATATCGTACCTGGGGGGTGTCTAAAGTATGCCTGTGAAGTGCCACGTGTTTCCCGTGTTTAGAACTGTCCCTGCACAAAATGACACTTCTAAAGGAAAAAAAAGCCATTTAAAACTGCTTGCGGCTTTAATGCAATGTCTGGTCCCGGTAATATGGATGAAAATCTTTAAGAAAAATGGCATAGCTACCCCATGACCCCCCCCCCCCTACCCCAGCCCATTACCAGCCCCTTTGGGTCTTGTATGGATATTAAGGGGAACCCCGCACATAAAATAAAAAAGGCCCTATATACTCTGAACAGCCGTATACAGGCGGTGCATACAAGACAGGGACTGTAGGTTTGTTCTTATGTAGAATCTGTTTGTAATTTTGAACAGGTACATTGTTTAAGTGTAGCTCCAGCCCAAAAATCTATTTTTAAACTTTTTGGAAAACATAGGTAAGGGTTATCACCCCTGTAACATTTGTTTTGCTGTCTGTGCCCCTGTTCAGAACATTTCACCTCACTTTCCGTCCCAATGACAACTGTTTTTGAAATGTGGTGTTTTTCTTGAAACAAGGATTGGTGATAAAGCATCAGTACAGAGGAGACACCTTTCTCCCATATTTATTCTTACAGGAGAGAATTTTCCTTCCTAGGGGTAGATTTCCTCTCACTTCCTGTTGTCTTCTTGCGTTTGCAAGTAGGAGTCGTTTGTAAGTTGGATGTTTGAAAGTAGGGACCTGCCGTATATACTCTGCAGAAATAGGCCCCTTAGTTGTTGGTGTTGGCACAACACTGTAAGCACTCACAGTTACTCTTGGTTGGTGCTGGAACGCCCTGCTGTCAACTATTATATCAGGAATTTTAATTACATATAATTGTTGAACAGTGGTAGTAAAAATTGGGCCTTTGATGGTGGTGCTGGTGCCACAACACTGTAAGCCCTGACAGTTACTCTTGGTGGGTGCAGCAATGGGCCCTGCTGTGAATTATTAGATCAAGAATTGTAATTGCATGCCCCTGTTGAACAGGGGCTGAAAAATTGGGCCTTTCGTGGTGGTGGTGGTGGTGTTGCCACAACACTGTAAGCCCTCAGAGTTACTCTTGGTGGGTGCAGGAATGGGCCCTGCTGTGAATTATTAGATCAAGAATTGTAATTACATGCCCCTTTTGAACAGGGGCTGAAAAATTGGGCCTTTCGTGGTGGTGGTGGTGGTGGCGTTGCCACAACACTGTAAGCCCTCAGAGTTACTCTTGGTGGGTGCAGGAATGGGCCCTGCTGTGAATTATTAGATCAAGAATTGTAATTACATGCCCCTTTTGAACAGGGGCTGAAAAATTGGGCCTTTCGTGGTGGTGGTGGTGGTGGCGTTGCCACAACACTGTAAGCCCTCAGAGTTACTCTTGGTGGGTGCAGGAATGGGCCCTGCTGTGAATTATTAGATCAAGAATTGTAATTACATGCCCCTTTTGAACAGGGGCTGAAAAATTGGGCCTTTCGTGGTGGTGGTGGTGGTGGCGTTGCCACAACACTGTAAGCCCTCAGAGTTACTCTTGGTGGGTGCAGCAATGGGCCCTGCTGTGAATTATTAGATCAAGAATTGTAATTACATGCCCCTTTTGAACAGGGGCTGAAAAATTGGGCCTTTCGTGGTGGTGGTGGTGGTGGCGTTGCCACAACACTGTAAGCCCTCAGAGTTACTCTTGGTGGGTGCAGGAATGGGCCCTGCTGTGAATTATTAGATCAAGAATTGTAATTACATGCCCCTTTTGAACAGGGGCTGAAAAATTGGGCCTTTCGTGGTGGTGGTGGTGGTGGCGTTGCCACAACACTGTAAGCCCTCAGAGTTACTCTTGGTGGGTGCAGCAATGGGCCCTGCTGTGAATTATTAGATCAAGAATTGTAATTACATGCCCCTTTTGAACAGGGGCTGAAAAATTGGGCCTTTCGTGGTGGTGGTGGTGGTGGCGTTGCCACAACACTGTAAGCCCTCAGAGTTACTCTTGGTGGGTGCAGCAATGGGCCCTGCTGTGAATTATTAGATCAAGAATTTTAATTGCATGCCCCTGTTGAACAGGGGCTGAAAAATTGGGCCTTAGGCACTGGTGGCACAACACTACAACCCCTCACAGATACTGTACTTGGAGCACAGCAATGAGCCCTGTTGCAAAGTATTGCTTCAAAAATTGTAATGACACGCCCCTGTTAAACAGGGGCTGAAAAATTGGGCCTTAGGAACTGGTGCCACAACACTCCAACCCCTCACAGATACTGTACTTGGAGCACAGCAATGAGCCCTATGGCAAATTATTGCTAAAAAAATTGTAATTACACGCCCCTGTAAAACAGGGGCTGAAAAATTGGGCCTTAGCCACTGGTGGCGGCACCCATAAACAAAAATGATCTTCCAAGCTATCATCATCAATCGTATCATTGAGGACTCGGAGGAGGAGGATAGCCAGTCAACATAACAGCACAGGCACTCAGCATCAGCATCAGTCTTGAAGGGATGTGACATGTTAAAATCAATTAGTCTGTTATATCAGCATCAGGTGTGTGGTAGCTGGTGGTGATCCAAGACTGGTTCATCTTGATGAAAGTCAGTCGATCAACCGAGTCGGTGGACAGGCGCACCCTGTGATCCGTGACAAATCCTCCAGCAGCACTGAATGTGCGTTCCGAAAGAACGCTGGATGCAGGACAGGCCAGTACCTCAATTGCATACTGTGCAAGCTCTGGCCAGTGATCCATCCTCAAGACCCAGTAAGCCAGAGGATTTTCGGTGGGGAAGGTGTCCAAGTCTGACCTTGCCCCTAGATATTCCTGCACCATGTTTATCAGACGCTGGCGATGGTTGCTGGAACCGATCATACTTTGGGGCTGCGGACTAAAGAATTGTCTGAACGCATCGGTCAGACAGCCACCTTCCCCACCGCTCCTTCTTTGACTGGCCGAAGCCTCAGCAACTCGTTGTCCAGGACCAGGAGTTTGTAACCTCCCAGTCTCTGGGAACGCGTTGCACAGACCTTTCTGCAAGGCCTCCCGGAGTTGTCTCATCCTCTGCTCCCTCTGCGACGGTAACATAAGGTCCGCAACCTTACCCTTGTACCGTGGATCAAGGAGAGTGGCCAGCCAGTAATGGTCCCTCTCCTTGATCCGAAGAATACGAGGATCCTTCCACAGACTTTGCAGGATCAGGGAGGCCATGCAGCGTAGGTTTGCTGAGGCATTCGCTCCGGAGTCCTCTGGGTCACTAAGGACGACATGATCCGCAGCCACCTCCTCCCAGCCACGTACAAGTCCACTGGTTTCTTGGGACTGTAAATACTCCCTAAAAGACTGCTGCTGATGATGCTGAGTGCCAGCCTCCACCTCCATGCTGACACAATCCTCCTCCTCCTCCTCCTCCTCCTCCTCCTCTTCCTGTGCGATGGGTGGGACAGAAGGAACACTGTCTGGGTAAAGGGGGCCTTGAGAGGCAAGGAAGTCCTCCTCTTCCTGCCTCTGTTCTGCCTCAAGTGCCCTGTCCATTATTCCACGCAGCGTGTGCTCCAACAGGTGGACAAGAGGTACAGTGTCACTGATGCATGCACTGTCACTGCTCACCATCCTCGTGGCCTCCTCAAATGGTGCCAGGACAGTGCATGCATCCCTGATCATGCCCCACTGGCGTGGAGAAAAAAAACCAAGCTCCCCTGACCCTGTCCTGGTGCCGTAGTCGCACAGGTACTCATTGATGGCCCTCTGCTGCGTGTGCAGCCGCTGCAGCATGGCCAACGTTGAGTTCCACCTGGTGGGCATGTCACATATAAGGCGGTTCTTGGGCAGGTTCAACTCCTTTTGCAGCTCAGCCAGGCGAGCACTGGCATTATAAGATCTGCGGAAATGCACACAGACTTTCCTGGCCTGCCTCAGGACATCCTGTAAGCCCGGGTACCTGCCCAAGAACCGCTGCACCACCAGGTTAAGGACGTGAGCCACACAGGGCACATGGGTCAGTTGTCCCTGTCGGAGGGCGGAGAGGAGGTTGGTGCCATTGTCGCAAACCACCATTCCTGGCTTAAGCTGGCGTGGCGTCAACCACCTCTCGGCCTGGCCCTGCAGAGCAGACAGGACCTCTGCCCCAGTGTGGCTTCTGTCCCCCAAACACACCAGCGCAAGCACGGCATGGCATCTTTTTGCCTGCGTACTTGCGTAGCCCCTTGAACGGCTACGGAGCACCGCTGGTTCATAGGACAAACCACAGGAAGAGGCCATGGAGGAAGAAGAAGAGGAGGGGGTGGAGGAGAGAGGTGTGTCACAACCAGTAGTAGCATTTTGGAGGCGTGGCGGTGGAACAACCTCCAACACTACTGCACCTTGTCCTGCATCCTTCCCAGCTGCCAAAAGAGTGACCCAATGGGCCGTGAAAGAAAGGTAACGTCCCTGTCCATGCCTGCTGGACCATGAGTCAGCAGTAATATGCACCTTACCGCTGACCGCCCTGTCCAGCGAGGCCAAGACATTGCCTTCCACATGCCGGTAGAGAGCCGGAATAGCCTTCCGTGAGAAAAAGTGGCGTTTGGGAACCTGCCGAGTCTACCAACTGAAAAGGCAGCAGTTGAAGCGCTAGCAATTTAGCCAAGCTAAAGGCGGTTCTTGGGCAGGTTCAACTCCTTTTGCAGCTCAGCCAGGCGAGCACTGGGCATGTGGATGGCTGGGAGTGAACGCTGGGCATGTGGATGGCTGGGAGTGAACTTCTTTCGACGGTCCAGCAGCTGGGGCAGGGAAATTTGCCTGCTAGAATCGGACGTCGGTGTACTGCTAGCAGAGTGGCCGCAAGTACTTGGCTGTGACACACCTAATTCTACACCTTCATTCCTCTCAGTGCATGTTTCAGAGAGGACTGAAGTTATAGTGGGGTTGGAGATCCCAGCTGATGCGGTGCAAGGAGAGGTCCGCTTTGTTCTTTGGTGTGGGTCTTTGAGGTAGGCTTGCCAACGAGCTGCATGGCAGGTCAACATATGTCTGGTCAGGCATGTGGTACCCAAGCGGCTGATGTTTTGGCCACGCGATTTACGCTTGAGACATATGTTGCAAACAGCAGCTGTGCGATCTGATGCACTAGCCTCAAAAAAGGCCCACACCAAAGAACTTTTTGAATGACGGGCAGAGGCAGCGCCCTGCACAGGCGGAGCTCTGCGGTGTGATTCCGTCGGTGTACTGCCCTTACGCTGGCCACCAAAGGGCATCCTGCCTCGTTGGAGATGTGCCTCCTCCTCATCCTCCTCCTCCTCCTCTCTCCTATTAGGCACCCACGTGGAGTCAGTGACCTCATCATCCCCTCCCTCCTCATCACTGGAGCCAATCTGGCAGTATGCTGCAGCTGCTGGAACATGACTGCCAGATTGGTGTCCTTCTTGAGCATCCCCTCTGTCTGCTCTCACGCTACTGCCTTCCTGTAGCTGGGTTTCATCATCAGACCCTTCGAAACGCTGGGCATCCTCCTGGAGCATGTACCCAACACTGTGCTCAAACAGTTCGGGGGACTCCTCAGGAGGAGGACATGGTGGGTCTAGGGAAGGAGTGACTGATGATGAGTCTGACATTGATACCAGGGAAGAGGACGCTTTGGCAGCTGCTTTGCCAGTACCCTGAGCCTGGGTGAGAGAGGATGAGGAGGAGGAGGAGGGCTTGGTCATCCACTCTACCAAGTCTTCGGCATGATGTGGCTCAACATGTCCAGCTGCCGAAAAGAAGGACAAGCGTGTCCCATGGCCATGTGCTGATGACAATGCACCGCGTCCACGACCAGCACTGTTGCCCCCAGACACAGAGCCTGCTTGCCCTCTTTTATTGCCTCCTGACTGTCTGCCTCTCCTTGTTTGCCTTCCAGACATTCTAATAGATGGCCTGCAGGGAGATGGGAAAAAAGCAATAAGGGCTACCTTCAGGTGTCCTTCTCTGTCCCTTTACTTAAGGATTTCTAAATATGGTTGAGGATGATTGCTTTTGCACAGAATAGCACAACGACAATTTCCCTGATTGTCCAAAAAACAAGGATTTCAAAGATGGTTGATGAGGAATGCTTTAGCACACTATAGCACAAGGAGAATTTCCCTCACTGTCCTTCCCTGTCCCTAGAAACAAGGATTATCACAGTGAAAGAAACTGACACTCTTCCTACCTCTAGTTTTCTGTTCCTAGAAAAAATGTTTTTTTAAAGCACACTATAGCACAAGGAGAATTTCCCTCACTGTCCTTCCCTGTCCCTAGAAACAAGGATTATCACAGTGAAAGAAACTGACACTCTTCCTACCTATAGTTTTCTGTCCCTAGAAAAAATGTTTTTTTAAAGCACACTATAGCACAAGGAGAATTTCCCTCACTGTCCTTCCCTGTCCCTAGAAACAAGGATTATCACAGTGAAAGAAACTGACACTCTTCCTACCTATAGTTTTCTGTCCCTAGAAAAAATGTTTTTTAAAGCACACTATAGCACAAGGAGAATTTCCCTCACTGTCCTTCCCTGTCCCTAGAAACAAGGATTATCACAGTGAAAGAAACTGACACTCTTCCTACCTATAGTTTTCTGTCCCTAGAAAAAATGTTTTTTTAAAGCACACTATAGCACAAGGAGAATTCCCCTCACTGTCCTTCCCTGTCCCTAGAAACAAGGATTATCACAGTGAAAGAAACTGACACTCTTCCTACCTATAGTTTTCTGTCTCTAGAAAAAATGTTTTTTTAAAGCACACTATAGCACAAGGAGAATTTCCCTCACTGTCCTTCCCTGTCCCTAGAAACAAGGATTATCACAGTGAAAGAAACTGACACTCTTCCTACCTATAGTTTTCTGTCCCTAGAAAAAATGTTTTTTTAAAGCACACTATAGCACAAGGAGAATTTCCCTCACTGTCCTTCCCTGTCCCTAGAAACAAGGATTATCACAGTGAAAGAAACTGACACTCTTCCTACCTCTAGTTTTCTGTCCCTAGAAAAAATGTTTTTTTAAAGCACACTATAGCACAAGGAGAATTTCCCTCACTGTCCTTCCCTGTCCCTAGAAACAAGGATTATCACAGTGAAAGAAACTGACACTCTTCCTACCTATAGTTTTCTGTCCCTAGAAAAAATGTTTTTTTAAAGCACACTATAGCACAAGGAGAATTTCCCTCACTGTCCTTCCCTGTCCCTAGAAACAAGGATTATCACAGTGAAAGAAACTGACACTCTTCCTACCTATAGTTTTCTGTCCCTAGAAAAAATGTTTTTTTAAAGCACACTATAGCACAAGGAGAATTTCCCTCACTGTCCTTCCCTGTCCCTAGAAACAAGGATTATCACAGTGAAAGAAACTGACACTCTTCCTACCTATAGTTTTCTGTCCCTAGAAAAAATGTTTTTTTAAAGCACACTATAGCACAAGGAGAATTTCCCTCACTTTCCTTCCCTGTCCCTAGAAACAAGGATTATCACAGTGAAAGAAACTGACACTCTTCCTACCTATAGTTTTCTGTCCCTAGAAAAAATGTTTTTTTAAAGCACACTATAGCACAAGGAGAATTTCCCTCACTGTCCTTCCCTGTCCCTAGAAACAAGGATTATCACAGTGAAAGAAACTGACACTCTCCCTACCTATAGTTTTCTGTCCCTAGAAAAAATGTTTTTTTAAAGCACACTATAGCACAAGGAGAATTTCCCTCACTGTCCTTCCCTGTCCCTAGAAACAAGGATTCGCACAGTAAAACACACTGACACTCTCCCTACCTATAGTTTTCTGTCCCTAGAAAAAATGTTTTTTTAAAGCACACTATAGCACAAGGAGAATTTCCCTCACTGTCCTTCCCTGTCCCTAGAAACAAGGATTCGCACAGTAAAACACACTGACACTCTCCCTACCTATCCTTCTCTTTCCCTAAACTAAAGGAATCCAGGTTAAGCAAGAAAAAATAAATGTCACTGTCCCTGCCTATGCTTCTCTTTCCCTGCTCCGGAACACACTACACTAGGCCGCCGTGCTGGCGGCCTTTTATAGTGTGGGGCGTGTACTAAACACCCTCAGCAATAATTGGCCACAGGCATCCTGCCTGTGGCCAATCATTGTTCTCCTCGCTGCCGGCGCTGTGATTGGCCAAGCATGCGGGGTCACAGTGCATGCTTGGCCAATCACAGCGCCTGGATGACACTGCGATGGCGTAGTGCATTGTGGGCCGTTCGCGTCACTCGAATTTGGCGCGAACGGCCCAAATCGTTCGATCTTCGTCGAACGATCGAACAGCCGATGTTCGAGTCGAACGTAAGTTCGACTCGAACATGAAGCTCATCCCTAGCCAGCACCAAGGGCTGTTGGGAAGGACCAGCACCAAGGGCTGTTGGGTAGGGCCAGCAGGACCCTTCCCGCTTCCCAAGAGCCAAGCCGCTGCTTGCATCAGGGCTGAGGGCTCTTGAGAGGCAGGGTGCTTTGATGCCTTTAGGAAGGTATGTACAGCATCCTGCTGGCCCCTCCCACCAGCCATGATCTGCTCGCATTGCATAGGGAACTGCGGAGACCCAGATGACATCAGTGGGTCTAAAATAAGGTATAATGTTTTATTTAATCATTTAATTAGCATGTTGATGACAGGTGAATGAAGGAATCAAGACTGCCTAAGACTACAGGTTTCTCTAAAGCCTCATACACACGATCGGATATCCTATGGATTCTAATCCGATGGTTTTGTCCATCGGAAATCAGATGAAGCTGACTTCCATCAGTTTGCCTACACACCATCAGTCTAAAAACCGAGCGTTCCAAATGCGGTGACGTAAAACACTCCAATGAGCCGAGAAAAATTAAGTTTAATGCTTCTGAGCATGCGTCGACTTGATTCTGAGCATGCGTGGGTTTTTTATCCGATGGACTTGCCCATAGACAATCGGAATTTGCTATCAGTTTTTGATCCATCGTAAAAATTTAAAACATGTTCTATTTTTTAAAACCGATGGAAAAAAGACCGATGGGTCCCATACACCAGTGGTCATCAACCCTGTCCTCAGGGCCCACTAACAGGCCAGGTTTTATGAATTACCTTGGGGAGATGCAGACTAGAATACTGCAATCACAGAGATGCAAATGATATCACCTGTGATGTATTTCAGTTATCTTGCAAACCTGGCCTGTTAGTGGGCCCTGAGGACAGGGTTGATGACCACTGCCATACACGATCGGTTTGTCCGATGAAAAAAGTCCATCGGACTGTTTTCATCTGTAAAACCGATCGTGTGTACAGGGCTTAAGACTATCCTGTCCACAGGGTGACAACACTACCATGCAATTTTACTGCAGAACAAATAGAGTTGTCACCATATTACAGGAAGTGGAAAATCAACGGATTTACTGGCAGGATCGACAGATAATAAAGCTATGCAATAGGGATGGTGATTTTTCAGAAAATGGTATTAATGGTATCTACAGGCTGATTCATAGATGTCATTTTTAGATCTTATTAAAGTCAATATACTGATTAATTATGCTTATAAAGGAATACGATATCCCTCTGTATAATTTATGTCAGTCTCTGTCCCACTGGAGCTTGCAATCTAATGTATCCGCCACAAATCCAGAAGCTTTCTTGGACCAGTTGATGTGAAAGTCAGTTAACCTAACAGGAGAAATTTGACTTGTGGGAGTCAACTGGATTACTCAGAAGAAACTCCACGGATGCAAAAAGAAGATGCCAACTCCCTGAAGATTAAACCATGTATGCGAACCCGACACAGCAAAGCAAAGGAGGCAACAATGCCATCAACACGGACGCGACCCCGAAGCAGCTTGACATCTGCGAGCTGTATGACAAATTATGGCTTTTCATTTATACAGCGCCTACGTTTTCCAAGAAGCTCTGGGAAGAGCACCAAACTCTTCACATGACTTCTTGGACCGGTGGAGTTGTCATTCTAATGCGACAAGCACAATTAAGATAAACAAGAATCACTTTCCAATTTACTTACTCATAAACATTTGGGCCAATGAGGAAACTCAAACCAAACAGATGATGATGGCCCCTTGATTAGTGGGTGGAATAATTAATTTTTCTCTTTGCCTTTCCAACCCCTTTAACACTCTCTGAGTTTTGGTTAGTCTGATGCCTGTCTGGAGCTTGTGGCAAAAACAGGGGCTATATTAATACTAGGGTGAAGGAGCTTTGCCACAAAAAATGGGTCTGCTAACCCCACAACCCATCATTTTGGGCAAAGCTCCTTCACCATTATACATGTTGGGGTCCTAGCACCCAGAGTACAGGAAACTAAAGGAAGAACTCCACCAGGCACTGAGTGTCATCGCCACCTTCTCCACAAGCTAAATTCATAGGTTGCTTAATTCCTGGAGGGCATCTTGCAACCTCCTGGATGAGAGTGTTGGCTTATCAATAATTATTCTCAACTAACCCACAACTTTTTTTATTAGATTTTTCCAAGCTTGTCCAGAGGCTTCTCCCATTTTGTATGCCTCCGTCCTTCCTAGCAAGTCTCATTTTGCTCACAACTTGCTGCTTTACTTTGATTTTGGATTAAAATAGGTTGAGTATTCACCGATAAAACTGTGGCCTTGCTCTTCCAAAAATGTTTTTGTGAGCCATTTGGGAAGGGTCTACCTTTTAATGGATAGAGTCATGTGCTTTATGCCTGCTCTCAGCAGTCATGAAAGTACCCAAATAGGCATTACTTTATTAACCCAAGAGAATGACTTTTCCGTGATGGTGTCTGACCATGAACTTTAAGGGGTTGTAAACATAATTTTAATATATTTTTTTAAATAACAAACATGTCATACTTACCTCCACTGTGCAGCTCGTTTTGCACAGAGTGGCCCCGATCCACGTCTTCTGGGGTCCCTCGGCGGCTGTCTCGGCTCCTCCCCGCAATAACTCACCACCTATATGCGAGCTTGCATGGTGGTGAGTTATTGCGGGCGCGCTCCTGTTATACAGCCGGCGGCTATAGCCGCTCACTGTATCACTCGGCCCCGCCCCCCGGTGCACCGCGTCATTGGATATGATTGACAGCAGCGCAAGCCAATGGCTGCGCTGCTTTCAATCAACCAATGAATGAGCCGAGAAGCTGGCCTAGAAGCCTGCGCGTTCACGGCGCGGGACTTTCGAGTGGTCAGGTAAGTAAACTAGGGCTTGGGGGGGGGGGGGGGGGGGCGGCTAATGCACAGATGTTTTTTCACCTTAATGCATAGAATGCATTAAGGTGAAAAAACTTTTACCTTTACAAACCCTTTAAGACTTTTCCATGGTGGTGTCTGACCATGAACTCAAAACTTTTCCTTGGTGGTGTCTGACCATGAACCCAAGAGTCTCCCATGTTGGTGTCTGACCATGGACACAAGACTTTTCCATGGTGGTGTCTGACCATGAACTCAAGACTTTCCAATGGTGTTGTCTGATGATGAACCCAACATTTTCCTATGGTAGTGTCTGACGATGAACCCAGGACTTTCCCTTGGCAGTGTCTGACCATGAACCCAACATTTTCCCATGGTGGTGTCTGATGATGAACCCAAGACTATCCCATGGTGGTGTCTGACCGTGAACCCAAAACTTTCCCGTGATGGTGTCTGACCATGAACTCAAGCCTTTCCCATGGCGTTGTCTGACGATGAACCCAACATTTTCCCATGGTGGTGTCTGACCATGAACCCAACTTTTTCCTATGGTAATGTCTGACGATAAACCCAAGACTTTCCTATGGTAGTGTCTGACGATGAACCCAACATTTTCCCATAGTGTCTGATGACGAACCCAAGACAATCCCATGGTGGTGTCTGACCATGACCCCAAGATTTTCCCATGGTGGTGTCTGACCATAAACTCAAGACTATCCCATGGTGCTGTCTGACCATGAACCCAAGACCTTCCCATGGTTTTATCTGATCACAGTAAAAACAGTAACATGCAGAAGAAAAAGTATAACCCACAAAAAGCTTTAGAATATTATTCAAACAATTCCATTTACAGTGAATACATTTCAGCTAGAGCAAAACTTTAAAGATATAAGTCTGAAAAGAACATTAATAGTCCATGTTCTTGCCAATGAAACACTGCATGAATAAAATGACTTCACACACATTACTGCAACTACAGAGATTTTAAAAGGACCAAAGTCCTGTACGTTAATTGCTACAGCGAAATGGCTTAATTATATAATTGATATAAATGATGGTCTTTTTGAGGAAAATGGAGCCGCTAAAGATTTCAGTACAATAAGAGCCTGTTGATATTTCTCACTTGTACAATTCTTCCAGTGCCTTGGGGGATTCCGAATCAAGTAACTAAGCACGTCTTTGACAGCTAGCATGAACATGGTCATGCTGGCAGCAGCTCTTGCTAATTTGAGGAATATTTTTGGTGCAGAAATGATGTCATGGAAGTCTTTGAAGTACGGTGACCAAAATGCAGTAAGCCACATAATGCTGTGTGATTTGAGGCTGAAACATGGATCGGAACTTGATAACCACCATAAATATAACCTCTCTTGGTATCTGAATAAGCAGCTGCAAGACCTCCAGCTGATGTCCTATATTTTCAGCATGCAGTTACCTGCACACACATCAAATAAAATTTCCAGGACATTACAAACTCCCCAAAATGACTCCTTTTTGGAAAGTGGACACACAAGATGATCTTATATTTTGCTACAATTTTTCAGAAATAAAGGAATCATGCTGGTGTTGAGGTGGTCATACAAGTCCTTTAATGTTGTCACCCAATACAGTTATTTTTTTAAGCTGTGCTAATATGTCCCAGAATGCAGCCTATCAAACCCTACAAAATGCTGCCTCAGTCATGACAACCAAAATGATTTGGTGAATTTTTCTGGCATTCCCTAAAAATAAAAGCAGCACACCGTATGGTCACATACAGTATTAGTCTCATAATTGGCGAGCCAGTTCAACTTTCCTCCCCTTTTTTTAGATTGCAGGATTAGGTTAGATTTCTTTCTTTTTTTTTATTTGAATAAATTTTATTAAAGTTTTCACAGTGACAAAATAAAGACAGGCGGGTTACAGAAAGCATAGTGTATACATTAAAACAATGTAAATTATTGGAACTACAACGGTTAATCAACCGGCATGTAACGTCTATCAAGGTTACATAATAAAACTAAAGCCCTGTACACACGATCGGATTTCCTATGGATTCTAATCCGATGGATTTTTCCATCTGAAATCCGATGAAGCTGACTTCCATCAGTCTTGCCTACACACCATCAGTCAAAAATCCGACCGTCCCAAACGCCGTGACGTAAAACACTCCGACAAGCCGAGAAAAATTAAGTACAATGCTTCTGAGCATGCGTCGACTTGATTCTGAGCATGCGTGGTTTTTTTTTTCCGATGGAGTTCCACACAGACGATCGGAATTTGCTATAGTTTTTTTTCCCATCGGATAAATTTAAAACATGTTCTATTTTTTCTCACCGATGGAAAAAAGACAGATGGGGCCCATACACGATCGGTTATGTCCGATGAGAAAAGTCCATCGGACTGTTTTCATCGGTAAAACCGATTGTGTGTACACGGCATTACACTTTGAGTACATTCCTAACTGGGATAAAGTATTTGTGTAAATGGAGGGGATGGTAGGAATATGATAGCGTCTAGTACGAACTAGGCCACTAAATCCGGGCCGGCCAGTGGTATATAGAGTGGTGGGGTTTCAAGGGATATGAGAGGATAAACCTATACGGGTCTTCCCCATCCCGCTCACCCCGAAAGGGATCACACTGTGAGCGGGAGGGGACCCCTAATGGCTCCACATATTTTCAGGGCAGATATGGTTTATCAACATCTAAATATTTATAAAACCCCCGTAAGATTGCATTCCTTCCGGCTCCTGTTGCGGAAGGGTACTCCTGTCTGGCCGACTGACTGAATGTATTGTTGAGAGTCGGTAGGAGGATCCATGATAGACCAAGGTTAGATTTCTTTTAGATAGACCTTAATATTCCTTCAGAGCTTAAAATAATTACTGCCTCTTCAGTGTAAAAATATATAATTTCTACAGTTATAACCTATACTTGTGTTTTTCTTTTTTATAACAGGTGTTGTTATGCCGTCTTTGTTGGTCTACTGCAATAAAACACTTTTTTCTACTATATATAGAGTTGGCTGTGAGGTTATTGTGTTTCTCGCTGTTGTTTTTAGACTGCACTTTTTGCCCTTTCTTTTTCTACTATTTTAAAATGTGGTCATGTTTCCTTCCGCAATGTAAAATTGCTATAACTGGCTACAATGCAGCAGATACTTCAGTTTTTCTAATGTCTTTGTCTTGAAAGAAATAAAATTGACAAAGAAAACGATTTAAACGTAAGAATTTTTTTTTGCTGTTTGGCAGGGGAGCTAATGACCCATGTGAGGTTTCAGGATACACTGTAATCCCATAATCCCAACGATCTGCTAGCATCATAATGGCACCCATGCATTTAGAACCAAATTAGCCATTGCAGACTTCAGTGGGGAAAGAAAATAGAATTTTGAGATGTATCACTAGAAGGATCACCAGCAGGAGGAAAGAGGTCCTGTTTTACCTATATAGATATTTAGTTATCACTAGAGGGATCACCAGTTGGAGAAAGGAGGTCCTGATACCCCTATATAGACCTTTAGGTGTCACTAGAGGCAGGGGAAGGCTGGCGGCCTTAGGCCTGGGGGGGGCAAGTCCAGTCAAGTGGCCCATTGAACCGCCAAATCAGCTCACCATCCATGGCCCACCTGGTTTTTCAATGCAGCCTCACCAGTGCCCATCAGTGCAGCCAACTCCAGTGCCCATCAATGCAGCCTGATCACTGGGGCAGGTTACATGGGATGTATGGGGGGGAGATGGGGGGTCAGCTAAGGGTGTCAGGGTCTCTCAGCTCAGCAGGTCCTTGCACGCTACGGTCTCCTGGGGAGGTAACGCTACTGATCCTGGGGTCAAGTTGCAGCCAGCGCCCAGCCCTGCGTCCCGACTCCCTGGCACGCCCTGCCTCTGCCTGCTTCCAGGAATCCGGTCCCAGGGAGTTGTAGTTTCCTCTGCGCTGCTGTGTTTTCCACCCACCAGAAGCTTGAGTGCGGACTACAACTCCCGGAATGAAACAGCTAGTGGTCGGCCGCCATGGCCATGCCCCCGGCCCGACTTCCTAGACCAGAATAAAAAAAGAAAATGGTAGCGAGCAGCGGCTGCCAGCCATTTTGAACATAAGTTAGGGTGGCCTGGGAGGCAATTGCCACCCTTCCCCCTGGCCCAGCCCTCCCCTGACTAGAGGGGTCACCAGCAGAAGGAAGGAGGTCCCGATTTCCCAGTATCACTGGAGGGGTCACCAGCAGAAGGAAGGAGGTCCTGATTTGATTATTTTATATAGACCTTTAGTCATCACTAGAGGGGTCACCAGCAGGTTGAAGGAAGTCTTGGTTCCTCTACAAAGATCTTTTTGTCATTACTAGAGGGATCACCAGCAGGAAAAAGAAGGCCCTGATTTCACTATTTAGGTCTTTAAAGGTGTTGTAAAGTGAAAAAAAGCAGCAGCGGGTATACAACCGCTTTAAAAAAAAAGAAATGTAGATTTGTTGCTGTTTTTTTTTTTTTTTTTTGTCACTAAACATATTGGTTTTAGACATATTTGCTGTATCATTGCACTACTGCTTGATCCAAGCTGACATTGGCCATATTTATTCCTTACAGATGGGCTCATTCGTCGGGTTATGATCCACAGTCAATTCATCTGGATCCCAATGACTCTTGGTTGTCTTATTAATGGACTAAACAGGACCTTAGTTTATGATTGAGAGTGTTGCCTACATTAGCCTCTAATTTCTTTGACCTTTTTAATAAAATGTGTATCAGAGAGAAGATGGCAGATCATTGGGAAGATACTTTTACAGATCATTACTTTAATGGAAAATCTATACACAGCACAGTAAGAAGACCACTGGCGGTGGAGGAGACTTTGTTTTTTTTCAAGAACAGGGTTGGGCCCCTTGATTAAATTATGTACAACCTTCATCGTGTCGCCGAACATCATTAGCCTCCAGGGAACATCAAATCTTACTTCACAGTTGTGTCACAGCTCGAGGTGGCTGTCCCTTCTTGAATTAACCTATCCCTAATGCCTAGTACACACGACCAGTTTTTCCGCCGGATAAAAAACCGACAGAATTCCTCTCAAGCACGCCTTGCATACACACGCTCAGACAAAAGTCCGCCCGTCCAAAGCGCGGTGACGTACAACACGTACGACGGCACTATAAAGGGGAAGTTCCATTCCAACGGCGCCACCCTTTGGGCTACTTTTGCTGATCCTCGTGTTAGTAAAAGTTTGGTGAGAGATGATTTGCGCTTTTCAGCCTCGTGCTTTTCAGTCCGTTACAGCGTGATGAATGTGATATCTCCATTACGAACGCTAGTTTTACCAGAAAGAGCGCTCCCGTCTCATACTTGATTCTGAGCATGCAGGGTTTTTTTGCCCATCGGAAAACCATACAGACAAACAGTGGCCTTCACAATGCCCACAAGCAAAATGGAAAATGTCTAAATCGTATTTTTTAAGTTCTTCTTGTGCATGAAAACGGACGGGGGAAAATTAAAGACACCAATCCAGTGAGTATTACTTTGTCATGCAAAAACCAATTGAATGCACAAAAAAAAAAAAAAACGGTTGGCCGCGGGACATCCACTTTAAGTCAGGCACAATATGTCTTCCAAAGTTGCTGGTCAGCCTTGATTAAAGCAAGTTATTGGTTGTGTTATCTTGGGCCCCAACCAGTGCTCAATGCCATGATCCAGCTTTACCCCATCTAACCTCAAAAAGTTCATCTGCTGGCATTTAGCATTCATCGTCTTGTTTTCTCAGTGTGTTCAGAATCTCGATAAGCTTTCACATTTCCTACCGAGATCTGAAAATCTTATTTTCTCCCTCATCATTTTCTCCTCCGCATTACAATTGACTCGTCAGAGTCGCAATGCAACAGCCGTCCCTGGCATTAAATCTTGCTTCAGAATTCCAAATTTAGTGCAGAGAAGGAAGCATAAAAAAAAAAGGTTAATAGAACGGGGCAGTCTGCAAAGTGCGTATCCTGGTGCCAGGACGAAGGCTTCAGTCTGCCTTCAGACTCATTAGCTACCTAGATTGATTAGCCCCGAGCTCAGGAAATGCACATTGCTGTGTAAGCAGAAGTTTTGGGACTTTTTTCCCCCCTCCTATCACCTGATAACCGGGAGATAAATGAAGTCTACTGGTCTCCCATCAAGTGGCAGTCACCATTCTGATTAAATATTTCACATTTTATTTCTCAGGTTGTCAAATTTAAAAAGGTATGTTTTTTTTTATGGGACCCTATTTGCTGACTTTGAATGGCTTTGCTCTCCAATTACCGGCTCAGTCATATAGATTCCACAAGACCGGGGAGCCGAAATGGAGTTAGCACGAGATACAAGACGTGGGAACGTTAAAGCTGAACTCCGGTCACAAAAACTTTCATTTGAATACATTACTCGTCAGGATATTGAACCAAGCAATAACTGGTCATATATATATATTGTTAAAATACACTATATTTCCAAAAGTATTGGGACACCTGCCTTAACACGCACATATAACAAGAAAAAATGTGCGCTGGTCTGAAAGTGTTCTAAACAAAAAGCTGCTGCAATAAATTGTGACTAAAATTCAAAATAGACTGGTAGTGGAAAATGAAGCGCTAAGTGTTCAGAGAGACTATAGGCTGAACCTAGGTCCTAAGCAATGTGCAAACAAAAATAATAATAATATTAAAGTCCACATAAACGTGATTAGTGACAAACAGTGTCCATAACCAAATAATATAGATGAATGGTGAAACTGGATTTGGAACCATGTAGACCATCGTATAACTCTTCATATGGTAAAATAGGTGAAATACTCTTACCAGAGCAGGTGGACCCACATGTTAGCGACAGTAGATCGTTAGTGCATGGGAAATCCAAAAGGCAAATCTCTGCGGCTTGTCTGAAGACTCTCACCGTCAGGAACCTTGGATAGAAGTCGAAGACCCAAATTACACCTGCGGGTGATGCTTATTCGAGCTGTCCTGGATCAGGAAGGAATTCAAGATGGGCAAAACATCGAAGTGGTCCTCACATAGGTGTTGAAAAACTGGCACATACAACAGTGCCTGTCTGGGCCATGGAGGACACACAGGAGCCGGACTTTTTTGGTTCTATTCTTGACAGAACTTCTTCATTGTGTCCTGTTTTCTGTATGCCATACAGGACAGCTCGAATAAGCATCACCCGCAGGTGTAATTTGGGTCTACGACTTCTATCCAGCCGCAGAGATTTGCCTTTTGGATTTCCCATGCTCTAACGATCTACTGTCACTGACATGTGGGTCCATCTGCTCTGGTAAGAGAATTTCACCTATTTTACCATATGAAGAGTTATACGATGGTCTACATGGTTCCAAATCCAGTTTCACCATTCATCTATATTATTTGGTTATGGACACTGTTTGTCACTAATCACGTTTATGTGGACTTTAATATCATTATTGTTTTTGCTTGCACATTGCTTAGGACCTAGGTTCAGCCTATGGTCTCTCTGAACACTTAGCGCTTCATTTAACACGCACATGAACTTTATTGGCATCCCAGTCTTAGTCCGTAGGGTTCAATATTGAGTTGGCCCACCCTTTGCAGCTATAACAGCTTCAACTCTTCTGGGAAGGCCGTTACTCATCAGGATATTCAACCAAGTAATAACTGGTCACACATATATATATATATTGTGAGGGGGTTAACTCGGTAGCGGGTGTGTGTGACCCCCTGGTTGGGCTCCCCACACAAAAACAGGGCCAGCAGACGGAGGTTGTGGTTTTCAAAATCAAAAGGTGCGGTTTATTTCTCTATGTACAGTGACAAAAACACAGCAAAGCCAAAAAGAAACATAAACAAAATAAATCCTGGTCAGTTTGACCTCTGACTAAACATGCAGGTTTCCTAAACTAACAACTGGGATCAGCCTGGTGCTGTCCTAGTCCCTAAGTCCCTGGTTTAGTAAAAGTCCAAACAAATAGCCACACAGGCTTTGCCTCACCGCACAGGGGTTCACTCTCCCTAGACAGTCCACACAGGTCTGGTTCCAGGCATGAGCTAACATCTAATGAAGCTGGGAGTTTTTATAGAGGCCTTAAACGAACTGACAGGCTTCAGCTGGTCTCATCAACTCCCTGCCTGCACGACGCCCAGCCCTCTCCCTAGAGGTATGAGTCATCCATGAGCCTACTAGCCTCAGCTGGGCTTATACAACTCTCCACCCTAGTTGTATAAGTCAGCATAAAGCCTGAATCTGGGAGAAATATATCTACCCCCCTGGATGCAACCAGGTGACTTTACCTTCCTGCTGTCACATACCCCCCCCCTCTTGTTTTAACCTTGGGGTTGGAACACCAGCAATCAGGCATTCATGTACTCGAGACAAAGCATCCACATTCCCCATTTGAACGCCAGGGCGATGCTTTACTGTGAAGTTGAATTCCTGTAGGGCCAGGAACCACCTATTCACTCTTCTATTTGTCTCCTTGTTTTGAGCCATCCACTTTAACGGAGCGTGATCCGTAACCATGTCAAAGTGCCTACCTAGCAGATAGTACCGAAGGGAATCTAGAGCCCACTTCACCGCTAAACACTCCTTTTCAACCGTGGCGTAATTTACCTCATGGGACTTCAACTTCCTGCTGAGGTAAATGACTGGGTGCTCTTCCCCGTTCCAGACCTGGGACAATACTGCTCCTAACCCCACATCTGACGCATCACTTTGTACGACAAAGTCTTTAGAGAAGTCGGGTGAGTACAACACTGGCTGGCTACATAAGGCTTGTTTCAAGAATTGGAATGCTGCCTCAGCCTCGGGGGTCCATTTAATCATGACCGACCCTTTCCCTTTCGTCAGGTTGGTTAGGGGCACAGCCTTAGAAGCAAAGTGGGGAATGAAGCGCCGATAATAACCCGCGATTCCCAGAAAGGCCCGTACCTGCTTCTTGCTGTTGGGACGTGGCCAACTCTGGATGGCCTCGACTTTGTTGAGTTGGGGTTTTATCACTCCCCTGCCAATGGTGTACCCAAGATATTTGGCCTCCTCCTGCCCAATGGTACACTTCTTGGGGTTAGCCGTAAACCCCGCTTCCCGGATAGAGTCTAGGACTGCTTGCACTTTTGGCAGATGTGAGGCCCAATCTGTGCTATGGACAATTACGTCATCCAGGTAAGCCGCAGCATACTTCCGATGGGGCCTCAGTATCTGGTCCATTTTCCGCTGGAATGTGGCCGGCGCATTCTGTAACCCGAACGGCATTCTCTTATATTGGAACGCCCCGTCTGGGGTTACAAATGCGGTTTTCTCTTTGGCCGACTTGGCCAGGGGAATTTGCCAATACCCTTTTGTGAGGTCAAGAGTCGTCATGTATCGGGCTGTTCCCAGCCGGTCGATCAACTCATCTATACGTGGCATGGGGTAGGTGTCAAATTTTGTAACTTTGTTCAACTGACGAAAATCGTTACAAAATCGCCAGCTCCCATCCGGTTTAGGCACCAACACAATGGGACTAGACCAATCACTTTGGGACTCCTCTATCACCCCTAAGTTCAGCATTTTCTGTACTTCCTCCCGTATTGCCTCCCGTCGGGCCTCTGGGATCCGATAGGGTTTTAACTTCACCCTTTCACCGGGCGGGGTAATAATATCATGCTCTACCCCAGATGTTTGTCCCGGCAGCTCAGAGAACACCTCCTTGTTGCGAAGCACAAACTCCTTAACCTCCTGTTGTTGGGGTTGTGACAAGGTGGCTGCTATTCCAACCTCCGGAATCACGCAACCAGTTTGAGCTGGTGACCAAGTTTCTGCGACTAGGGACTCTCTATCCCTCCAGGCTTTCAACAGATTAACGTGATATATCTGTTCGGGCTTTCGCCTTCCTGGTTGTCTGACCTTGTAATTCACTTCGCTCACTTTTTCCATTATCTCGTAGGGGCCTTGCCATTTGGCAAGGAATTTACTTTCAACCGTAGGGACAAGTACCAATATCCTATCCCCCGGGGAAAAGGTACGGGTCTTTGCTCCACGGTTGTACACTCTCTGCTGTGCCAACTGCGCTTGGGCCAAATGTTCCTTCACGATGGGCATTACCTGTGCAATTCGATCTTGCATCAGGGCGACATGCTCAATCACACTCCTGTGGGGAGAACTCTCACTTTCCCAAGTTTCCTTGGCAATATCCAACAGCCGTCTTGAGTGTCTCCCATACAGTAACTCAAAGGGGGAGAATCCCGTAGAGGATTGGGGCACCTCCCTAATAGCAAACATCAAATAAGGAAGTAGACAGTCCCAATCCTTTCCATCTCTATCCACCACTTTCTTCAACATTTGTTTTAGGGTTTTGTTGAATCTTTCAACCAGCCCATCGGTTTGGGGGTGATACACAGATGTACGCAATTGCGTCACTTTGAACAATTTACACAGCTCTTTCATAACCCGGGACATAAAGGGTGTACCTTGGTCCGTAAGCAGTTCTTTACAAATACCCACCCGGCTAAAAACAAGAGATAGCTCTTTGGCTATGGTTTTGGCCGAGGTATTTCTGAGAGGGATCGCTTCTGGATAACGGGTGGCATAGTCCATTATAACCAATATGTACTGGTGCCCCCTAGCGGACTTGATTATAGGACCTACCAAATCCATTGCGATTCTCTCAAACGGGACCTCAATGATGGGTAGAGGGACCAGCGGGCTACGGAAATGTGGCATCGGGGCCGACCTCTGACACACAGGGCAGGAGGAACAATAATTTTCTATGTCCTTCATCACCCCAGGCCAATAGAATCTCTGTAATACCCTCTCTCGGGTTTTCTCTGTCCCCAGATGACCTCCAAGAATGTGCCCATGGGCCAACTCCAACACCAACTTCCTGTAAGGTTTGGGCACCACAAGCTGCTCAACGGTTTCTTCTGCCCTTTTTGCCACCCGATACAGTAGGTCCTTCTCTACGCTGAAGTATGGGTAAGTGCAGGTATTATCTGGGTTCACTAACTCGCCATCTATTTCCACTACGTTTTCCCGTGCCTTTATTAGGGCGGGGTCTTTTAACTGTTCTGTGGCAAAATTTTCCCTGTGAACCTCCAGATCAGAAAACTCCACAGACGGTAGGTTTTCGTCTGAGGAGGTGGGCTCCTCTCCAGTTTCTTGAGTCTCCCCTGCCAATACTGACAAGGGAAATTCTGGAGAGTCCTCACCACTCTCAGAGGAGTTCTGGCTATCACATTCCTGGTACATAGGGGCACCAGTGGGGGGCTCAGGATCATCCCACAGTTCCCAGAACTTCGGAAAATCTCTTCCCACAATGGCATCATGCGGTAATTGAGATACTAACCCCACTGGATGAGAGAGGGTACCTTTGGGGGTCTCGAAACACACTGTAGTCACTGGATACTCTCGGGTGTCCCCATGCACACAAATAACAGCTACCTTGCTATTCCCAGAGACCTCTGTTTTAACTAATTCAGCCTTTATCAGGGTCACAAGGCTACCTGAATCCAGTAATACCACAACATTTCTACCATTAATACACATTTTGCATAAATGTTTCTCAGTTCCCCGAATGGCAGTGCATGCGACTGTCGCACACAGCGACTGACGTCTGTCCGTCAGAAAGTCACATTGCATGGGTTCCTCCACAACCGGGCAATTTGCTGCAATATGTCCCGCTTGCCGGCAGCGGTAGCAAACAATCCTTTTGGCTGCCTCTTGAACCCCTGACTTCCCAGGCTGTTCTCGCCAAACTTTGGGTAGAGCTCCCACCCTCTCACTCTCTCCACCCTCACCCCTTGGAATCCTCTTATCCGCCCCTGGGGATGGTCTGGTCTTAGGGTGGAAAGTCCGAGAGTCTCTGGAAGAGGCCGTCAGGTTCTCTGTAGCCAAGTATTTCTCTACACGATCCACAAGACCACTGGCCGTCTCTGGGTCTCCATGGCTTACCCACTTTTGGATGGCAGTAGGAAGAGCTCTCAAAAACCGATCCATTACAACACGTTCCACAATCTCTGGTGCGGACAAAGTCTCTGGCTGTAGCCACTTCCTGCTCAGGTGAATGAGATCATACATTTGAGACCTGGGGGGTTTTCCAAGCTGGAAAGTCCAGTTATGCACACGCTGAGCCCGGACAGCCAGGGTGACACCCAGCCTTGCCAATATTTCAGCTTTTAGCATCACATAGTCTTTTGCTTGGTCAGGCTCTAGGTCATAGTAAGCCTTCTGCGATTCACCAGTTAACAGAGGAGCCACCAGTCCAGCCCACTGCTCCTCAGGCCACTTTTCTCTTTCAGCAGTCCTTTCAAATGTGGTCAAAAATACCTCTGGATCATCCTCTCCAGTCATTTTTGTCAATAAACGACTCACCCCAAAGGACGCGGTATTAGTGGGACGGCTTTCCTCACTGGTCTGCGGACGTTGCTGCATTACTGCTTCCATTTGTTGTAGTCTCTGCTCTTGCTTCTGTAACAGGTCTATGAAGCGGGCCTCAGATTGCTGCTGGGCTTGTTGATGAGCTTGCTGCTGGGCTGCAAGGCTCCTTTGCAAACCTGCATTTGTCTGCTGTTGATTGGCATTTGCTAGAGCCAGCTGTTTCAGTATCTCCTCCATGCTGGCTTAAAAAAAACTGCCCGCATTCTCCACCAACTGTGAGGGGGTTAACTCGGTAGCGGGTGTGTGTGACCCCCTGGTTGGGCTCCCCACACAAAAACAGGGCCAGCAGACGGAGGTTGTGGTTTTCAAAATCAAAAGGTGCGGTTTATTTCTCTATGTACAGTGACAAAAACACAGCAAAGCCAAAAAGAAACATAAACAAAATAAATCCTGGTCAGTTTGACCTCTGACTAAACATGCAGGTTTCCTAAACTAACAACTGGGATCAGCCTGGTGCTGTCCTAGTCCCTAAGTCCCTGGTTTAGTAAAAGTCCAAACAAATAGCCACACAGGCTTTGCCTCACCGCACAGGGGTTCACTCTCCCTAGACAGTCCACACAGGTCTGGTTCCAGGCATGAGCTAACATCTAATGAAGCTGGGAGTTTTTATAGAGGCCTTAAACGAACTGACAGGCTTCAGCTGGTCTCATCAACTCCCTGCCTGCACGACGCCCAGCCCTCTCCCTAGAGGTATGAGTCATCCATGAGCCTACTAGCCTCAGCTGGGCTTATACAACTCTCCACCCTAGTTGTATAAGTCAGCATAAAGCCTGAATCTGGGAGAAATATATCTACCCCCCTGGATGCAACCAGGTGACTTTACCTTCCTGCTGTCACAATATATATATATATATATATATATATATATATATGTTAAAATACACTTTATTCCCAAAAGTATTGGGACGCCTGCCTTTACACGCACATGAACTTTAATGGCACCCCAGTCATAGTCCGTAGGGTTCAATATTAAGTTCGCACACCCTTTGCAGCTATAACAGCTTCAGATCTTCTGGGAAGGCTGTCCACAAGGTTTAGGAGTGTGTCTATGGGAATGTTTGACCATTCTTCCAGAAGCGCATTTGTGTGGTCAGACACTGATGTTGGACGAGCCTGGCTCACAGTCTGTGCTCTTATTCATCCCAAAGGTGTTCTATGTGGTTGAGGTCAAGACTCTGGGCAGGCCAGTCAAGTTCCTCCACCCCAAACTCACTCATCCATGTCTTTATGGGCCTTGCTTTGTGCACTGGTCCAAATCATTTGGTGGAGGGGGGATTATGGTGTGGGGTTGTTTTTCAGAGGTTGGGCTTGGCCCCTTAGTTCCAGAGAAGGGAACTCCTAAGACGTCAGCATAAAAAGACCATTTTGGACAGTTTCACGCTCCCAACTTTGTGGGAACAGTTTGGGGATGGCCCCTTCCTGTTCCAACATGACTGCACACCAGTAAGGTCCATAAAGCCATGGATGAGCGAGTTTGGGGTGGAGGAACTTGACTGGCCTGCACAGAATCCTGACCTCAACCCGATAGAACACCTTTGGGATGAATTAGAGCAGAGACTGCGAGCCAGGCCTTCTCATCCAAAAAAATATATATATACCGTATATATATATATATATATGTATAAATATATTTTTTTATGTCTTTTGATATTGTCGTCCATATACAACATGGAATGATTAAGTTAAATAAACAAATTTATTTAATTTATATATTTATTTTTTAATATATATCTTTTTTTTGTTTAATGTCATTGTGTCTTTTGATACATTTTTGATTTTAAAAATATAAATTCATTTAGGTAATTATTTTCTTTTATTAATTTCATGTTGTATATGGACGACAATATCAAAAGACAAAGTGACAAAAAAATTAATAAAATTAAATATTATTATATTATTATTATTATATTAATTCATTCATAATAATAATCCTAATAATCCTAAATGAATTGTAAAGTGCCACACCCCTGTATTGTAAATTTATTGTAATGTGTTGTGAAGTCAACTCGTTATTAGTAATTTATAATAATCATTCCACGTTGTACATTTATGCCAATAACAAAAGACAAAATGACATTAAAAACACAATAAAGATGTCTGTAGCCGAAACGTAGAGGGGAAATCTTCCAATAGCAACACTTGCGCACCCACAGGAATAAAAACCTGACAGAGGTACAAAACCTTCCATTCTCCACCCAAAACTAAAAAAAAAAAAAAAAACAGTTTTGGTTTGATTTGGGCTTTAATGGACCGGTGTGTATGAGAAAATGTCAAACAAATCTTAACTTAACACAGAGAATTTTTCTTTGACCAAAAAGCCATCAACCCATCGGAGGGCTACAGGGTAAATGTCTATGCCTCGTTGGCCGGAGGGGGTGTTTCCTGCGGCGTCTCCTCGCCTTTTTCTTCCAGATGTCATACATCAGGATCTGTTTATGGCAATTCACCTCCTTTATTGGCTACAAAAAAATTTCAGTTCGACAATAAATCCCATCTAGGTGTCCACCTAGTTTATCTCCACAGCAACTCCAGCTGTCACAGCCATTCAGGGCTGACAAATGTGGAATTCGTATTTTTTCCCAAAGACAGACAACACCCACTGAGCGTGTGCAGGCCCAGCGCCGCGTCCTGTACAACATGATTCTGTCACTGCGCTTTACACTCCACCGTGCTGATGATTCACTTCGCCGCAAATGCCCCGCGCTGCATAATGCAATCAAATCCTGGAGTTCTCCCCTTGTATCCTTTTTTTTTTCTTTTTTATTTCATAAGAAAAAAAAAAATATGAAACATTTATTGTTGTTACAATGTTACTAGTTTTCCCTTTGTATTCTTTTTTTTTTTTTTATTTCTTCGGGGGGGGGGGGGGGGGAAATCTGAAACATTTATTGTTGTTACAATGTTACTAGTTTTCCCGTTGTATTCTTTTTTTATTTTTTTTATTTCTTCGGGGGGGAAAAAAAAATCTGAAACATTTATTGTTGTTACAATGTTACTAGTTTTCCCCTTGTATCCCCCCCCCCTTTTTTTTTTATAACTTAAAAAAAAAAAAATCGGAAACATTTATTGTTGTAACCATGGGGTCAATTCACTATTTTTTAAAATTTGGAGTGGGGTTCCCCTTAAAATCCATACCAGACCCCAAGGGGGGGCCCACATTGTTTTTTTTTAACATTTTTCTATTGCCGGAAATGGTATTGTATTGACGGCATTCATTTTCTTTTTCTTTAGAAATACATTTTTTGCTGGAGCATGTTCTATACATGCTACAGATGGTATGCATTGGGGAGGACCCCACGCTGTTTTTTTCCATACATTTTAATTGTTGGCATGTTTTTTTTTTAACATTCACCTGTCAGTGGGGAACCCGCTGACAGCTAATGAGTCATCCGTTGTTAAGGACTCAGCGGCCGGTTTCCCGGCCCGCTCCTTGGCAACCAGCTCAATACGGTAAATTACCACATGAAAAAATGCGGTAATTACTGCTAAATCTAACAAATACCACATTCGGTATTTCTCGCTAAATTCTTAGCGAACTGCACTTATAAAACAGATTTACCACAAGCGTTATTTTACCGCATTTTTTTGCCAGCTATTTAACTCTAATGCTAATGCTATGTACACATGATCTGATTTTCCGATGGGATAAAATCCGATGGAATTTTCCGTCGGAATTCCGTTCAAGCTGTCTTCCATCAGTCTTGCCTACACACTGTCAGACAAAATTCCGACCGTCAAGAACGCGGTGACGTACAACACTATGACGGGCCGAGAAAAAATCAAGTTCAATGCTTCCGAGCATGCGTCGGCTTGATTCTGAACATGCGTGGGTTTTTTCTCCGTCGGAGTTCCACACAGACGATAGGAATTTTCTTATTGTTTATTTTTTTCATCGGAAAAAAATAAAACATGTTCTATTTTTAAACACCGATGGAAAAAAAATCCGATGGGGCCCACACACGATCGGAATTTCCGATGAAAAAAGTCCATCGGACTTTTTTCATCGGAAAATCCGATCGTGTGTACGCGGCATTAGTGAACTGACCCCAATGTTACAAGTTTTTCCCTTTTATCTTTTTTTTTATCTTTGAAAAAAATAAAAAAATCTGCAACATTTATTGTTGCAACAATGTAACTTTTTTTTAGTTCATAAAACAGAACACTTGTAAAAGTTTACAGCTAAGGGCTCATTGGTACTGGTGTGCATTTTGAGGGGCACAGTACCAATGTGCTGCCACCGTTTCCTTCTTTTTTTTTTTTCACAGAACTTTATTAAAATGTCACGTGAATAGTGATGTATTCAATACTTATTTTACCCACTGTATATACCATAACTTGTGGACTCTATAACCTTCCTACAGAATAAATAATATACACTGATTAGGGTAATTTTAACAAAAATAAATGTAACAGAATACAGTTTGGCCTAAAAATATGAAGACAATTTTTTTCTTTGCAAGAAACTAAGAACATTTTTTATTTTTTTTTCCAAAATGTTTGCCCTTTTTTCTTTTATTTAGGAAAAAAAAAAGCCCAGTGGTGATTAAAGCGGAGGTCCACTGAAATTTTTTTTTTTAATGTCAGCAGCTACAAATATTGCAGCTGCTGACTTTTAAAAAATGGACACTGCGTACAGGTACACACGACCGTTTTTAATGTCATTGAAAAAAACGGCGTTTTTCTAAACGTGATTCTTCTCAAACCTGCCTTGCCTACACACTATCGTGGAAAAAAATGCTCGAGTAAAGCGCGGTGACGTACAACACGTACGACGGCACTATAAAGGGGAAGTTCCATTCGGATGGCTGATCCTCGTGTTAGTAAAGTTTGGTGAGAGATGATTCGCGCTTTTCAGCCTCGTGCTCTTCAGTCCATTACAGCGTGACGAATGTGCTATCTCCATTACGAACGCTAGTTTTACCAGAAGGAGCGCTCCCGTCTCATCACTTGCTTCTGAGCATGCGCATTTTTTTTCTCGTCGTTAAAGCCTACACACAGCCGTTTTTCATGACGAGAAAAACGACGACGTAAAAAACGAGAAAAATTAGAGCATGTTCCAATTTTTTCATGCCCATTTTTCACGTCGTGAAAAATGCTCTGAAGCCCACACACGATCATTTTTTATGACCATTTTAAAAAATTTAATTTTTCTCGTCATTAAAAATGGTTGTGTGTACGTGGCATTACCTGTCCTGGAGTCCAGCGATGTCGGCAGCCAAAGCCAAGCAATCGCTCGTCTCTCGGCGGCCCCCGCCGCCATCCTCGCTGAGGGAATCGGGTAGTGAAGCGTTGCGGCTTCACTGCCCGGTTCCCTACTGCACATGTGCGAGCCGCGCTACGCTATCCTACTGGTCCCCGCTCTGTTCTGGGAGCCGTGTGTTTCCCAGAACACAGCGGGGGGGGGGGGCAGGAAGTGGCGTATTACACAGGAGTCACTCCCCGGAAGTGGGTGCAAATACCTGTATTATACAGGTATTATACAGGTATCTGCATCCCCCTCCCCACTGAAAGGTGCCAAATGTGACACCGGAGGGGGAGAGGGTTCCGAAAAGCGGAAGTTCAATTTTTGGGTGGAATTCCGCTTTAAGGTCTGAATAGCTTTGGGAAGAAAGAAAGAGAGTGTGCTTCAACAGGGAAAGGGGAAGGAATAAAAAAATTCATGTTAACCCTCTGGGTAATGGAGAGTCATGCCCCGTACACACGACCGGTTTTCCCGTCGGAAAAAAGTTGGATGGTTTAAATACCACCAAAAAAAGCTGTATTTGTGTAAAAAAAAAAAATTACAAAACATTTATATGTCTACAGTGTTGCACGCCCGTGCAATTGTCATTCAAAGTGCAACAGCGCTGAATACTTAAAATGGGCCTGGGCAGGAAGGAGGTACAACTGACCGGTATTAAAGCGGTTAAATTCTGTCTGTGACCCCAGTTGGGGGATTTTTCACTTCCTCCCTCTGTGACCCCCCCCCCCCTTCCCCGGGCTGTGCGGCTGTCACCAGGACAGGCAATAAAATGAAATGTTAAACTCTTTCTACGATCTCATCTCCACCAGCCCTGCAGAAGAAGATTGACTTTGCAGCACATTTTACATTTCCAGGAAGAATCTAGGACACCTTGCAGCGGTACAATACCTCTCTGTGCCGTGTTTGACTAGAGCGCGTATAAATAATAAAAAATAAATAAATATCGTGACAAATGATGCAAAATGCAAATAAGTTTTGTTTACATTAAAAAAATAAAAAAGAACGCACCTTGACTCTTGTACACTTGCTCTTCATAATGAGCATAACAGCTCCGCTGTTTACCGAGACTTTACATGAAGAATATGTAAACTATTTGTGGCCTACATGGAGTCAGCGCATGAATAATTGACAAGCCTTGTATCAACCCGGCTCTACGCCTTCCCAACACAGTCATTTGACAGCGAATGTTCCACTCGGGCTGTCACAGAAGGAAACAAATGATATAGTTGCCGCATCCTGACACACACAATGCAGGATATTCCTCTGATTGGTTTATTTAAGGGTCTATGAAATCCCAATCATTGAAATCTCATAGGAGCTTTAACATGTTGATGTCAATCCAAAAATCTGTAGCTTTTATCAAGGGAAAAAAAAAATGAAGGTCCATTTTCAGACACTTCCTGTTATAGTGTGACACCGCTCTGTCTCTGTTTCCATTTTTACTCCTGCATCACCCCGACAAGGCATGGTCCAGTCCGGCTATGTAGCCATCACTGGAGTGCATGTAGATATGAAATTCAAGGCCTACAAGATGGCCATCTTTTCTTCATCAGTGGCTTTCAACCTCACTGAGACCAGGGCCCCGGGGAAGGTCTATTTTCAGATTTTCAGACACTTACTGTTACAGAGTGACAACGCTCTGTCTTTTTTTCCAATTGTACTATTGCGTTGTCACCCTGACTTGGTATGGTCCAGTCCTCTCAGAAAAAGGCTATGTAGCCATCAGTGGAGTGCATGTAGACATGAAATGAAAGGCCTTCAAAATGGCCATGTTTTCTACATCAGTGGCTTTCAATCTTATTGAGACCAGGGCCCCGGTGAAGGTCTATTTTTAAACATATTCTGTTGCAGGGTGACAACGCTCTGTCTCTTTCTCCAATTGTACTCCTGCGTTGTCATCCCGACAAGGCATGGTCCAGTCCGCTCAGAAAAAGGCTATGTAGCCATCACCCGAGTGTATGTAGACATGAAATTCAAGGCCTATAAGATGGCCATCTTTTCCACATCAGTGGCTTTCAACCTCACTGAGACCAGGGCCCCGGTGAAGGTCTATTTTCAGACACTTCCTGTTACAGGGTGACAACGCTCTGTATCTGTTTCCAATTGTACTATTGTCACCCTGACGAGGTATGGTCCAGTCCGCTCAGAAAAAGGCTATGTAGCCATCACCCGAGTGCATGTAGACATGAAATTCAAGGCCTACAAGATGGCCATGTTTTCTACATCAGTGGCTTTCAATCTTATTGAGACCAGGGCCCCGGTGAAAGTCTATTTTTAGACACTTCCTGTTATAGGGTGACAACGCTCTGTCTTTGTTTCCAATTACACTCCTGCTTTGTCACCCTGACGAGGCATGGCCCAGTACACTCAGAGAAAGGCTATGTAGCCATCACCGGAGTGCATGAAGATATGAAATTCAGGCCAACAAAGTGGCCATGTATTTTACATTAGTGGCTTTTAACCTTATTGAGAACAGGACCTTGTAAATTCTTACAAATCCTTCCATGCTCCAACAGTGAAAAAAAAAAAGTTTATACTCACAATAAAGGTATAGGAATGCAAAATATGTAATGCAATGAGGGAAGGCTTTGGATGGGGCTGGGTGTCACTGTGTGGGGGGAAGGGAGTTCTATAGGGGGTTAGGGGATTCTGAAGAAAACACGTTGGCCCTGTAGGGGATGAGGTTACTGGAGGTAGCAAGGGTCCCCTTCAAGAGGCTGGAGGCTCTTTGGGAGGTTGGGAGTTACTGTGGGACACTGTTGCAGGTTGGGGGAACAATGGGGGAATAGAGGCTCTTCAGCAGGCTGGGGGGGGGTGCACTGTGGGACACTGTTGGAGGTTAGGGAGCTAGGGGGGCTGAAGACTCTTCAGCAGACTAGCAGGAACGGCGTGAAGATGGGAGGCACTGTGGTACACTGTTACATTGTTGGAAGTTGGGGGAACTATGGGGGGATTGAGGATCTTCAGCAGGCTGAGGGGGGGGTCACTGTGGGACTGTGAGACACTGTTGGAGGTTGGGGAACTATGAGGGGTTGAAGGCTCTTCAGCAGGCTATGAGACACTGTGTTAAGATGGGAGGCACTGTGGGATACTGTTGGAGACTGGAGAAACTATGGGGGCAGGAGGCTCTTCAGCAAACTAGAAGACACTTTGTTAAGATGGGAGGCACTGTGGCAAACTGTTGAAGGCTGGGGAACTATAGGGGCAGGAGGCTCCTAAGCAGGCTAGGAGACATTGTGTTAAGATGAGAGGCACTTTTGGACACTGTTGGAGGCTGGGGAAACTATGGGGAGGTAGGAGGCTCTTCAGCAGGGTAGGAGTCACTGTGGAAGGCTAGGAGTCACTGTGGGACACTGTTGGAGGTTGGGGGAACTATGGGGGGCTGGAGGCTCTTCAGCAGGCTGGGGGGAGGGCACTGTGGGACGCTGTTGGAGGTTGGGGAACTATGAGGGTCTGAAAGCTCTTCAGCAGGCTAAGAGGCACTTTGTGTTTATCAGAGGCACCGTGGGGCACTGTTGGAGGTTGGGGGAACTATGGCAGGCTGGAGGCTCTTAAGCAATCTGTGGTGCACTGTGGGAGGCTGTGTGGCACTGAGAGGTTGGAGGGTATTATGGAGGCTCCCAGGGGGCCTGGGGACACTGTGGGGATTGAGGGGAGAACAATTATGGGAGTTTGGGGGCACTATGGGAGGCACTGTGGCATGTTAGGGGATCAGCAGCTGGCCGGTGTCACAGGAGGAAGGAGACCACAGCAAGGCAGCAGTCCGCAGCCCCATGGTTGGGAACCACTAGTCTACATCATTTCCCACCTTCAGTGCTTTACTTATGGCAGACATTTTATCTCTGTTGCACATCAGCTGGAAAAGCCTATTCAGGATAATACTAAGCTGAAGGAAATCCATTGACACGCCGGTGAGATACATCACCTAAAAGGCGATCGGCATGTCAGCCCTGAAGTAAAAATGCCCTCTATCCACAGGTATATAATCACCAAATAGACATTATGGCTCATTAAGGTGATTAACCATTCAAAATCAATATGGCAAGTGAATTTGTACATACTCAAGTAAATTAAAAATGTCTCGAAGGAGAGCCCCACGGGAGGAGGACAGGAGAAAGAAATATCTCTCAGAATTATTGTTATTGTCTTCACAGTTTACCAGAAAATTATGCAAATTTGGAGCCAAGTCTGTCATCTTCAGGTGGATGGACAAGAATAATGGCGGCGTGAAGCTTTTAAAAGAAACGGCATTGTTGTTATGGTAATCGGGAGGCAATAATTATAAGCAGACATTCCCCATCTCTCTCGTATTGATTATTGTGTCCTCTGCGTGGGCCTGCTGAGATATCTGGCATCTTAAAACTATCACCTCCATCAAATGATGCATGCCTCGTCGCTCATAGCCGGGGACCGGCACTTCACGGTAAACAGGCTTATTCTCATCATCCCCTCAGGTTTCCTCTGGAAAAATAGCTGATAAGACCAGAAGATATTATAATGTGGTAAAGAATGATTCGTTCTGCTTTATTCCCCCTCCGTTATCTAGAAGGTTGTGCTGCCACACAGTTGGCCGAGGCCCAAAAGGGTTGAGGCGATTGACTGCAGACACAAACACGCAAAATGAATGAATTAAAGCTTAAAGAAGCTGCTTGCATGACTTGTCTAGGTACAAAGCCCAGGCTTGTAGCCTGGCAGTTTGTGTTTGAAGAGCCAGTCTGTGAAACAGTATTTTAATTAAATTTTTTAATAAAAAAAAAAAAGTCTGAAAACTCAAATTACGAATTGCGTTGAAGTAAATGGAGGCATTTTTGCAGCTGTAAGCAAAGCTAATTCTGAAAAAAAAATTAAAATAATATTCCATAGGCTAAATATGCTGTTTCTAAGATTGTCCTTGAGAACTGTAGCAGTTCCTTAACACCACATAGAGCTGTATTATTATTATTTCTTTATTTTATTATTATTTTATTATTATTATTATAATTGTTATATTTATTATATTTATTATTATTATTAAATATTTTTTTTATTATTGTTATTATTATTATTATTACTTTTCTTTATTATTTTGAATATTATTATTATTTTTATTCAGGATTTATTATATTGCAATCGGGAAGCACTTTACAAAGCAGAGGGAAACAATTTGGTTACAACACAGTATAATAGAAGCCGGTTCAAAGGGCCCTGCTTATAAGAACTTAGAATCTAAAATGGAAGGGCAAGTGATTCAAAAGGTAATAACTCTGAGAGATGAGTTGGTGGAGAAATAAGAATTTGGTTGGTAGGTGGTGGTGTGGTAGACTTCCCTGATGAGATGAGTTTTCAGAGGTCGCCTTAAAGTGTTAATAAACCTTCAACAGTAAAAACAGTCTGTATATGCAGTAAAACATGCTTGTTATACTCACTGTGGAACCAAAGGGGGTTAATCCTCTGCATTGTGTAAAAAGGTTGTTTGATCCTGTTTTCTCTGATTCTCCCCTTCTTCAACTGTTCCCAATCCATCTGCTGATAAGACAGAGCCTTTGGAGTCACTCTGCACATGCTCAGTTTTGTGTGTTTTGCCAGAGAGGACAATCGGGGGAGAATTAAAACTCTTCCTACAAGCTTTAACCAGACACTGATAGAAGTCACAAGGCTGCTATATACTGCTGATGAGAAAAGGTATTTAGCAGTTTATATTTACTAAATACTGGGAGACCAGATATAGTGAATGCAGGATCCTGGGTTTAGTAACACTTTAAGGCAGGCAGAGTAAGAGATAGCCAGACAGATTATGGTAGAGAGCTCTAGAGGGTGGGAGTGGTTCTGGAGGAGACCCGGAGATGAGCTTAAGAGGAGCAGAGAGGTTAGAGACAAGATTATTATTTTAAATTGTATGCACTGGGTGAGTGGAGGACGGTGCAGGGATTGGTATAGAGGGGTAGAGGACACTGAGTGGAGACCAGTGGTAGTAGTAGGAGAAAGCTGGACAAACTGGGATAGGGAGTTCCAGAGGATAGGTGAGTCTCTGGAGAAGTCCTGAAGATGAGTATGGGAGGGGGTTATGAGGGAGCTAGAGAGCAGGAGGTCTTGGGAGGAGCGGAGAGGACAGGTTGGAAGATATTTTGAGACGGGGTTGTTGATGTCACTCTGAGCACAGTTGTGGATGTGTTTGCAAGTTGTAAATAGTTTGAATTGTATTTGCTAAACAGTAGAGTGTTACACCAAGGGTTGATTAAAGTTGCTGCCAATATCCCGTATGTGAATGAACAAATAAAGGGGGGTCCTCCTAACAAGGGACTGGGACTTTATAGGCAACCAATTGAAATACAGGAAATATTTGTAGAAATAGTTAATTTATTATAAAGGTAATAAGAAGTCAATCATGTGACAACATGTAATTGACTGGTAGATAAAATCAATAACAGATAACAAAGCACAATAAATTGTGTGTGATTTGAATTGAATGCTGGCTCCATGGTAAAGGTGAGGACCGACGCGTTTCAGGATTAAATCCCTTTCCTCAGGGGCGTTCCTTAGTGGAGAGCACAAAATATATCTATGACAGAAATACATAAAAGAAAATTGGTGACAAGTAAACAGGAACAGATGAGCATGCTCAATGAGGAGGGAGGAGTTGCAATAGTCCAGGAGAGAGATAATGAGGGAATTAATTTGTAGCCTTGTGGCGTTGTTTGTTAAGAAGGGGTGAATTGTGGGAAAAGTTACGAAGGTGATTATAGGTAAGGTCGGAAAGAGGTCAGAGTCCAGGCCTCCAAAAATGAAGGTGTTTACCATGGAGGCCTCAAAGTCATATGAAAAAGGCCCCTCCCTTCGGTTCCTACAGATGTTGGGGTCTTCCAATGACATCTGGTCAACAATATCTTTTCTAGAATCCATCCAAAGAGCCAGAAGTGACCATTAAGACAATCCCCTATTGATTCCAACGTAAATTGAAATTCAAATTAGAAAAAGGAAGCTAAAATTTGAGCGCCAACCAAAATCAAAACTCATTGCCACTGATTAGCCCATGGAGTTCTACACAAACTTTGACAATAGTAACGTACTAGACCACAGGTCTCAAATAAAAGGCCCACGGGCCGAATCCGGCCCTCCAGGCCATTTTATGTGGCCCTCGCCCTCCTCTGGTCTTCCTCAAGACCCTTACTTTCTGCTTTTAAGCAATGCATCCAGCTTCTTCCCAGCAGAAACTTAAGGAAAGGGGGGTGCACTGTGATGTAAGGGAGGGGGGGGGGACTCAACTTCTGATGGTGGGTTGGCTGTTAACATCCAATGTAAGGGGAGGGGATGCGCTGGACATCTAATCTTACAGATACAACCGGTCCTTTTGAGGGCAATCATAATGCTGATGCGGCCCCCCGATGAAATTGAGTTTGACACCCCTGTACTAGACTGTTGAATTAATGTTCTGGGAATGCTAAAAAATGAACCACCCAAGATTTGGGTCATCTTGGTATCCGTAATAAAAATTAAAAAAACATTTAGTTTTGTTTTTTATTTTGGAATATTTTCATCTACTGGAGTTGACCCGTTCTACTCAAACTCAACATGAATATAGTATTTATTTATGCTTTTTTTTTTTTTTTTTGTATCCTATATTTCCTTCAAGTTGTGGAAAAAGGGTATTTTCTGTTGAGCCAAAGTCCGTGCCGGCTCTCGATAAGCTTCAAACTAATTACAGCACCTGATATCAGTAGATTTTTATTGGAAGGCTTGGAATGAACAGCTGTTCCCTGCTACAAAACAAGGTATTAATAGAAATGTCAATTCCGTTACATAGCCACTGGTCCAAGCTTCGGTATAAACTAGCTCACAACGAGCAAGGAGAGCTTATAGTTATTGACCCAGAAGGAAGCATAACTTCTACATCCAATCAGTTTACAAGTGGAATAAAGCACAAATAAGGATACGCATCAGAGGAAAACCTAGGGAGAAATGGCTCCATGAATTGCAAAGTAGTCTATTTGACCTCAAGCATGCTAATTTACTTCCTGGGGGACTTAATCAACCTCTTTGTTGAAGTAAAGATAAAAGTTTTTGACAGCAAATGCTGTTCAAATAAAATGGAATTTTCAATTACTTGGCGAACATCTGGTGCGATCTAAGATCAGTGGGACACTTTGCGACAATAAGAACTCAACTCTTTGCTTCACGCGGAAGGAGGGGAATTTCCTCCAACAAATCCACAGCCAATGCTTCTACCTGTGTAATGCAAATGTAAAAATAAATCTTGCATATGAAAAAAAAGCCTAAAATAATAAATAATAATATAAAGTCAAAATAAGAAATTGGGTATAAGCATTTTTTTTTTTCCCCCCATGACTGAGCTATTAAATGCAAATTCCTGGCAAATGATGACTACCATTTAAATGACATCTGAAGGCATCTGTAAGACAGTCTTAAAGCGGAGTTTCACCCAAAATAATAACTACTGTATATACTTGAGTATAAGCCGACCCGAATATAAGCCGAGGCACCTAATTTTACCACAAAATAATGGGAAAACTTATTGACTCAAGTATAAGCCTAGGGTGTCCATATGCATGCCTCACTGTGTCCATGCCTCACTGTGTCCATAACTAGACTGACGTTTAACATGGGAGTCTATGGAAGGGGTGACCGGTTTGAAAAATTGTTGCTCCCCAGATGTAGGTTCTCCAGACAAAAAACTTTGCACACTTGTAGAGGAGCAATTGAGCTATATGTGTGCCAAATTTGGGGTCCAGAGGACCCAAGACAGGCCGGTACCGGTTCTCCGCAATGTCTCCTCGGAGCACAGTGTCATGCTTCCCAAGAGACAATGCGTTACGCCGTCCAGCGAAATACCATCACAACGGGGCGTGAACTCTCAATGACGCCGCCCGTTGTGATGGCAACCAGGAAATTTACGGCGCTACTCGCCGTAAACACTGCGCATGCGCAAGAAAGAGCGGTGAAAGCTGGGAGATGAGCATTCACTTCGTCCAGGAAATCATTGCTTGTGGGCTTCACAATGCCCACAAGCAAAATGGAAACTGCCTGAAACGGATTTTAAAAGTTCTTCTTTGCCACGAAAACGGACATGGGAAATATGAAGACACCAAACAAGTGAATATTACAGGCATACCCCACTTTTAAGTACACAATGGGGCTTATTTACTAAAGCTGGAAAGCGCAAAATCAGGCTCACTTCTGCATATAAACCAATGAGATTCTAAGCCCAGCTTGTTCAGCTTCCAGGTAACCAATGAGCTTCCAGGTAATAAAACCTGGAAGCTCATTGGTTTATATGCAGAAGTGAGCCTGATTTTGCACTTTACAGCTTTAGTAAATAAACCCCATTGTGTACTTAAAAGTGGGGTATGCCTGTACTTAGTATTGTGAAACCCCATTGAATGCACCAAAAAAAAAAAAAAAAACATTGGCCGCGGAACCTCTGCTTTAACAGATCTTATATCCAGTTTCTATGTGATGCAAAAGCCTCATATATAAATATAATTAAAAAAAATATTTAAAAATATATAAAAAATAATTATAAAAATGACCTCCCTGATCTCCTTCATTTGTGTCTCACACACTTCCCCCTCCCGGACACTGCAGCTCACAGTGGAAGGATTTTTAGCATAAAACATCTTTCCCTTCCCAAGAATGTTTCATTTTCTTCTACAATGACTGCTGTGTATGCGCAGGGCTGTGTGCATCTTGGGAGTAAGAACCGGGTATAGGGCAGGGGTAACTCCCGTGTGCAAGCAGGTGTTGTATGTCATCTGTGGCCAACCAATGGCTGAAGAAAAAACACTCTGGCCCCAAAAGAAGACCGAGAGAAAAGGGCAATGGTGGTAACAGAGTAGAGTAGGGTACTCAAGGGCAGCCATACTCAACCAGGCTTTAGTGGAACCCTAGGGTTCCTCCAGAGGTTGCTAGGGGTTCCTTGGGTTGTGGCTGATTGACCTCCCAATTGGTGTTGCCTGTATAGTTTAAGGGCCATCACCACTTGACAGACTAAGTAACATGACACCTATGGTCTTTTTAGTGATCTAATAGGATGGCATTTTGACTACTACTGTGGGGGCATTTATTGACCTTCAACGTAAGGCCATACACAGTGCAAATTTCTGTCCTGCAACCACTGGCTGGTTTCTAGTGTTGACAGGGGATTACCTCCCGCAGAGCCATGGTATTCTTCCAGCAGGGGGGGGCAGGGGAAAAGAAGGCTTCAATGAGGGGATGTGTCATGATATATCACATCGCGTTTCGTGGCTACCAAGACACCACTTCCCCAGGTGCTGCAAAACTTTTTTAGTTCTAGTTTAAGAACATGAAGCTATAGGCCTGGGGACCACAATCTGCACCAAACCTCCCCCAGGGAGAAGAACCTCAAAAATGCTTAGACAAATCATATTGTAGATAAACAAGAAGTCTTTCAATGAGGGGAAGTGCCGTGCTATATTACAACGCGTTTAATGGGTACCAAGACACCACTTTTTCAGGTGCTGAAAAACTTTTTATTTTTAGTTCTAGTTTATGAACATGGAACCATATGCCTGGGGACCACAATCTGCACCAAGCCTCCCCCTGGGAGGGAACCCTAAAAATGCTTAGACAAATCATATTGTAGATAGTCAAAAAGTCTTAATTCATGGAGAGTGCCGTGATATACTACAACACGTTTCGTCGGTACCAAGACACCACTTCTTCAGGTGCTGCAAAAACTTTATTTTTAGTTCTAGTTTATAAACATGGAGCTATAGGCCTGGGAACCACAATCTGCACCAAGCCTCCCCTTGGGAGGAGAACTCCAAAAATGCTTAGACAGATCATATTGTAGATAATCAAGAAGTCTTCATTGAGGGAGAGTGCCGTGCTATATTACAACGCGTTTCATGGGTATCAAGACACCACTTCTTCAGGCGCTGCAAAACATTATTTTTTATTATTTTTTTGAAAATCTTTTTATTGAGTATAAGACATACAAACAAACAAACAACAGTATACCTGCCACAGCAGTGGGACTAGACCCACGCAGGAGTCAGTGCCAGCCGGCAATTGGGCTGCTTCCATCATTAGTAACATACAGCTGTAGCACGTCCACAAGAAAAGAACAAACAAACAACCTAGTGCTGTATTGGCTCCTGCTCAATTGAAATGTCTAAGGATCAAATCATTCAGTCGAGACCCAAGGGACAATAATAGATATCCAATAAACCCATAATAGAGATTACAATAATAATAATAAAAAAATAATAATTCACCCAATGTATCAAAATCACATCCGCCAATCAGTATGCGGTTGCAGTGGAGGCCTCCGCTAGCCATTCGGCCCACACTCTATCTTATTTTTTGGGGCATCCTCTATTTTGGTAGGTTTCCTTATAGAGTGGTAGTACTTTATTGACATGTGTTTTCCATAGCAAGCAAAACATTATTTTTAGTTCTAGTTTATGAACATGGAACTATAGGCCTGGGCACCAGATCATATTGTAGATATTAATCAAGAAGTCTTCATTGAGGCAGAGTGACGTGATATATTACAACACGTTTCGTCGGTACCAAGACACCACTTCTTCAGGTGCTGCAAAACGTAATTTTTTGTTCTAGTTTATAAACATGGAACTTTGGGCCTGGGGACCACAATCTGCACCAAGCCTCCCCTTGAAAGGAGAACCCCAAAAATGCTTAGACAGATCATATTGTAGATATTAATCAAGAAGTCTTCATTGAGGCAGAGTGACGTGATATATTACAACACGTTTCGTCGGTACCAAGACACCCCTTCTTCAGGTGCTGCAAAATTTTATTTTTAGTTCTAGCTTATGAACATGAAGCTATAGGCCTGGGGACCACAATCTGCACCAAGCCTCCCCCTGGGAGGAGAACCCCAAAAATGCTTGGACAAATATCATACACACGATGGAAAGAAGGCAAATCTGTACTCATCGCCCACAAATCCGGCAGTCGAAACCCTGGGGGATTGAACCCAAACACATGTCTCCCTGTATAGGGAGGCTCTACAATAAATACTGCCTCGTGATTGTATTTGTAAGGCCTAAGGGCAAGCATTTTCTCCAAAAGCAGTCCTTTGGGGTGGACCTTGTGGCAATCTAACTGGTTCCTTTGTCAATTTCCCAATCTATCTATTCTATGGCTTTGCTTGGTGCTGTCAACCAAATGCTTGGAGCTCCCTTATGGCCCCCTAATGGCAAGAGAGAGAAGAGTCCATGCTCCTTAGGCTTGGGACGGGTCCTTGACCAGGCTCTATAGTTTAACTGCTGTGGAAAAAAAAGGGAGGTCAGCTCAAGAGTGTTTAGATCACAAGAATGGCCAAGCAAAATTATCACTCATTAGGAAGACCGTTTGATCCTATTTAGTTCTCTTTGAGACCCAACAAATGCCTGCAGAGCTACCACAACCTCCTCATATAATCCTACTTTACTTACTGGGCGACAACAATGTATTTGAAGCTATAAAACAAAATCCACAAAAGCTTCATTCTAACAAAGGCGTTCTGCCGTACATTATTGTACGGCGCAATTTTCACTTATCTTTCTTTAAAAAAAAAAAATTCGGCCGGGTTAATAAAGCAATTTTATTTCTGAATTATGAAGCATGTAGAGTGCACATAAAAAAAAGATAAGAGCTTCCACAAAAAAAAAAAAAAAAAACCTTTAATGTTTTCTGTACAACTCATTTGTAAATTCAAAACAAAGAGGTTTATTGATGCTTGCCATTAAAAAGCCAAAGACCCGTACCTATTTATTTATTTTTACTTTTATTAAATTTTTTCCTTTTTTTAAAATCATTAAAGGTAAGGGAAAATAAAAATTCAAATACTGTAAGATAAAAAAAAAATAATGAAAAAAATCCTCCCCAAAAGTTGGATCCCAGACCACTTCTATTCACTAGAAAAGCTCCAGCATAGCAGGCCTAATATCATCCGCAGGAGTTAAAGTCAAAATTATTGGAAAAAAAATGAAAAAAAAAATATTATATAATAACATATATTGTTAAACAAGTGTAAAAAAAAAATTATTGCCATTAAACTGCCAAAGACCCGTACCTTTTTTCTTTTTTTACGTTTCTTTTCTTTTTTCCTTTTTTAAATCATTAAAGGTAAGGAAAAAGAAAAATTCAAATAAGATAATTAATAAAAAATTAAAAAAAATCCTCCCCAAAAGTTGGATCCCGGACCGCTTCTATTCACTAGAAAAGCTCCAGCATAGCAGGCCTAATATCATCCTGTAGAAGTAAAGTAAAAGAAAAAAAAAATGCATAAGCAGTAAAAATGGCAAATCAATGCGGCCATTAGTTATAAATATATAGAAAGGATAGGAAGATATATAAAATCTTGACTTTGAGGGCTTGTTTACACCAACCCCCATTGGGATTGCCCAACGCAGTCCTAATGCAAAAAAATAAATAAAAACTTTTAATGCTTCCTGTACAACTCATTTGTAAATTCAAAATAGCTTTAATGATGCTTGCCTTTAAACAGACAAGACCCGTACATATTTTTTTTTACTTTTTTATTTTTTTTCCCCTTTAAAAAGTAAGGAAAAAGAAAAATTCAAATAAGCTAAAAAATAAAAAACCCTCCCCAAAAGTTGTATCTCAGACCTCTTCTATCCACTACAAGAGCTTCAGAATAGCAGGCCTAACATCATCAGCAGGATTTAAAGTCAAAATAATCAGTCGGCAGGTAAAAAAAAAAGGAAAGCATTTTTAAAAATATTATAACTTGTTGAAGAAGTAAAAAAATAAATACATAAGTAGTAAAGACAGCACTGAACTATTTCAATACCCCTGAAGAAGCCAATGATTTGGTGAAACATGTTGGGATATCTTGTTATACAAATGCAATTCAGTGTATATTTCTGTGATTCAATACTTTCATCTTTACTCATTTGAGTTGAATACATTTTTTCTTCATTTAATACTGTTTTAAATTTTTGTCTGACTTGTTTAGGCACCGCTATAATCCCGCCATCCCTTTTTCCATTTTTGACCTACTGTACAGGGATGAGGTGCCGAATCTACTAGAGGATACACCAACCACTTCCACTTTTTTATTTTTTACAGCAAATCAATGTGACCATTACTTATAGTTAATATAGAAAGGAGAGAAAGATATATACAATTTTGGCTTTGAGGGCTCATTTACACCAACCCCCATTGGGATTGCCCAACGCCAGTGGCGAACCTTGGCACCCCAGATATTTTGAAAACTACATTTCCCATGATGCTCATGTACTATGCAGTGTAGTGGAGCAACATGGGAAATGTAGTTCCAAAACTTCTGGGGTGCGAAGGTTCACAATCACTGCCCAACGCAGTCCCAATGAGAAGAAAAAATAAATACTTTTATGCTTTCTGTACAACTTGTTTATAAATTCAAAACAAAGAGGTTTAATGATGCTTGTCATTAAACAGCCAAAGGCCCGTACACTTTTTTTTTTTTTTTTACTTTTCTTTTTTAAATCATTAAAATGTAAATAAAAAAAGAAAAAATAAGATAAAAAAAATAAAAATAAAAACGGCTCCACAAAAGTTGGATACCAGACCGCTTCTATTCACTACAAGAGCTCCAGCATAGCAGGCCTAAACATCATCAGCAACAGTTAAAGTCAAAATAATCGATTGGTGGGGGAAAAAATAAATACAAATAAAAATATATAATGTTATAAATTGTCGAACAAGTAAAAAAATAAATACATAAGCAGTAAAAAGAGCAAATCAATGTGACCATTAGGTATAGATATATAGAAAGGAGAAGGAAGATATATAAAATTTTGACTTTGAGGGGTCGTTTACACCAACCCCCATTGGGATTGCCAAACGCAGTCCCAATGAGAAGAAAAAAAACTAAAAAACTTTAATGCTTTCTGTAAAACTTATTTATAAATTCAAAACAAAGAGGTTTAATGATGCTTGTCATTAAACAGCCGACCTGGTTTTTTTTCTTTCCTTTTCTCTCTCTCTTTTTTTTTTTTAAACAGCCAAAAACCCGTACATGTTTTTTTTTTTCCTTTCCTTTTCTCTCTTTTTTTTTTTTTTTTTTTAAACAGCCAAAAACCCGTACATGTTTTTTTTTTCCTCCTTTCCTTTTCTCTCTTTTTTTTTTTCTTTTTAACAGCCAAAAACCCGTACATGTTTTTTTTTTTCCTTTCCTTTTCTCTCTTTTTTTTTTTTAAACAGCCAAAAACCCATACATGTTTTTTTTTTCCTTTCCTTTTCTCTCTTTTTTTTTTTTTTTTTTAAACAGCCAAAACTCCGTACATGTTTTTTTTTTTTTTCCTTTCCTTTTCTCTCTTTTTTTTTTTTTTTTAAACAGCCAAAAACCCATACATGTTTTTCTTTTTTTTTTTTTTTTTTGAGTCCTTAAGTCTTCAAGCAGTAGGACTTCCAGCTGACATGCAACTACAGCTTATCGCGCGACAGATCCAAGAACCCCGAGGCTTCAGCGAGCCTCCGCACCAAACTGGATTCATACTTCTTAATTGAAAAAGACAAGATGTTTGCATTGGTTAGACATTCAAAAAACAACACTCCTGCCTGAACACAAACGAATGCCCGGACACAAGCAAACTTCTAAAGCTTTCTGTCAGGAAGGATTGGAAGCTCTTTCATATTTCTCGGGTAAATAGTATCAAATTAGACAGAGAAATGCTGCGTATCATTGTCTTGATTAAGAGAAAAACCAATGGCGCTATCAAAACGAGCTCATAGGATAAACATCTATAGCCCCGTATCTGCTCCTAGATGTGTCAACGGATCTCTTCTGACTGTGCAACAGAAGGCCCAAAGCAGTCTTGACAAGCCAAATGGCAATTGAGACCATTGACAAAAGGAATCGAAGAAAGATGAACCCCCCAAAAAATTGGGACTTTATCGGCAACCACAAAGTAAAAAAATAAATAAAGATTTTATTCACAAATTGTACAAATATACATGAAGATAACATTTAAAAGCATAAATGATATGATAGTACGTGGGTTCCCAAACAGAGGTCCAGAGGGCCCGACGCGTTTCGGGACACTGTCCGTGCCTTCGTCAGGGGCTAATTTCCGGTTCGTTCTGCACTTCTGTGACCCATTTTCAGTCTAAATCATTTGGTGGAGGGGGGATTATGGTGTGGGGTTGTTTTTCAGGAGTTGGCCCCTTAGTTCCAGTGAAGGAAACTCTTAAGGCCTCAGCATACCAAGACATTTTGGACAATTTATGGACCTTATTTTGTGCACTGGGGCGCAGTCATGTTGGAACAGGAAGGGGCCATCCCCAAACTGTTCCCACAAAGTTGGGAGCATGAAATTGTCCAAAGTGTCTTGGTATGCTGACGCCTTAAGAGTTCCCTTCACTGGAACTAAGGGGCCAAGTCCAACCCCTGAAAAACAACCCCCCACCATAATCCCCCCTCCACCAAATGGTTTAGACCAGTGTCAGCTGAAAACGGGTCACAGAAGGGCAGAACGTACTGCACTCCTGTGATCCACAGAAGAAGTACAGTCATATGAGCTTTGGCTGTACTTCTCCTTTAACAGTAAATGGCTTCAAACATGCTTGGGACCAGGGGCGGCCCGTTCATTAGGAGCACACGAGCGCCACTCCCCCCCCCCCCATCAATGGGTCCGGCCTCCATGCAGGACGTCAGATGCATGCATTCCAATAGGTGAGTGTTTTTTTGAAGCACGTGAGTAGAGCCAGAGGCTCTAATTGGCTTAAAAAAAGGGTGGGCTCGGGGCGCAGAGCACTGCGAACCGAGCCCACCCAGTTTTGTGACAATAGCGAATGAATATTTGCTATTTTCACACTGATTCTCCTCCCGGGCCAATATGGAACCAGGTATGAGGCCCGTTTCCTGATTGGCCGAAAGGAGAAGCGTTCCGATTGGCCACCAAGCAGGAGAGAGGAAGGGGGAGGCTGCTGTGATACCCGCGGAGGAGAGCAGGGAAAGGGGAAGCCACCTGTGATGCCCACCACCTGTCGCCGGAAGCGCTGCGTGCCTTAGATGGGGTAAGTGTTTCAGGACCCGACCAAACCAGGGGGGGGATTGTGCGGGGTAACCGACCAGGAGGGGGGGTGTGGCTGTGAGTGCACTGTTTATCCACCCACCCCCCCCCCCCCCACAAAAAAGAATTATCACCAGCCACCACTGCTTGAGGCAAACATAGATCTATACTCAGACAAAAAACTTTTTTCCACTTTTCGGAACCCTCCCTCCCTCCGGTGTCACATTTGGCACCTTTCAGGGGGAGGGGGGTGCAGATACCTGTATAATACAGGTATTTGCACCCACTTCCGGGCAGTGACTCCCCCTCCCCCCTCGCTGTGTTCTGGGAAACACGCGGGAGTCTATGCCCGGAAGTGGGTGCAAATACCTGTCTTAGACAGGTATCTGCAGCCCCCTCCCCCCTGAAAGGTGCCAAATGTGTGTTAGCAACAAATGTCAGAAAAAAGGCCTGGTCTTCAAGTGGTCACCTTGGGTGCCTGCTTTCCAAAAAAAAAAAAAAAGTGGGGCGGGCAGAGAGTGAGGTGAAAACAAAAAAAGACAGCAAAAACAGAACCCCGAAAAAGGTTATGAAGTTTTCTTAATTTTCTAAACTTTTTCCAATTTTCCACAAAAAAAAAATAAAAAATAAAAGAAGAATAATAATAATTTGGCCACCTAATGCCCTCTTTTTATTTTTTTATTTTTTTAAATACAACTAACTACCTTCTCTGCAATTTACCATAAAAAGGTTATGAAGTTTTCTTAATTTTCTAAACTTTTTCCAATTTTCCCCAAACAAAAATAAATCCAAAAATAATAATAATAATTTGGCCACCTAATGCCCTCTTTTTAGTATTTTCGTTATTTTTTTTATTTATTTTTTAAGTACAACTACCTTCTCTGCAATTTACCATAATTGTTTAAAGCACTTTGAAGATAAAAGGCGAAAAAAAAAAAAAAACAACAATCAAAAAACATTTTGTTCCATAGACATTATCCATCATGCAGCCGCACAGACGAGATGTAAGGAGCCGTGATCGATCAAGGGATGATATCTTGACCTGATTTTTTATTTATTTTTAGCAGGGACCCTGGAGAATAAAAATGGCGGTCATTGCAATATTTTACTGTATGTCACACTTTATTTTTTACACATGAAGGTAAAAATCAAGGTTTTTTACTTTCATGTGTAAAAAATAAAGTGTGACATACAGTAAAATATTGCATTCTCGGCCGTGTGTACGAGGCTTAAGGCACAAGGTTTTTTACCTTCATGTGTAAAAAAATAAAGTAAAATATTGCAACGACCGCCATTTTTATTCTCTAGGGTCCCTGCTAAAAAAAAAATAAAAAAAAATCTGTATAATGTTTGGGGGTTCTACGTAATTTTTTTAGCAAAAAATACTGATTTTAACTTGGTAGCAACATATGTCAGAAAAAGGCCTGGTCTTCAAGTGGTCACCTTGGGTGCCTGCTTTCCAAAAAAAAAAAGGGGGGGGCAGAGAGTGGGGTGAAAACAAAAAAAGACAGCAAAAACAGAACCCCGAAAAAGGTTATGAAGTTTTCTTAATTTTCTAAACTTTTTCCAATTTTCCCCAAAAAAATAAAAAATAAAAAAAGAATAATAATAATTTGGCCACCTAATGCCCTCTTTTTATTTATTTATTTTAATTTTTTTTTAAGTACAACTACCTTCTTTGCAATCTACCATAAAAAGGTTATGAAGTTTTCTTAATTTTCTTAACTTTTTCCAATTTTCCCCCAAAAAATAATAATAATAATAATAATAAGTTGGCCACCTAATGCCCTCTTTTTATTTTATTTTTTTATTTATTTTTTAAGTACAACTACCTTCTTTGCAATTTACCATAAAAAGGTTATGGAGTTTTCTTAATTTTCTAAACTTTTTCCAGTTTTCCAAAAATATAAATAAAAAAAAAAATAATAATAATTTGGCCACATAATGCCCTCTTTTTAGTATTTTTTTTCTTTTTTTAAGTACAACTACCTTCTCTGCAATTTACCATAATTTTTTAAAGCACTTTGAAGATAAAAGGCGAAAAATAAAAAAATAAATAAAACAACAATCAAAAACATTTTGTTCCGTAGACATTATCCATCATGCAGCCGCACAGATGAGATGTAAGGAGCCGTGATCGATCAAGGGATGATATCTTGACCTCTACAAGGTACAGTAGAACTTCGAGATATGGCCTTCTAAAAATACATAACAGGACCGCTATCTCTGCAGCAAATCACAGGTGTGGGTTCGTTATTATGGGATCAATAGTCCCTGTATTACCTTGCTTACAGCTCTCTGTTCCTTTTTATTGATTTTGCACCAGTACATTTTTAAACTGCCAAACAAGCGGGTGGCTTAATACGTTGCACAATTGCGTAGAACTTTCAGTTAAGCAACCAGCCACAATTCAGACAGCGGGGCAATTATACGTAATAACATTGTAGCCGAGAGTCATTTGCGTTCATTTCGGTCAACTTTTTATTTTTTTTTATTTTTTTAACAAGCTGTAAGCCACTTTCTGCCCTGTATCATTGTTACTTGGAATGATTGCGTTATTGCTTGCATTGCTTTAATTCATTTTCTCGTTTCATTTTCTTGTTTCATTTTTTTTATTTATTTTTTTGAGCCTTTCAAATTACATTTGTAGCGGCTGAAAAAAAAAAAAAATCAATGTTCGACTGAATGTCTAGAACAAGCGCAACCGCAGTTAAATGTGTAATATTTGAAGAACTACAAATACAATACAAAATTCGATAAGCGCTTAATAAGTATACTATAACAATAGCAGTCTATGGTACCCCCCCCCCCCCCCCGCCTGCACTTTTGTTTTATGGATGGGTTGCTAAGCAGAAAAGGTACTAACTAACTTTAGTTGTGGATGAACTAATATAAAAAATATATATATATTAATAGTAAAAAATATTATAAATTGTTCAACAGTTGAAAAAAAAAAAAAAAAAGCAGTAAAAATTAATTGTATGACCATTAGTTATAGATATACAACATAGTAAGGATATATACAAAAATATTATAAATGGTTCAACAGCTAAAAAAAATTTATAAAATAAATAAAATAAGCAGTAAAAATGGTATGACCATTAGTTTTAGATATACAAGATAGAAAGGATATACAGTGGGGCAAAAAAGTATTTAGTCGCCACCAATTGTGAAAGTTCTCCCACTTAAAAAGATGAGAGAGGCCTGTAATTGTCATCATAGGGAAACCTCAACTATGAGAGACAAAATGTGGAAACAAATCCAGACAATCACATTCTCTGATTTGGAAAGAATTATTTTTGCAAATTATGGTGGAAAATAAGTATTTGGTGAATATGAAAAGTTCATCTCAATACTTTGTTATATATCCTTTGTTGGCAATGACAGAGGTCAGACGTTTTCTGTAAGTCTTCACAAGGTTGTCACACACTGTTGCTGGTATGTTGGCCCCATTCCTCCATGCAGATCTCATTCCTCCATGCAGATCTCCTCTAGAGCAGTGATGTTTTGGGGCTGTCGCTGGGCAACACGGACTTTCAACTCCCTCCAAAGGTTTTCTATGGTGTTGAGATCTGGAGTCTGGCTAGGTCACTCCAGGACCTTGAAATGCTTCTTGCGAAGCCACTCCCCCATTGCCCAGGCGGTGTGTTTGGGATCATTGTCATGCTGAAAGACCCAGCCACGTTTCATCTTCAATGTCCTTGCTGATGGGAGGAGATTTGCACTCAAAATCTCACGATACATGGCCCCATTCATTCTTTCATGTACACGGATCAGTCGTCCTGTTCCCTTTGCAGAGAAACAGCCCCAAAGCATGATGTTGCCACCCCCATGCTTCACAGTAGGTATGGTGTTCTTTGGTTGCAACTCAGCATTCTCTCTCCTCCAAACACGACGAGTTGTGTTTCTACCAAACAGTTCTACTTTGGTTTCATCTGACCATATGACATTCTCCCAATCCTCTTCTGGATCATCCAAATGCTCTCTAGCAAACCTCAGATGGGCCCGGACATGTACTGGCTTAAGCAGGGGGACACGTCTGGCACTACAGGATCTGAGTCCCTGGCGGCGTAGTATGTTACTGATGGTAGCCTTTGTTACGTTGGTCCCAACTCTCTGCAGGTCATTCACTAGGTCCCCCCGTGTGGTTCTGGGATTTTTGCTCACCGTTCTTATGATCATTTTGACCCCACGGGGTGAGATCTTGCGTGGAGCCCCAGATCGAGGGAGATTATCAGTGGTCTTGTATGTCTTCCATTTTCTAATTATTGCTCCCACAGTTGATTTCTTCACACCAAGCTGCTTGCCTATTGCAGATTCAGTCTTCCCAGCCTGGTGCAGGTCTACAATTTTGTTTCCGATGTCCTTCAACAGCTCTTTGGTCTTCACCATAGTGGAGTTTGGAGTGTGACTGTTTGAGGTTGTGGACAGGTGTCTTTTATACTGATAACAAGTTCAAACAGGTGCCATTAATACAGGTAATGAGTGGAGGACAAAGGAGCCTCTTAAAGAAGAAGATACAGGTCTGTGAGAGCCAGAAATCTTGCTTGCTTGTAGGGGACCAAATACTTATTTTCCACCATAATTTGCAAAAAAAAATATTTCCAAATCCCACAATGTGATTGTCTGGATTTGTTTCCATATTTTGTCTCTCATAGTTGAGGTTTACCTATGATGACAATTACAGGCCTCTCTCATCTTTTTAAGTGGGAGAACTTGCACAATTGGTGGCTGACTAAATACTTTTTTGCCCCACTGTATATGGAGAAAAAAAAAAAAGAAAGGATATATACAAAAATATTATAAATTGTTGAACAGCTAAAAAAAAATAAAAGTAAGCAGTAACAAATGACCATTAGTTATAGATATACAAGATAGAAATTACCGGTATATATACAAAAATATTATAAATTGTTCAACAGCTAAAAAAATAAAAAAAATAAAATAAGCAGTAAAAATTGTATGACCATTAGTTATAGATATACAAGATAGAAAAAAATATATACAATCTTGACTTTAAGAAAAAATTAAATAAAAATTGGTTTAACTTGATACCCTATTTAATGTTGTGGGGTTAGTGAAATGGTAAAAATCCACTTTGTAAGGAATGTGCAAGGATATATAAAAAAAATATATATATTTAACTTGACACCTCATTTAATGCTATGGGGTTGATTTAGGAAAGGTAAATAATAGACTGTCCACTTAACAAAGAATAACTAACCACTCATGTGCAAGGATGTATAAAAAAAAAAAAAAAGGGAAATGGCCAAAATCTTTTTTTTTGCAGGGAATGTGCAAGGATATAAAAAAAAAAAAATGTGCAAAGAAAAAAAACTTTATTTAACTTGACACATCATTTTAATGCTATAGGGTTGATTTAGCAAAGGCAAAGACTGTTTGTTCATTTTCACTTTGCAAGAGAATGTTTTTTAAGCTTAGTGAAATGGTAAAAATCCACTTTGCAAAGAATAACCACTCATGTGCAATATAAAAAAATACAATAATAAAAAAAAAAAAAAAAAAACAGACAAAAAAAAAAAAAAAAACTTTAACTTGACATGCGATGGGGTTAGTGAAATTGTCAAAATCCATTTCGCAGGGAATGTGCAATGTTATTAAAAATAAATGTGCAAAAAAAAAAAACGAATTTAATGCTATGGGGTTGAATTTTCACTTTGCAAGAGATTTTTCCCTTATTTTAATGAAATGGTAGAAATTCACTTTGCAAAGAATAATCACACATGTGCAATGATAATAAAAAAAAAAGTTAGTGAAATGGTAATAACCCACCTGGCATGGAATATGCAAGGACAAAAACAAAAATGTGCAAAAAAACATTTTTTTAACTTGACACCTCATTTAATGCTATGAAAAAATAAATGTTTTGAAGTTTCACTTGCTCTGTGTGTGTGAAAGCAGTGATCTCTCTGCAGAGATCTGGTACTCCCCCTGCTGAGTCTGAGATAGACCTTTCCAATCAGCAACACTCATACTCCCTGCTGATTGGAGGGCTCTGACTCAACGAGGGTATGTTGAACCTCTGCAGAGAGACCGCTGCTTCCCCACAGAGAGCAAGGGTCCTCCTCTGCAGCATGTTGGCAGGCTTTTCTACTCAGGCTTTGGCTGCTTTCTAAATAAAACCAACTGCAAGGCTTTGCACACCCTTTAATGCAGTTGGAATATATTGAGCCTGTAGGCAGTTTGCTACTTAGACAGTGGGTGACCCAGGCTGGGGAAAGGGTTAATGTTGTATCTGTCCTCCATTCCCGGGCTTTTTGGGCCCAGCCTATCCACCCTGTTTTATAAGAAGAGGGAAGGCTGGGTGCTGAAGAGTCCCACTCAAGAAGAAATTTTGTTATTGCTGGACTACTACGCCTTGCAGTCCGTCAGAAAGGCACTGGGAGTCCGGAGATCTACCAGTTCCTGGAGAACACCAAGCATGGACTACTACCTTGTTGAGGTATGCCTGGGCAGCCTAATCAAGATAATTAGGGACGTTGGAATTTTCACGTTGAACTGACGTTGTAATGTTCACGTTGAACTCTATTGTAATGTTCACGTTGAACTGTATCACCAAGATGTTTACGTAAAAGTTACATCCACTGTTCTAAGCTTGGTTTGAAGTCATTTAATGGGGTGCATGATGGTTCGTGGCGTATGAAAGAATTAGGGTCAGTAGAACTCATATAGGGTATGAAGCGAAGTCACTACTACAAGGTTAACTCAGCAGGACAAGTCGGTGAAGGCATGCAGTTGCTATGGGTAACTAGTACAAGTTACATTGCAGCTGGTCATAAGCATGGTACAGGTCCTCCATTAGCGAGGGGGTCGGTGTCATGGCTCCCTCCCCAGCGGTTTGATTTCCTTAGACAACTGGGACAGAACCCGCATTTTTGTAGACCTATAGCCTGGCCACATGGTACCGGAAGGAAGGAGTTTACAGGAGCACGCATGAGGTCCTCGCTAAGTGCACGATGGGGCCCCATTCTGTCACTATGAGGGAGGTGGCAGAGGTACGCTGGACTGGTGGAGAGGGCACAGGGTCAGCTGTGTCCCTCCGAATTGAAACATACATTATGCAAAGTGTGTAGCGACACGGGACAGCACTTTTCAGAGGAACTCTGTAATTTTATTACCGTGACGCAGCTCATCTCTAAGTCGGGGAACTGCCTTAATGTTTGATCCTCACATGAACAAAGTCTCTGCCTGGTCCCGGGCATTGCTGAACACGTTCATGGCAAAAGGTACCCTTACGTACCCCCTCTCCACCACAAGCTGGGGGGGATCCGTAGTGGAGAAGGATCTGGGGATTTTGGTAGATCATAAGCTCAATAATAACATGCAATGCCAAGCTGCGGTTTCCAAAGCGAGCTAAGTCCTTTCTTGTATTAAGAGAGGTATGGACTCCAGAGAGAGAGATATAATTCCCCCCCCCCCCTGTACAAATTATTAGTAAGACCTCATCTGGAATATGCAGTTCAGTTTTGGGCCACAGTTCTCAAAAAGGATATCAGGGAACTGGAGAAAATGCAGAGAAGGGCAACCAAACTGATAAGAGGCATGGAGGAGCTCAGCTATGAGGAAAGATTAGAGGAACTGAATTTATTCTCTCTTGAGAAGAGGAGATTAAGGGGGGATATGATCAACATGTACAAATATATAAGGGGTCCATATAGTGAACTTGGTGTTGAGTTATTAATTTTACGGTCAACACAAAAGACAAGGGGGCACTCTTTGCGTCTAGAGGAAAAGAGATTTCATCTCCAAATACGGAAAGGTTTCTTCACAGTTATGCCGCGTACACACGATCGGCTTTTCCTATGAAAAAAGACCGATGGACTTTCGGAAAAAACTATTGTGTGTGGGCCCCATCGGTCTTTTTTCCATCGGTGTAAAAAAAAAAATAGAACATGTTTTACATTTTTTCCGATGGAATAAAAAACGATAGCAAATTCCGATCGTCTGTGGGGAACTCCATCGGTGAAAAAACCCACGCATGCTCAGAATCAAGTCGACGCATGCTCAGAAGCATTGAACTTAATTTTTCTCGGCTCGTCTGAGTGTTTTACGTCACGGCGTTTGGGACGGTCGGAATTTGGTCTGATGGTGTGTAGGCAAGACTGATGAAAGTCAGCTTCATCGGAATTCCGACGGAAAAATCCATCGGAAATCCGATCGTATGTACAGGGCATAAGAGCTGTGAAAATGTGGAATAGACTCCCTGCAGAGGTGGTTCTGGCCAGCTCAGTAGATTGCTTTAAGAAAGGCCTGGATTCTTTCCTAAATGTACATAATATAACTGGGTACTAACATTTATAGGTAAAGTTGATCCGGGGAAAATCCGATTGCCTCTCAGGGGATCAGGAAGGAATTTTTCCCCTGCTGTAACAAATTGGATCATGCTCTGCTGTTTTTTTTTTTTGCCTTCCTCTGGATCAACTGTGGGTATAGAATTGGGTATATGGGATTGTACGATATTTTTTTTTTTTATGGTTGAACTAGATCAGGGGGTCTCCAAACTGTGGCCCGGGGGCCAGATGTGGCCCTTTGCTTCCTTTTAGCTGGCCCTTGGGGGCTCTGTTTTATCAGCTGATACCAACAATAAGGCATAATTCTACACCCCCCCCCCATCCCATTAACCCTAATGAAAGGGCACAATTCCCCCCAATGACAAAAGAGGAAGCATTGTTTTTTTCCTCACTGATGTTGGAATCTTTGCTACCCCCCACTGGCCACAATCCGGCCCCCCAAAAGTCTGAAGGACAGTAAACTGGCCCGCTGTTTAGATAGTTTGGAGACCCCTGAACTAGATGGACTTGTGTCTTTTTTCAACCTGACTAACTATGTAACAAGCTGATTTAAACTGAACGTTCATTTGGGCACAAAAACTGCAAAATGACCACTGCTGATTATTTATTAGATACATGTAGATTTTGATATCACGCCGGCTGTGACAGAGTTGTTAAAAAACGAAGCTTGTTCCTCCCCTCCGTATACTCTCTGAAGCACAACATATGTAAGTAGGCCACAAAGGCTTCTCCTCGTCGGTAGGGTGACAGATGTGATCCATCCCTTAAACAAGACCCCTTACATCTCCGTTCCCTTCCCAGAATCATCCCTGAACTGAACGGGGGGGGGGGGGTCTGGGGAGCTGACGTCATAGAGGACCATGGAAGACATTCCAAGCTCCTTCCTTACGTCCCTCCCGTTTCAGCTCATCATTTTGAAACCGAACTCTGCGTGAGCTACATAGACCTTTCCTGTCCTTCTGGTAAATTTCTCTCTGATGGGAAGCAGCTTTAACGAAACACAAAACAAATCAATTCTTAGTTCAGTGTATAGTTACTAGTGTCCATCTGTTCCACGCCCTAAAGAGCCCATATACTGTAACACGCAGATGGCAAATGCCAAAGTAATGACTTCATTAACTGTAAGGGATCTAGCCGTCCCAATAATGGACATCGCATATGTAATGTTTCTATATAATTGCTGCAATCCCTGGCTAAGGATTGACATAGGTTCTCAGTGTAATTGTTTTTCCGAGGAGTATTAAAATGCTGCATTAACGGGGTTTTTTGTTTTTAACAAATGAATTGAATTTATTGCGTTTCCCTCGAACAGGCAGCCGCCCTCCCAGGCAAAGCGTTATCAATTCAGTAAGGAGAGTGCTTAGGTTGATGAAAAGTCGAGGAGAAATTTTAATCATTTGCAACGAGCCAAAAAGACAAAAATGTTAAAAATGTTTCTTTTTTTTTCCACCAAGCTTTTGGATAAAGGAATTTACCTCTGCAGTCTGCTATAGTCATAGTTACCATACCATGTTACCGTATTCTAGGGCACCTGTGCCTCCCGAATACATTCAAATTCCGGGATTGGACTTTGTGTTCTAATGCTTGAGGTTGTTGGGTCTACCATGCTGGAATTAACAGCTATCAATATACAATCCAATCCTTTGGGGTACAACAGCCATATTTACGATCAGGCTAAGTAGGCTCATGTCTATAGAAGGCTGAGACAAAGGTGCACCTTTTCCCTGAATATTTGTTTATAGTACTAAGCCTAAAAGTAAAAAACAAAACAAAAAAAAAACCTTCTACCAGTTATCGACCGTTTTTAATGTCATTGAAAAAAACTACATTTTTCTCGACGTGATTCTTCTCAAGCCTGCCTTGCCTACACACGATCGTGAAAAAAAACGCTCGAGCAAAGCGCGGTGACGTACGAAATGTACGACAGCACTATAAAGGGGAAGTTCCATTCGGATGGCGCCACCCTTTGGGCTGCTTTTGCTGATCCTCGTGTTAGTAAAGTTTGGTGAGAGACGATTCGCGCTTTTCAGCCTCGTGCTCTTCAGTCCGTTACAGCGTGTCGAATGTGGTATCTCCATTACGAACGCTAGTTTTACCAGAACGAGCGCTCCCATCTCATCACTTGCTTCTGAGCATGCGTGGTTTTTTTTCACGTCGTTAAAGCCTACACACGGCCGTTTTTCATGACGAGAAAAACGACGACGTGAAAAACAACGAGAAAAATTAGAGAATGTTCCAAATTTTTAATGGCCATTTTTCACGTCGCGAAAAATGCTCTGGAGCCCGCACACGATCGTTTTTAATGACCAAATTAAAAAATTGCATTTTTCTCGACATGAAAAACGGTCGTGTGTACGCGGCATAAAAGTAAAAAACAAAACAAAAAAACACACAAAAAAAACCTTCTACCAGTTATCGCCATGAAATCAAATCCTTAGAAGTACTCTGGCTATACCAAAGCTGGTTTGGCTTATGTCTACAGAAGGCAGAGACAAAGCAAAGATGCCTTTTCCCTCTGGATATTAGTTTATAGTATTAAGCCTAGAAGTCACTGAAACCCCCCAAAAAAAAAAAAAAAACCCACCCAAAGCATCTAATGCCTTGTACACACGGCCGGATTTTCCATCGGAATAAACTCCGACATGTTTTTCCGACGGAATTCCGTTCAAGCTGTCTTGCATACACACTGTCACACCAAATTCCGACCGTCAAGAACGCGGTGACGTACAACAATATACGACGAGCCGAGAAAAATGAAGTCCAATGCTTCCCAGCATGCGTCGACTTGATTCTGAGCATGCGTGTTTTTTTTCACCGTCGGAGTTCCATACAGACGAACGGAATTTCCGATAGAAATTTTTCCAATCGGAGAAATGGAGAACATGTTCTCTTTCTAACTCCGTCGGAATTTCCGACGGAAAAAGTCCGATGGGGCATACACACGGTCGGACTATCCGATGAAAAAAATTCCGTCTGACTTTTTTCATCAGGTAATTCCGAACGTGTGTACAAGGCATAACAGTAACCATCATAAAAACAAATCCTTAGGGGTACATTGGTCAGATATACCATTGGGCCAGGTAGGCTTATATCTATGGAAGGCAAAGACAGAGGTGCATTTTTTTTTCTCTGAATACTACCGTATTTATCGGCGTATAACACGCACCTAACTTTAAGAGGGAAGTTTCAGGAAAAAAACTTTCCACAGCCCCCTGCGTATAACACGCAGGCACAGTTTACCCTCTATTTTCAGGGTAAAAAAGTGAGTGTTATACGCCAATAAATACAGTACTTTATAGCACTAAGCCTAAAAGTCACTGGAAAAAAAAAGAAAAGACAAAAGAAAAAAACAATCAATTCTGTTCAAAAACAGTTATCATCATGAAATCGAATCCTTAGGGGTACTCTGGCCATATATACCATTGGTCCCCCGTAGGCTTATGTCTATAGAAAGCAGAGACAAGATTGCATTTCCCCCCTAAATACTAGTTTATAGCACTAGGCCTAAAAGTTACTGAAAAAAAAGAAAGAAAAAAAGTAATAACAGTTATCATCATGAAATCTAATCCTTAGGGGTACACCGGCCAGATATACTAATGTTCCATTGGGTTGGGTAGGCCAAATATACCATTGGGCCAAGTAGGCTTATGTCTATAGAAAGCAGAGACAAGATTGCATTTCCCCCCTAAATACTAGTTTATAGCACTAGGCCTAAAAGTTACTGAAAAAAAAGAAAGAAAAAAAAGTAATAACAGTTATCATCATGAAATCTAATCCTTAGGGGTACACCGGCCAGATATACTAATGTTCCATTGGGTTGGGTAGGCCAAATATACCATTGGGCCAAGTAGGCTTATGTCTATAGAAAGCAGAGACAAGATTGCATTTCCCCCCTAAATACTAGTTTATAGCACTAGGCCTAAAAGTTACTGAAAAAAAAAGAAAGAAAAAAAAGTAATAACAGTTATCATCATGAAATCTAATCCTTAGGGGTACACCGGCCAGATATACCAACGTTCCATTGGGTTGGGTAGGCCAAATATACCATTGGGCCAAGTAGGCTTATGTCTATAGAAGGCAGGGACAAAGGTGCACTTTCCCCCTGAATATTCGTTTATAGTACTAGGCCCAAAATTCACAGAAAAAAGGTAAAAACAAAAGACAAAAATATTTCTAACAGCTATCATCATGAAATCCAATCCTTAGGGCAGGGGTCTCAAACCTGCGGCCCTCCAGCTGTTGCGGAACTACAAGTCCCATCATGCCTCTGCCTATGGGAGTCATGCTTGTAACTGTTTAGCCTTGCAATGCCTCATGGGAATTGTAGTTCTGCAACAGCTGGAGGGCCGCAGGTTTGAGACCCCTGCCTTAGGGGTACACCAGCCAGATATACCATCGGGCCAAGTAGGCTTATGTCTATAGAAGGCAAGTACAAAAGTGCTCTTCTTCCTTGAATAGAAACATAAGAAGAAATACAAATTGTTACAATATTCCAAGCAAGGAGGACCAGTAAAAGAAGACAATCTTTTGCGTACAATTCAATAATCTCAATACAAGGCATTGATTGTCAGGCCAGAGGTTGTTTGTCTAGAGGCCTCAGTCATGAAATTCCAACCCTGGGTCCACAGCAAACCTCATATGGTCAATGGATCCGGCCTTCCATAGAAAAAAAAAGTGAGCCCTATATAAAATCCAACCTATCCGCGTAGTCCTGTCCAGCCATAGCACTCTAGCAGTAGCTGCATCTTCTTATGAGTGACACATTGGCTCTCTTACCTTGCTCAGTCGGCTGTGTCCCCACTGAGTTGGCACTGGTGTTGAGCACGTCGTTGACAGCGGTGTCACAGTACAAGCCCCGCTGGACGTCATGTTCGCTGTCGGTCTGGTCACTCTCCTCATGCCCGCTGTCCTTGAGACTGTTTCCCTCTAAGTCCTTGAAGGTGGAACTGCTGGGTTGAAGAAAAAAAAAAAAAAACAATAAATGAATGTCATGTCAACTTTCATCACGTAAAATGTTTCCTGACTGTAGCGGGTAATGGTTCATCCCCTGGGCTAGGCGCACGGAGGGATGACATCTCCCGGTGAACTATGGACATTTTTGTTCTTTAAATCTGCCACAAGAAACAGTTTGCATCCTTAAAGATGAACTCTGGAAAATATTATAAAAACAACCTTTCCTCTACCAAAGTATTCCTTCCGAAGTCATAAAATAACATTACAGTCCCACCACTTTAGTAGCCTTTATAAGGAAGTGAAATGAGGTCTATCGGAAGGTATTGGGATTTATTGATGTGGTTTATGGGTGAGAAGAGCTCTGCAGGGGAGGCGCCAGTGTGGTGATGTCACTGATAGGAAACAGGAAGGGCAGTGGGCGGGGCAGTGTCTCAGAGTCTTCAGAATTTGTAAAAAGGCATTTGTTGCCCTCTGGTGACCAAGCAGCTGCTGTATATCGTATGTATTGTGGAAGAGGGACATGAAGGTACAAATCTTTAGTGACACAAAAAAGCTTCTACAGCACAGTCTCTGGTGATATATCACTTATTTGGAAACCATTATCTATCTATATATTATCTATCTCCGTCCGGTCCATCCTTGCTTCCTCTGTCTTTCTTTCTTTAGTATCTATCTATCTATCTTCCTCCCTCCCTTCCCTTCGTCTTTCTTTCTTGAGTATCCAATATCTATCTATCGATCTATCTATCACCGTTCCTTCCTTCCTCTGCATTTCTTTTTTGAGTATATAATATCTATCTATATTTCTTTCTATCTATCTTTCTATTTATCTATCTATCTCCATTCCTTCCTTCCCTCCTTTGCATTTCTTTATATATTATCTATCTATCTATCTATATATCTATCTCCATTCCTGCCTTTCTCAGTCTCTCTGTCTTTCTTTCTTGAGTATCTAATATCTATCTATCTATCTATCTATCTGTCTATCTATCTATCTGTCTATCTATCTATCTATCTATCTGTCTATCTATCTATCTATCTATCTATCTATCTATCTATCTATCTATCTATCTATCTATTGATCTATCTATCTATCTATCTATCTATATTTCTTTATATCTATCTTTCTATTTATCTATCTATCTCCATTCCTTCCTTCCTTCCTCTGCATTTATCTATCTATCTATCTATCTATCTATCTATCTATCTATCTATCTATCTATCTATCTATCTATCTCCATTCCTTCCTTTCTCTGTCTCTCTGTCTTTCTTTCTTGAGTATCTAATATCTATCTATCTATCTGTCTATCTATCTATCTATCTATCTATCTATCTATCTATCTATCTATCTATCTATCTATCTTTCATATCTATCGATACATCTATCTATCTTTCTACCTATCTTTCTATTTATCTATCTATCTATACATCTATCTGTCTATCTATCTATCTATCTATCTATCTATCTATCTCCATTCCTTCCTTCCTTCCTCTGCCTTTCTTTCTTGATTATCTAATATCTATCTATCTATCTACAATATCTATTTAACAATCACCGTTCCTTCCTTCCTTCCTCTGCATTTTTTCTTGAGGAGTATATAATATTTATCTATCTATCTATCTATCTATCTATCTATCTATCTATCTATCTATCTATCTATCTGTATGTATCTATAAAGCCAGTCTATCCGGTGATAAGAAGCATTCTATCTCCTCTTTGTTATGTAGCAGAGGGATGTTTGGTGGTAAAGCTGACACCGGGGAAGCATTATGTGGATCAGTAAGTGAATTATCCGGCATTATACAATCTTATTATGTTGCGGTATCGATGGAAGTGTTGCCGGCTAATACAAAGCTTGACATTAATATTGATAATAAACTGGAATGTCAAAACGGCAACAAATTCTGGGTGTGGATAATGAAATGGCACAGTTTTGTATTACAGTAATAGACTGGACGTATCTTCTCCACCAGATCCCGGGGATCAGCCTGGCGGAGGGCGATGTTTGCAGCAGTGAAGCGGAGAGATATGAAGAGATATGGAGCGGATGTTCGGGGACAGATGTACTATGGAGGAACATATGTCATGGAGATGGATGCATGAAGGGGCCGCATTCCTCATGTATACATTGTGGCTGTCATCTGCAATTGCAACAACTGTCTTACAGCAGAATGTACTATTATATTGAGCATATATATATATATATATATATATATATATATAAATCTGCATATTAATAAGCACTCAGTTGAGAAAAAAATCAGAGATGAATGTTTCTAACACAATAACGCATAATAATAGGAGGGGAGCTGACACAGCTCTTTATGGTGGAATCTGAAGACACAGCTCTGCGGTCAGTATGGCAAGGACACCCATTAAACCATAATAACCTCCCTTTTCTTTTTTTTTCTGGTTCAGACCCATTCGGCGGTTACCAGAGGAGGAACGGTCACACATGACAACCTCATTTTGAATTTGTGCAAATGGACAACAATTATATTTTTATCTATCTGTGAGGGTGACATTCTAAACACCACTATAGAGGAGATTCCACTGTCCATTATTACAAGGGGCAGTTTTCCAACTGATCAACAAATACATTTGTTTTATTGGAGGAAAAGGAAGGAAGGAGAGGAGGAAGGCGAGAGGAGAGGGATAAAAAGGAGAGGAAAGGAAAAAGAAAGAGTTGAAGGAAGGAATGAATGCAAGATGAAGGAGAAGAGAGGAGAGCAAAGGAAGGAAAAGAAAGGAAAGGAAAGAGGAAGGAAGGACAGCTAGGAGAGGAGAGGAGAGGAAAGGAAATAAAAAGAAAGGAAAGGAAAGAGAGGAAGGAAGGAAGGAAGGCAAGATGAAGGAGAGGAGAGGAAAGGGGAAGGAAGGAAGGCGAGGAGAGGAGAGGAACAGAAAGAGAAAGGAAGGAATGCAAGGAGGGGAGAGGAAATGAAAGAGGAAGGAAGAAAAGGAAAGGAGGGAGGAAGGCAATGAGAGGAGAGAAAGAAAGAGAGAAAGGGAGGATGAAGTCAAGGAAAGGAAAGGGAAGAAGAGGAAAGGAAGGGAAAGGGAAGGAGAGGAAAGGAAAGGAAAGAAAATGAAAAAAAAGATGAGGGGAGGAAGAAGCGAGAAAGAAAGAAAGAAAGAATGGAAAAAAGAAAGAAAGAAAAAAAGAAGAAAGGCGAGATGAAGGAGGGCAGAGGAAAGGAAAGGAAAAGAAAGGAAAGGAAAAAAAATGAAAAGAAAAGAAAGAGGAAGGAAGGAAAGAAGGACAGTGAGGAGAGGAGAGGGAAGGAAAGTAAAAGAAAGGAAAGGAAAGAGAGGAAGGGAGGAAGGAAGGCAAGATGGAGGAGAGGAAATGAAATGAAAGGAAAAGAAAGTAAAGGAAAAGAAAAGAAAATAAAGGAAAGAGAAAGGAAGGAAGGAAGTAAGGCAAGGAGTGGAGAGGAGAAGAGAGGAACGGAAAGTAAGGAAGGGAGAGGAGGGGTAAGGAAAGCAGGGAGGAAGGCAAGGAGAGGAGAGGGAAGGAGAGGGAAGGAAGGGAAGGGAAAGGGAAGGAGAGGAAAGGAAGAGAAAGGAAGGAAAGAAGGAAGAAGAGAGAGAGAGAAAGAAAGAAAGAAAAAAAGAAGGAAGGAAGGAGAAGAGATAATGAAAGGTGACACGTGACACTTGGGAGAGACAGAGGGAGTGAAACAGATAAAGATGAGATAGAGAGAGCCAAGCTATGTGCAGGTACAGTATGCATGCTGGGACTTGTAGTTGCACACATCTTGTATCTCTCGCTCTTCCTATACATATAGATTGGTCGGAGCCCATGAACGGTTATCTCTGGGCCCACCGGATTAGACTATATATTGCAAAGACACCCCAGTTGGTGTCAGACACAGCCGGTGTTGGAGGTGCACCTGCACATTACTCTATGGGCACACAGAGAGCACTCTAGGTGTCTTGTTCCTGCCGATGGAGTCATTTGATAGAATTACAGCCTGATAATGTTCTGGTGAGTGCACATTGATTCCGGCATTACAGGGAGGGAAAAGGAGCATTTGTAACACTACATCACAGCCGCCTTTCATGCTCCACAACTTGATTCTCATTTGATCTTGTTTTTTAGCTGAACAAAAATCAACTGGGGGAATATCTGCGCCGGCCTATTTGTCTGTGAAATATGTGTTTCGGAATCACAATCTACACAGACACATTTAAATATGAATCACCCTGCAAGCTTCAGTAACGCTCTTCTTCAAAAGATTTGTTCTATTGTGGTGACTGGTGAGGATAAATAAATAAAAAGAAATGGAGGAATCTTTGAGGCTCTTTATTTCATAATGTGCGGCAAAGGGCGAGGCTGTGCCACCTGGACGCCTTCACCAACCTTGCTTAGATGTTGGTTAGGTTATATAAAGAACCTTTATTCAAGGTTTTTTTTTTATTATTATTATTTATTCAAGAATTATTATTTTATTTTTTTTGTATTTACAAGGATTTTCAAGGATCTTTATTAAATATTTTTTATTCTAGGATCGTATTTGTTCAAGATATGTGAAAACATTTACAGATCAAAAGAGAGGATTTATAAAAAAAAAAAATTGTTGAATAAACCCACAAGTGCTCTTTTTTTTTAACACTACTATTCCTTTATACTGGCTTTTGAAATCTAGAAATTGGATGAAAGGTTTGGCACTGGGAAACCCTTTTTGAAAGATAAAAAGTGCATTTTATATATAACTATATAGATCAGACAAAAATGGGGGACAAATGAGGAGGAAAGAGGGACAGAGGAACTTTGTTCCAAATCAGGAACAGTCCCTCAAAATCAGGAACTGTCCCTCGAAATCAGGAACTGTCCCTCGGAGTCCGGGACAGTTGGTTGCTATGCACAGAGTGTAAATCCAGGAGACGGATACCGCAGGCTTGGAGTACACCAATGTGTTATAGTATTTGTATTTACAGTTAAGAAATGTTGTGGTGTCACTTCCTGCCTCCAGCTGGCTGATTGGTCAATAAAGTAGAAGCAGAGAGCAAATGATGCCATCCCTATGCTAAACCCCCTCATGTAAGCATGTCCCCATTTTGCAAGAAAGAAAGAAAAGAAAAGAAAAGAAAAAAAAAAGGAAAGGAAAGTAAAGGAAAGAAAGAAAGAACGAGAGAAAGAAAGAAAGAAAGAAAGAAAGAAAAGGAAGGAAATGAGGGATGGGGGAGATTGACGAGGGAAAGAAGGAAGGAAGGAAAAAAAGGAAGGAAGGAAGGAATAGGAGAAGATGAGAGGAGGAAGAAAGAAGGAAGGAAATATGAAAGAGGAAATGAGGGATTTAAAAGATAGTTGGGAGAAATAAGAAAGACAGAGCGAGGAAAAAGAATGAAGGGGAAAGGAAGGAAAGAAAAAGAAAGTATGAAAAGAAAAGAGGAGTGGGAGAGATGGATGAGGGAAAGAAGGAAGGCAGAGAAAGGAAGGAAGGAAGTCACAGAGAGTAGAGGAGAGGGAGAGGGAGATGAAGGAAGGAAGGAAGCAAGGATGGACGGAAGGAACAGAGAGGAGAGGAGAGGAGAGGAGGGGAAGGGAGGGGAGGGGAGAGAAGAGGAAATGAGGGGAGGAGAGAGAAGAGGAAATGAGGGGAGGAGAGGGAAGGGAAGGGGAGAGATGGGGAGGGAAGAGGAGAGGAGGGTAGAGGAAAGGAGGGGAGGGGAGGTGAGAGGAGGGGAGGAGAGAGGAGAGGAGGGGAGAGGAGAGGAGAGAAGGGGAAGGGAGAGGCGAGGGGGGAGAGGAGAGGAGGGGAGGGGGAGAGGAGAGGAGGGGAGGGTAGAGGAGAGGAGAGAGGAGGGGAGGTGAGAGGAGAGAAGGAGAAGGGAGGGGGAGAGGAGAGGAGAGGAGGGGAGGGGAGAGGAGAGGAGAGGAGGGGAGAGGAGAGAAGGGGAAAGGAGGGGGAGGGGAGGTGAGAGGAGAGAAGGGGAAGGGAGGGGGAGAGGAGAGGAGGGGAGGGGAGAGGAGAGAAGTGGAAGGGAGGGGGAGAGGAGAGGAGGGGAGGGGAGGTGAGAGGAGAGGGGAGGAGAGAGGAGAGGAGGGGAGAGGAGGGGAGGGGGAGAGGAGGTGATAGGAGAGGATGGATGGGAGAGGAGGGAGGGGAGAGGAAAGAGGAGAGGGGAGGAGGGGAGGGGAGAGGAGAGGAGAGAAGGGGAAGGGAGGGGGGAGAGGAGAAGAGAGGAGGGGAGAGGAGAGGAGAGAAGGGGAAGGGAGTGTGGAGAGGAGGGGAGGGGGGAGGAGGGAAGAGGAGAGAAGGGGAAGGGAGGGGGAGAGGAGAGGAGGGGAGGGGGAAGAGGAGGGGAGAGGAGAGAAGGGGAAGGGAGGGGGGAGGGGAGAGGAGAGAAGGGGAAGGGAGGGGGATAGGAGAGGAGGGGAGGGGGAAGAGGAGGGGAGAGGAGAGAAGGGGAAGGGAGGGGGGAGGGGAGAGGAGAGAAGGGGAAGGGAGGGGGGAGAGGAGAGGAGGGGAGGGGGAGAGGAGGGGAGAGGAGAGAAGGGGAGGGGAGGGGGAGAGGAGAGAAGGGGAAGGGAAGGGGGGAGAGGAGAGGACAGGAGGGGAGGGGAGAGGAGAGGAGAGAAGGGGAAAGAAGGGGGGGGAGAGGAGGGGAGGGGGGAGAGGAGAGGAGGGGAGGGGAGAGGGGGGAGGAGGGGAGGGCAGGGGGGAGGAGAGTAGGGGAGGAGAGAGGAGAGTAGGGGAGGAGAGAGGAGAGGATGAGAGGAAGAAGAAAGGAGCAGAGAAAGAGGAAATGAGGGATGGGAAGGATAGTTGAGGGCAATAAGGAAGGCAGAGAGAGGGAACAAAATTAGGGAAAGAGGAAGCAGGGAAAGAAAAAAAAAAGTATGAAAACAAAACAAAACAAAACAAAAGAGGGATAAGAGAGATGGATGAGGGAAAGAAGGACGGCAGAGAAAAGGAAGAAAGGAAGGAAGGAAGTTACAGAAAGAAAGAAGACAATTATATGATATGAAAATATGATATAGTATGATATGATATAAAAACATTTCCAGGTACTTATACCATCAGTATTAAAAAATACATTTAATGATTCTTTCATGAATACATAACTTCATTGATTGGTGTTTGTTATATGTCTCCGGTGTTCAGCTTTATATTAAATGTCAACTTCTGTTCTGGAGGCTTTTTACATAAAAACATGTAAATGTTAGCATGCAGAACATTTACATAAAAGAACATTGCACAGCAGATTTTCTGGTGTTTAAAAAAGTACACTAATCATGTAGAAAATTAAAGCCAAATTGAAACCTTTAGTTTAAATCAGCTAAATACTTTCCAGGTGTATCAATTGTCTTATAATCATTTTTTTTTTTTAAAGCAGCAACAGCCAGAGTAGCAAAGCCTGTGTATGGGGCAGCCTGTGTGTGGAAGAAGTGGTCTCTGCCAGGGGCAGCCTGTGTGTGGAAGCAGTGGTCTCTCTGCTGTGGTCCAACATGTCCCCTGCTTTGTCAGACTTATAGCTCAGCAATCAGTAAAGCTCTTACTCCCCACTGATTAGAAATCTCTGGCTGTGATTCAGCAGGAGTGTGTTGGACCATTGCAGAGAGACCACTGCTTCCACACAGAAAGCAAGGGTCCCACTCTGCAGTATAATGACAGGGGACAGACTTTTCTATTCAAGTTGTGTTATATATATAAGTAATATAACAACATTTTAAAACATAATCCAAGGACAAAAGCATTTAAAATTATTAAACAGTCAAAGATGAAGCCTCACATAATGCCATAAAGCAAGATCAGAAGTCAAGCATATAATATCGAGTCTATGAGGTAGAATCTTAACAACCTTATGGTAGTAGCAAACCAGAAATCAATAGCAGTTATCCAAAAAATGAAACATGTTTAGATTCCCAGACCTCCCATTTATCAGAAAAGCGAGGCACAGAATCGGGAATCGAGTGAAATATACGTTCCATCAACATAATTGAGTTAATAAGGTGGAGGATTTGGTTGAAGGGAATATTAGATGATTTCCAATTTAAAGCAACTGACCAAAAAAGTTGCAACACAAAAAAAGTGTGTATAGGTTTTTCAGTATAATAAAATTCATTTGTAATATGAAACATTTGGGCTGTGGCTGTGATACATCTGGGATGTATTTAGTTAATTTAAACTAAATGCCCAATTGGGCTTTAAATAATAATAGTTTTGGGTGGGCCCTCCAGATGAATCGTCCATCGGATTCTTTTATCTATTGAAGATGGAATCTTCAAGATTTTGTCCTCCCCCCTCATCCTAAGGCCATGTTGAACGATTTATTCTCCTGGAATACGGAATTATCTGTTATCACAAGTTATGGGCTATCTAGTGGGAAAACAGGACCCGTAATATAAAAAGGCACCATGTGCTGTTTCAATTATCAGTCAACAAGGAGTTCCGCCAGGCAGTTCAGATAACCAATAACAAGCCAGTAAGACATCCTTGTTGATAGGTGGTCTCGCTTATAATGGTCTGGTTTTCTAGGGGTAGAATCTTTGGATTATTTGTGAAGGTTCTCATTTCTCCAGGTCATGGTATAGCTAGTAGTAGTTGGTCACATATAACTGGACTTGTTCTGTAATGTTGGAGATGTTTCACAGCTTCATCAAGCCACTTCTTTGCTGTGACCCATATGCAAAAAACTTGGAGGCACAACTCAAAGCACTACAAAACCTCCCCCTGCAGTCCAAAGCACAAAACGAGTGCCGACATTCAAACAATCTTATCCAGGCTAGCAGAAGCAAATCAGAAGACAAAATGTGAAAACACTGCACACCGGAGCTCAGCCACTATACAAAAAAGGTGAAGATACGGCTTCAGCCTAAGTTCCTCCTGACTACACTCCTCTGACATGTTTCGCCCCACCCATGGGGCTTAATCATAGAGAGCTTCTATCCCCATGGGTGGGGAAAAGCCACTCCTACAGTTCGAATGATTGATAAGGGTCTGATGAACTCTGACGAAACGCGTAGCCAGTCAAGATCCCGAGGTCCTTCTGGGCTCTTGAGGTCGCTGAGTCATATGGACTATTAGGCTATTAACAAGTACCTAAGTAAGCTATTTCTATTCACATGTTTGTGAATATGTTTTATGTGGATTTTTAATAAATGCTGTGGGAGAATGCTCTAGGCTGGTGCATCCCCTATAGCAGGGGTAGGCAACCTCGGCCCTCCAGCTGTTTTGAAACTACAAGTCCCAATAGGCATTGCAAGACCCCAACAGTCACAGGCATGACTCCTAGAGGCAAAGGCATGATGGGATTTGTAGTTTTACCACAGCTAGAGGGCCGAGGTTGCCTACCCCTGACCTAGAGGAACATACCCCAGGCTTTATATCCACACAAGCACCTTAATCCAATCACCATGGAATGTATCAGGGCAGATGTTGATTGCCCAAAAAACTCATGGAAATGTGAAAGTTATGGAACAACCATGTTCTAGTTACAAAATACCAGGTCTGCATAGGTGTTGATCCTTAACCACTTCCAGACCGCGGCACGCCAATATACATCTGAAGAGGGATAGCTCTGTTATGGCAGCAGCTAGCTACCAAAACCCAGGTATCCTCTTCTTCAGCTGGTGGTCCGGTTTCCGATAATGGTGGTCTCTGCGGTAGATTCTCCGCGAGATCACCGTTATCAGTGGCAGGAGAGGGCCCCCGCCGCTCTCCCTTGCGGCGGAGGCGATCGGGAGGCGATCGGGTCCTTCTCGTGGCTGGGTATGGAGACGAGTGAGGGGAAGATGGCCCCCACCCGTCTCCATACCATAGCTGGGTGGAAGCGACGTCAAAACGTCACTTCTCTAGGGTGTTTTCTTGTAAACAACACATCTCAGAAAGAGGCTCGGTCCTTAAAGGAGTTGTAAAGAGAATTTTTTTTTTTTTAATAACAAACATGTTATACTTGCCTCCTCTGTGCAGCTCGTTTTGCACAGAGTGGCCCCGAACCTGGTCTTCTGGGCTGCCTCGGCTCCTGCCCGCAAGAACTGAACACCTTCATGCGAGCGAGCGAGCATGGTGGTGAGTTCTTGCGGGCGCGCTCCCGTGATACAGCCGGCGGCTATAGCCGCTCACTGTATCGCTCGGCCCCGTCCCCCCGGCGCGCTGCGTCATTGGATGTGATTGACAGCAGCGCGAGCCAATGGCTGTGCTGCTTTCAATCCATACACTCTAGCCAATCAACGACCAGGCAGAGTGGCGAAGAGGACATCGGGGGCGAGCGCAACAGGTGAACAGGCTCAGGTAAGTAAAACGGGGGGGGGGCTGGTATTGTCGGATGTTTTTTCCCCTTAATGCATAGGATGAATGTGAAAAAACGTGTTCATTTAGTGTCCCTTTAAGTGGTTAAAGTTGCAAGTTTTAAGATATAAATTGTTGTCAGTTTTCCGGGATAGAGAAAAATCTTCAACATCGTAGAACAAGCCCAGTTAAATTTGACTAGTTAATATTTGCATTGTGTGTGTCTCTCACTTTCTCTATCTGCACGGCAAGTTACCTAAACCCTTTTGTTGAGTTTGCTACCATTATATTTTAAGTAAAAAGGAGAAGTCTATCTCTCTTGATCCAAAAGCCAGAACAGCAATTGCTTTGGTTGAAGGCTGAGTTCGTAATTTCAAAGTCTTTATCTTGCAACCGGAGCCCCGTAAACCGAAAAAGACTGTAATCTCCCAATATCTACCCAAAACTCAGAGATCTGAACACCACGTCTTTAAAGAAAGGCACAGATATCAATGGGAATTCAAACCCTTCGAATGAGCAAACATAATGGCAAGGCAATATAAAATATCACTCCTCAAATGTCAGACAATAACAGCAGAGGCAGCAAAGGATCCTACCATATTGTGATATATAGATCCAGAACCTTAAATCTGCTGGTATTTATAGGAAACGCAAACTGGCGGTCACTCGGTTATTATAAATCATAGGAAGACCTCAATGGTGCAATACAATAAATAATAATGTTGACGATGATTTACAATGTTCTTGCTTGCGCGATATGTTTTTTATATGAAAAAAAAAAGGCATGTACAAAGATTTATGGGGGGGGGGGGGGGGATAGGGTGATAATTCTTAAAAAAAAAAAACAGGCTGAAAAAAAAATTAATAACTGCAATTTGATTGATTGTAAGTAATTTATGGATACGATAGGGAGGGGATTTTTTTCACTGGGATCGGCACTGCTACACAATCCAAACAGGACGATATTGTCAAGGGTTTACGGAACTTAATGGTATAATTAAAGATATAATGGTATAATAAAACACTGAGCTACACAGGAAATTTCTGAGATTTTTATAAAATTGCTACTAATTGTTTGATTAACCAGAAGGTGGGTGTGCAAAATAGAGAAATTAGGGATGAATCGTTCAGCCCAATCTAACATATGGAAACGATTTATAACAAAAGATTACGTAAAGCAACAGTGGTTTTATAAATCGTATGTAATGTCTCTGGAAGGGTCGATTAAAGTGGTAAAATTAAAGGACAACTCCAGTCTGTTTTAGAGTTTGGATACAGTGTGAAGGGTTAAAACCTCCCGATTTGAAAGATTTCTTCTCTCTTCCTGTCCTGTAACATAGGCTAAAATTCATGAGAATAAAAACATGGCAGAGGTTACAGCTATCCCCTACTTTAGCCATGGTGAAATAAAATGGGCTTTCAACACTTTAGGGCCTGTGCCAATGGGTTTTGGGCTTGTGACAATGGATAAAGGCAAGTTACTTTGATTTGTCATCAGTATAGGAGATCATGAGGGTACTTTGATAGGTGCGTTTGACCTAAAGTTGTCCTTTTCTAGGGACCAGAAGTTGACCTTCTTTTGACCATTTATAGAGTTGAGGCATTTTGGGGTCTCTATAAGCAGTCTTGCATTTGGACTTAAAAGTCTTTAGTTCCAGATTCACTTATCCCTAGCTCAATCCAAGATGATCATGGAAACTCTGTTCACACCACCACCATTCCATTGGATGATAACAATAATATATATATAAAAAAAAGACACATACAAGAAGCCTCAGGGTTTCATCGTCATTCATGCACTTTACCAAGAATCACAGTTTTTAAGGGCCTGTGTCAACAGGCATGGAGCTTGTGTTAATGGCATTAGTTCAACAGCAGATGCTTCTGAGATCATTCGGAATTCAAAAACACGTGCATTGAACCTGCAGTTGACCTCCTTTTGAACTTAAATTGACCTGCTTTAGGCAGATTTTGCATTCCCACAGACTTGTATAGGAAGACAAAACCCAAGCACAGACCCTTAAGCTTTTTCTTAATAACCATTGACTTGTATAGGAAGGCAAAACCCAAGCACAGGCCCTTTAGCTGCTTCTAAGTTCCCAATGACATGTATAGAAAGGCAAAACCCAAGCACAGGCCCTTAAGCTGCCTCTGAGTTCCCATAGACTTGTCTAGGAAGGCAAAACCCAAGCACAGGCCCTTAAGCTGCTTCTGAGTTCCCATGGACTTGTATACGAAGGCAAAACCCAAGCACAGGCCCCTAATCTGCTTCTGAATTCCCATAAAAACCCAAGCACAGGCCCCTAATTTGCTTCTGAATTCCCGTAGACTTGTATAGGAAGGCAAAACCCAAGCACAGGCCCTTAAGCTGCTTCTGAGTTCCCAATGACATGTATAGAAAGGCAAAACCCAAGCACAGGCCCTTAAGCTGCCTCTGAGTTCCCATAGACTTGTCTAGGAAGGCAAAACCCAAGCACAGGCCCTTAAGCTGCTTCTGAGTTCCCATGGACTTGTATACGAAGGCAAAACCCAAGCACAGGCCCCTAATCTGCTTCTGAATTCCCTTAGACTTATTGTCAGGGAATTAGTTGACCAGACTGTGTGGACTGCAGGGCAGGGATCCAAGGAAATCAGGTATGCAAGGTAATCATGGGGCAGGTCCAGGATAGGCTCAGGATGGGGCTTAGATCAGGTCAGGTGAGGTACAGGCTCAAGGTCAGAATACAGGCAGCGAGGTCAGGGATCAAGGAGAGAGATACCAGGGCAAGGTGTGTTTGTACTTGCCGGGTATAAATAGGAGGCTTGTGATTGGCTTCAAGTCACACCTGAGCGCAGGAAGAGCAGTTCGCTCCACACTGCCAGGATCCATCCGCTGGTGGAGACCAGTACTGCGTCCAAAGGATAATATAATACCAGCAGGGAGAAATTCTCCTGACAGTTCCACAATGCCAGCAGACACCTGCTGGTGGACCACAGTACTGCAAGCCAAATAATAAATATCACCAGCAGATGGAACCTTTCCTGACACTTGTATAGGAAGGCAAAACCCAAGCACAGGCCCTGAAGCTGCTTCTGAGTTTCCATAGACTTGCATAGGAAGGCAAAACCCAAGCACAGGCCCCTAAGCTGCTTCTGAGTCCCCATAGACTTGTATACGAAGGCAAACCCCAAGCACAGGCCCTTAAGCTGCTTCTGAGTTCCCAATGACTTGTATAGAAAGGCAAAACCCAAGCAGAGACCCTTAAGCTGCCTCTGAGTTCCCATAGACTTGTCTAGGAAGGCAAAACCCAATCACAGGCCCTTAAGCTGCTTCTGAGTTCCCACAGACTTGTATAGGAAGGCAAAACCCAAGCACAGGACCTTAAGCTGCTTCTCAGTTCCTATAGACTTGTGTAGAAAGGCAAAGCCTAAGCACGGGCCCTGAAGCTGCTTTTGAATTCACATAGACTTGAATAGAAAGGCAAAACCAAAGCACAGGCCCTTAAGCTGCTCTTGAGTTCCCATTGAATTGCAGATATGTTGCAATCAAGGGCCAATCGAAGCAGGCCCTGTAATCAGCAGTAGGGGTGTCACACCAATGGTCATACAGTTGAGAATGTTTTTATCAAATAAATGGCATAAGAGAGCCAAAGTATTTTGGGGGTTTCAGGTCCCCCCGAAACGCATTGGATCTCTTATGCAAATAACTTTTAATAAAAAAACATTCTGGAACCTATGAACATTGGTGTGGGGCCCTTACAACTTCAAACATATTTGGACTTCTCTCAAGACTTCCCTTTGGTACACGTGAGCAGCCTTGCTGGATAATATACTGGAACAACGTCTTCACTTTTGACATTCATTTCATTATAGATGAGATATCAGCAGTTGATACAATTAAAATTTGTGGCTTTGTAGCGGTTGGAGGAGTCCTGGACTCAACAGACAGTTAAGATGGACATTGACAGATCGAGAAAAAACATGTTACTTCAACTACGAGGCAAGCTACTACATATTCATGCACTTTTTCTGAGACAGATCCTTCTTGAAGGCCTCATACATATAAAGCATTAAGGTCCTCACACCCACTGAATCAGAAAAATAATATATTAAAATTGCTGTTGGGAGATTTTGATCACACAACCAAGTCATTGCATATTAACCCATTTTGGATAACCAAAAAAAAATAAAAAGCTACAGAACTTCTAAATTATTTATAAAGCATTCTATAAAGAAACATATTATATCCCATGTAAAATTTTACCATTTCAATGAAGGGCAATTGAATACAAATTTACCGGGTAACAACATGGCTGGAGTATAAAAAATATTAACAACAAGTTATCCAGAGATGGAAGGCTGATGTTACTTATACAGAACTATGCCACTGAAAACTCTTGAAAACCCCACTTAAGAGACCGAAAAAAAGCTGCGAGCGTTTGCAGCTTAATGCGGTCTTCTCTCACTGCCCCCCTCCTCTGTATCCATGGAAACCAAAAGGACCACCTACCATTCATAGCTCAACAGAGCTGGATGGATCGAGCTGTGAAAATCACTTAGACCCACATCTTCAAATGCTTCCTTTCAAATAAAGATGTAAAAAAAAAGTTGTGTTCTAAAACGGAACGTTGAGTTCTAGACTCAATGGGGCTTTTGACATTGTGTTTTGAGTCAAAAGCTTTTGTGGTCATTGAAGAAAATAAAAAAAATTGTACAGTTTTGCAGAAAAGACAGAATCTTTTTAACAAGTCAGGAAGCAGAGGAAGAAAAAAAAATAAAAAAAAAAATTGTGTCGGATCGAGACTATTGAGATTAAGAGGAGGACATCAAGCTGAAAATGTGGGAACTGCCATTAGTGACTTGCTTTTTTTAACGCAAGCTTGGGAGATGTCTTCTTCATCGTTACTTTTTGCAGAGTGAGTTACTGATCCAAAACAAGCATGCAGCCAGTGAGGTCAAGACTCCTGACCTACATAAATCTTTGGATCAGTAAATCTCTTACAGTATCTCTAGGATCCGTGTCTATATAGCCAGGGGACATAACCCATCCTGTCCATCTGCCTCGTATTGTGCTCAGCAGCTAATGACCTTTTGGCCATGGCTGGTCAAGCTACTAAGCACGAGCATGGAGCATGCGCACGTTGGCACACATGGGTTAGAGTGTGTCAGGGTACATGTGTTCGCATATGTTTCTAAAGCTGGGCGTGCTCATTGGCTCGAAGGGTGTTGAAACAATTTATTTCTGGTGACTGGTGCTGTGTCTTATCTCCAGCTACTCCAGAGCTTACTTGCTAGTTGCCTATCTGTTGCTGACCTAGGTTGACCTGACTACTCTCTCGGCTGAGATCAGAAAAAAGAGGTGGAGCCTTTGAAATGCATTCTCTCCACCCACATCCTGACCCAGGTGGTTGCTTTAGGGCAGGGGTAGGCAACCTCGGCCCTCCAAGTCCCATGAGACATTGCAAGACCCTGACAATCACAGGCATGACTCCTAGAGGGAGAGGCATGATGGGATTTGTAGTTTCACCACAGCTGGAGTGCCGAGGTTGCCTACCCCTGCATTAGAGTTTGGAAAGAGGCTGAAGGACACTACTGTTTTCTCTCTCCTAGCGGGTATCCCGACTCCATGTGGTCCAGCTGCTTGGCTCATTGACTCGCTTGCTTGACTCGCTCCCTATCTGTGCATAATACTACCTTTGTGCCTCTGAACTGCACCCTACCAGCTTTCATGTAAGTGTGGATATTTTATTTATCAATAAACTGGATATATTTTATTATTATTGTGCTCTGGTTACTTTCTGTTTTTCCTACTCTCTCGGCTGGCCTGCCTTGAGCCCTGTTTACATCTGAACTCTCTTTCCTGCAGTCTGCCTGGACCCCTGCTTGACTACTCTTTTGCCTGCCAAGACCTCTGCATGACCTGACTACTCTATAATCTGCAGCCCTGTGAACAGTCCACACTATAGGCCTTTCTGTTCCATCCATTCCCCCCCAGTGGGGCAACCCTGAGGGCCGTCGTTACTTTCTGTTTTTCCTACTCTCTCGGCTGGCCTGCCTTGAGCCCTGTTTGGATCTGACTACTTTCTGTCCTGCAGCCTGCCTGGACCCCTGCTTGGACTTGACTACTGTTTTGCCTGCCAAGACCTCGGCCTGACCAGGCCTCTCTATAGTCTGCAGCCACGTGAACAGTACCACCAAAACTAAGAAACTAAAAAAAGTTTGGGATGCTGGGAGTTAAGCTATGATTTTGCCAAGCCTGCACTAGACAATTATTAGACATTGAAGCCACGTGTGCATGGAGTAGTTGTTATTTCCGTATCTTTTATTCCTCTGTTTTTAAAGGTCATGACTAATTCAACAAACAAAGGATCTTTTGAAAAAATAAAGTTTTCAACTAATCGGTTTCCAAGGAGCTTTCATTACACAATGCAGGGTTTAATCATAAAAGTGTAGCAAAATACTTTAACTTGACACGTGACGGAACACCCTGTTGTAAAAACAATTGGGGGATGAATAGGAGAACAGATTGGCACATATTGCCTTAGTGACCACATACATGCACACAGCAGGTCCATACAAAGAGCCCTACAGCCCTGATGGATAACCTGCAGCACACAGGCTACATGTGGCCCTTTGGCACTTACTGTGTGGCCCTCAGGGCCCCCTCTAGATAGTAGTCTATCAAAAATATGTGGCATATATGGCACAAGTAAATTCTAGCAATTTAATTGATTTGTAAAGGGGCTTCAACAGCAGTGCTCTCTAAAGCCCTGTACACACGATCGGTTTTACCGATGAAAACAGTCCGATGGACTTTTTTCATCGGACAAACCGATCGTGTATGGGCCCCATCGGTCTTTTTTCCATCGGTGAGAAAAAAAAGAACCTGTTTTAAATTTATCCGATGGGAAAAAAAATTATAGCAAATTACTATCGTCTGTGGGGAACTCCATCGGATAAAAAACCCACGCATGCTCAGAATCAAGTCAACGCATGCTCAGAATCAAGTCGACGCATGCTCAGAAGCATTGAACTTAATTTTTCTCGGCTCTTCGGAGTGTTTTACGTCACGGCGTTTGGGACGGTCGGATTTTTGACTGATGGTGTGTAGGCAAGACTGATGGAAGTCAGCTTCATCGGATTTCCGATGGAAAAATCCATCGGTTTAAAATCCATAGGAAATATGATCGTGTGTACAGGGCTTAACAGTTTATTATAACGTGTCAGCAACAGTGGGGCATAGTTCCTGACACCGACAACGGGGCACTTGTCCCCAAACTAACACCAACTATAGCACACTATTCCTCCCATTGATACCAATGATGGGACACTATTCTTCCCATTGATACGAATGATGGGGCACTGTTTCTCCCATTGATACCAATGATGGGCACTGTTTCTACTATTGATACCAATGATGGGGCACTGTTTCTCCCTTTGATACCAGTGATGGGCACTGTTTCTCCCATTGATATCAATGATGAGGCACAATTCCTCCCATTGATACCAATTATGGGGCACTATTCTTCCCATTGATACCAATGATGGGGCACTGTTTCTCCCATCGACACCAACAATGGGGCACTATTCCTCTCACTGACACCAATGATGGGGCACTATTCCTACCATCGGTCACAGTCCAGCCCCCTAAAGTTTGAAAGACAGTAAACTGGCCTTTTGTTTAGAAAGTTTGGAGACCCCTGTTCTATAGTAACTTCTTCATCTTTTTTATTGCGGGTAAATAATGGATTCCAAGCAGAAGCAAAGTATCGTCATTGAGTTTTCAATGAAGGAGGGGTGTAGGCTGTCCGAGATCTACATAAAGCTACAGCATGTTTATGGAGATGACACCATTGACAAGAGCAATGTTATGTCGTTGGTGACTCTTGTCTAAGGTGCCTTCTGTGGATGTCAGACAGCCTGCACCCCTCCTTCATCAAGAACTCAATAAGGGTACATTGCTTCTTATTAGAATCCATTATTTACGTGCAATGAAACAGAAGAAGGATATAATATAGAGGAGCAGTTACTCTACCAACATGTGAAATTTGAATGACCTACAGGTATGTAAGGTATAAAAATGATTCCCGCTTCTAAATTACTTTCGGTACAGCCCTTGCATAAAATAAAGGCAAGGAAACCTCAGGGTTCCATTGCTATTATTCTACTTCCTTAAAGGAGAAGTACAGCCAAAGCTCATTTGGCTGTACTTCCGTGGATCACAGGAGTGCAGTCCGTTCTGCACTCCTGTTACCCGTTTTCAGCAGACCGTGGGTTGAAGCCCGCTGTCGGCTGACATCACACTGAGCCAGTCCAGGCTGGGAAATGATTGCGACAATATGGTCCGGATCCACCCACAACCCTGGACTGGCACCTGGCTCAGCCTCCAGCGGGGGCAAAGTAGACAGCAGTGACTCACGGCTCTCTGCTCACGGTGCTCTGCGAACCGAGCGGTCAGCGGTCTTTGCTCGATTCCCAGTCTTTTTCTTTTTTCTTATTGAGACTTATGCAATGTTATACATGTGTACGATAAATAGGATACATTCAGAAGTGTAAAATCAACCATAACAACCCATTGTAGAACTAAAGTAGACATCCACCAAACATAAAAGAAAAAAGGACTACCACATCAACAGATTATGAAATGGAACATTCATATCCAAAACAAATATTTAAGTAAGTAAGTATACTAAATTAAGCAGTTACTAAACTCCTATATGGCGAGGGAGGTGTGAGACAAAGCAGGAGGGTTATAGAAGAGGGGAGAGAGGGTCGAATCTCAGTCTTAGGCCCCTTTCAGACTGGGGTGGGCACGTGCGTTGGTGGTATAGCGGCACAATTTTTAGCGCCGCTATACCGTCGTATTTACCGCTATATTCGTCCGCTAGCGGTGCGGTTTTAACCCCCGCTAGCGGCCGGAAAAAGGGTTAATACTGCCCGCATACCGCGGCTACAGCCGCGGTTTGTGGGCGGAATTACCGCGGTGTCCCATTGATTTCAATGGGAAGGAGCGATAAAGGAGCGGTATACACACCGCTCCTTCACCGCTCCAAAGATGCAGCTTGCACGCCAGCGCATCGCCTCAGTGTGAAAGCCCTTGGGCTTTCACATTGAGAATACTGGGGTAGGAGTATTTCAGGCGTTATTTATGCGCTATTTTTAAAACGCCTGAAATACGCCTTAGTGTGAAAGGGGCCTTAGAGCTGACGGGGTACAGATGCGGCATTAGGCCGATGCTGCATCCACCTAGGTAAGTATAATTCTTAAAAAAAAATAAAAATTCTCTTTTTTAAGTGGTACAAGGCTTGTAAATACCCTTCTGCATGCAGTACCCCCCTTATACTTACCTGAACCCAATCCAGAAATGTGCGCGAGAGCAGCGGCTCTCTCTCCTCATTGGACAGAGAGGCTCCTGCTGCTGTCAATCATAGCCAGTGAGGAGAGAGCAGGGGTGGGGCCATGCTGTGCTCTGTGTGTCAATGGACACACAGAGCCAGCTTGGGAGCACTCGGTTGGGGAAAGAAGCTTGAAGCGCCGGCAGGGGAACCCCAGAAGAGGGGGGATCCGTGCTGCTCTGTGCAAAACCATTACACAGAGCAGGTACTGTAAGTATGACATGTTTGCTACTATTTTCAAATAAAAATGCCTTTAGATTCACTTAAAGTTTGCAAACTAAATGTCATCTACTTAGAGTTTACATCTACTTTTATATTCCCTGTGAAAAAAAAAAAATATGTCAAAACGATGCTATAATAAATACAGTAAGTGTAAGAAAAAAGCATCAACTTTGCCTGTGAAAAATAATAAGAAAAAAAAATCATCAACATAACATTGGCAGATCTGGAAGTAGCATCATGGGAAAAGAGAGCTTTGAAAAGCATTTAAGTATTGCTTTGAAAGAAAATCCTTTATTGAAAGTAAAAAATAAAAAAATAAAACACTTTACAGTGTCGGATGTTTCCTGCGGTGGGACGATCCGGGGCTCAACAACAATGAGGGATGTTTGCTCTAGCATTCCTGACTTGAGCAAAGAGAGCTGTGCAGAATGAATAGAAGATGGGAAGAGTAGAGGGCGGACACCGCCGACTCGCTATCAGTCTGCGCCAAGGCTGGCCATGTTTGCTTTGCTTTTGATTAATGGCTCCATCACAGAAGAAGAATGGGGAAAGGCAGATGTGAGCCTGTGTTGAGCAGGTGTGTTTGTCTGCGCACCCCCCGGCTGTAAATACAACTACTGTATTTTCTTGTCTTGTATTTGACCACGAGACCATGTCGCTTTTCTCTTCTGATGAATGCCGGAAAAATAACATCTCAATTATCGGCCGTGCAGCACAGGTGTAAAGTGTCTTGACGTTCCAGTCTTGCACGCTGAGACCCCCCTTTGTCTACCCCGTCCTCAGTATTCAAGTTGCATACGGACAAGCTAGACGTAAAGCAAAACTAGAGGCCTGCCATGCTTAAAGTGGACCCAGTAGAGTCTACCTTAGGTAAGGTGACCAGATTTTTCAAATGAAATTCGGGGACATATTTTTTTTCTTACTAGTAATGGCAGCAATCAGCGACTCGCCGCCCCCCCGCCTCACAGCCTGTCAAGTCTTACTCTCCGGGCCCTGGCTACTACTGAGTGGGGAGCGGAGGAAGATCACTCCACCGGGGAAGGCAAGGAGATAAGCAGGCAGGCGGCTGGTGGGGACTTGAGCCAAGGCAGAAGAACATGCGAGCGGAACTGAATGGGCATGCGCCCGAAACTGAAGAAATATTCCCTCCACTTCGACCAGCACATGATCATCAGAAAGGGGCACAGATAATGGAAAAAAATGCACCCCCCTAAGCTAGTAGGAGCGGCGGAGCGGGGGGTGTAATTCAGAATTTTTATTTTTAATTTTGCACTGACTGTTCTTGAAATTGCCCCAGCCCCTGTTCAAATCCAATCCGGGGACAAAACCGGGGACAGACTTGGTCCGGGGACAGTGTCCTCAATCCGGGGACTGTCCCCGGAAACCAGGGATGTCTGGTCACCCTAACCTTAGGGGTAGGTAACCTTAAAGAGGTGGAGATCTACCTGAACACCATGGAAGAAGTCAAAGATCACCGGGCACAATGTCCCTTCCTCACACCTGATTTAAAACTTGAATTGCCGTACTACCGTGTTGCAGTCACGGGTTTCAATCAGGTGGTGAGGAGGCAACATATTGCCTCCTGAGATGGAGAGCAGTTGGTATCACTCCGCATGGGACAGGAGCTGGCACTACAGAGGAGGCATCGGCCTATGCGGCGCTTTCTCTCTACTACAGCATACCTCCCAACATTTTGAGATGGGAACGAGGGACACCTACTAGCAAACGTATGTAAGCATAGGACACACCCCCTGCCACACCCCCTTAAAAGAGAATTAACCAAGAAATAGGTTAATTAAATCCAGACGTGTTTTTTTTTTTTTTTTTACCACTACTATTCCTTTATATTGGCTTTTAAAATTTACAAATGCAGCAATTTAGAAATTGGATGAAAGGTTTAGCACTGGGAAACACTTTTTGATAGATAAAAAGTGCATTTTATATACAACTATATAGATCAGGCCAAAATGAGGGACACATGAGGAGGAAAGAGGGACAGAGGGACTTTCCTACAAATCAGGGACAGTCCCTCGAAATCAGGGACAGTTGGGAGCTATGTTACAGCTCCAACTTTACAAGTAGTCCCTCTGCATTGCACTCTGCTTAATGCTCTGGGATGGCGGGTCAGAAAGTCCAGACCGCGATCTACCAGTCACCTGTCCGAGATCTACTGGTAGATCACGATCTACAGGTTGCTGACTCCCGGTCTACCTTACTCCCCAAACATTACATAAGATTTCCCCCTCACACATGGTGGCGCTGTTCAGAAGACCCTGCCACGTTTTTGCATATATTTTGGGATTGCCCAGGTATTAGACTTTTTTTGGACTGAAATTTCTCTATGTATTTGTTCTGTCACTACCCTCTCGCTACCCTTGTCCATTGATGTTTGTTTATTAGGTCTGGTCCATCTACTAGCTACCTCCAGGGACATGAGAATTTTGATAGGCCTGTTATTATTTTATGCTCGTAAATCAATACTCCTTAGATGGAAATCACTGCAGGCCCCTACTTTAGACTTCTGGAAGTCAGTTGTTAATAAAATGATACCTTTGTACAAATTCACATATGAATCTAGAGGTTGTCCTAATAAATTTTCCGCCATCTGGGCGGAGTTTTCCGCCATCTGGGCGGAGTTCGGGGAAACTGTCGTCTCAACAGTAGTGCGACTAAAATTTTACTCTCTCTTTTATCTTATACCAATTAGCCTGGTATACTTGGAAGAGTTGTCTCCTGACTCATGTTTGAAGCACATCAGCAGTTTTGAGTGTGGTTGCCTTAGGTTGGTTGTTAATTTCCTAAAGTGGAAGTAAACCCATCCATAAAACAGTTTCAAATTACGGCATGTGCCGGAAATGTTACACTCCCATTGGTTGAGCTCTCAACCAAACTGTCAAACCATCCAATGGCTGGTGTCACAACTGATCACATGTGCAGCATCATGGCAGTTGTAGATTAAATGGAGGCAAAGATGGCAGCTTCCTTGGCTGAAAATAAGAGAGGGGTTTACTTACACTTTAATTTGTGTGCTAGTTTAGTTTCTTCCTTGTTTTCTCACGCCTGGGTATGCCCATTAGGCTTTGTTTTGTAACCTTATTTTATTTTTAAATAAAAATAATTTACAAAAAGAAAAAGTGGACCCGGGACCGTTGTTAAGGCAGTACAACTGGTCCTGTTGTACTGGGCCCAGGCCTCATCAGCTAAACAGAGGGGGGGGGTGTGCAGCTTTATTGTTCATTTCTGCCTAAATGAGACCACAATATTAGACCACACCCCCACTCCTACTTGCTTACTAGGGCTTAAATTACATTTCCCTGGTCAACAGAGGGGCCCAGGAGGTGGGAGCAGAGAAGGGACTTTTTTTTTAATTTTCAGGGGGGGGGGGAACATGTCAGTGTAGATGTTCTGCTACACCCCAGTGGGGTGGAGGTTGGAGGGAGGCTGTACAGGGCCCCATGATTTATAACAGCAGGTTTGCTTTAAAGTGGCTGCTCCCAAATACGAAAAAAAAGAAAAAAAGATACTACTAAAAAAATAATTCCAATGAAGCTATTTCTAAAAATATATTATCTGAAAAACATATAAGAAGATTGCATATTCTCTTGAAATGCCCCTTTACCCCATACAATCTGTGAAAGTATTTGTTCTGAAAATGTTGTATCATTATTTGATTTTCTGATTTACCGTATATACTCGAGTATAAGCCGAGTTTTTCAGCACAATTTTTTGTGCTGAAAATACCCCCCTCGGCTTATACTCGAGTCTGTGTCCATCTTAAACTTTGTGCGCCTGTTCCCGGTAGCCCCACTCTTCCTCTACATGTGTGCAAAGTTTGATGCCTGGGGGACCTATGGCCGTGGGGGCACCAATTTTTCAAAGCCGGGCACTCCTTCCATAGACTCCCATGTTAAACAGTAATTTCTCCTGTGATTTTGGGGACCTGGTACTAGCCGACCCTTGGTCTCCTGGCCCCCAAACTTGGCACACATATAGCTAAATCCTTCATCTATAAGTGTGCAAAGTTTGTTGTTCAGAGGCCCTACGGCCGGGGAGCACTGATTTTTCAAAGCCGGGCACCCCTTCCTCCCATGTTAAACGTCAGTCTAGTCACACAGCGCCGGAGATCAGGTAGGGAGATTGGGCACAGTGAGGCATGGGCACAGTGAGGCACAGTGAGGCATGCACATGGACACAGTGAGGCACAGTGAGGCATGCAGATGGACACCCTAGGCTTATACTCGAGCCAATACGTTTTCCCAGTTTTTTGTGGTAAAATTAGGTGCCTCGGCTTATATTCCGGTCGGCTTATACTCGAGTATATACGGTATATAGATTATAGCACTGGCTTTTTCAGTAGTGCTCTACAGAAAACATCAACCCTTACACCCAATGATCTAACACTTTAATTTCTGGCTCAAAAAAAAAAACACAATATGGCTGCCCAGATTAAATGGTATAGAGTGGTAAACTGGACCAGTTGGACATATACTAGACAAGGACAGCATACCAGTTTTTGGCCCAGTGGAGAAGACAACCTATTGCCTCTACCACTGTTAAAATAAGGATCAGTCAATTGATTTCTGACCTGCTCATAAATATCTAGATCAGGGAGGAGGCCATTAACACCAGTTTTTAGCCCAGTGGAGAAGACAACCTATTTCCCCTACCACTGTTACAATAAAGATGGGTCAATAGTCTGTTGACTTGCTCATTAAAATCTAGACTAGGGAGGAGACCTAAATGAAATGAATAAAGAAATGTCCCTTTGAGATCAAATTCTAGCAAACTTAATGCACATGGTGCCCTTGGCAGTAACCAAACCCAGGACCCTAGCTCTGCAAGGCAACGGCATCAGCCACTCAGCTACTCTGCTGCCCACACTCATGGTCTAGTACAAGGTTTGAATTTGGCAGCCATGCCGTTTGAAGCCCCACATCACTTCTAGTAATGTACTGAGACAATTGTTGTGTTGGTTGAGTGCTGGACCCCAAACGAAAGGATAAGACTTTAGATCCCAATTTTTAAGGTGACTCTCTATCAGATATCCTTGCGGATCTACAGAGTTGTCTAAGAAATGTGGACTGAAAGAGAGTGCCGCAAATATAGGATGAAGCCCTGTACACACGGGCGGGAATCCCCTCGAAAAAAAAACATTGGTTTTCTCGACGGGATTCCAGGCAAGCTTGTCTTGCCAAGCCCTGTGTACACACGACGACCATTCAAAAGAACCGCCGTTCTTTTGAATGGCAAGAACGCGGTGACATCATCAACTACGATGAGCCGGCGCTCGTCACATTCAATGCCGTCGCCGCCATCTTGCTACACCCTACACTACCCTTGTATGCTACCACGTATGCGTCGAAGTATCATCGAGCATGCGCGGGCTTACCTGGGACAGGTAAGCATACTCACGTACGGCTTTCTCGCCAGGAAACACTCTGCCGAGAATCCCGACGAGAAAAATAGAGAGCAGGTTCTCTATTTTTCTCGTAGAGATTCCAGGGAGTTTTCCTGCAGAGAAACCATACACATGAACGGTTTTCTCGGCAAAAAGCTCTCCCAGCAGTTCTCTTGCCGAGAAAACCGGTCGTGTGTACGAGGCTTGAGAGGAGTAAATCTTTATTATGCACTACGGGAGATTGAAGAAAAATTCAACGTATTTTGAAGGCCCAAGTCTCTCTTTCCCAGCATCGATGAGGGAGGGAAACTTCCGTTGTGAACTTGATCAGTGGCACTCTTACTCTCACCACTAATTTACCAAGAGGAAACATATTGCAGTAAGCCTTGAGTACTGATTCTCCACGTACCTTTTAATCAGATGTGCCCGGCTGTTCACATAGTTTGTGTCGAACGTGTAATTCTCTGTCTGAAAGAGAAAAGGGAAAGACAAGATGATGTTACAGAAGTTGTAGTAATCTCAAAATTTACAATTTATAGTTTTTATTCATGGGATGCTTGATCAACCCATAAGTTGGCTATTCTCAGACACCCCCAGTCTGTCTTTGGTATCAAAGTCCCTCTGCAATTCTTTCTTCCATGACTGTCCCTCTTTAGGTCTGACTAAATAAACAGCCAAATGTGCTGGAAGAAGACTATTAAGCTGAGACCGTCTCTTCTAATTCAAAGGTAAAGGCAGATTGTGTAATTTTGTAATGGTAGCATCAGGTAGGTGGGGTGGGTGGGGGGCAATTCAATTAGTGCCTCCACCAAAAGCAACCAATCACACTTGTTTTTATTTTTTAAGCTTAATTTTATTAGTATTTTTTATAACACAATATTTTTATTATTATTATTTATTTATTTTTTTATAACACAATATTTTTTTATATTAATATTATTATTATTTATAACACAACATTTGTATTCCTTTTTATACCCACAGTAATTATTATTTTTATTATGTTTTATTGCATATGTTGAGCATCTTAGGGTGTTAAGATGGATGAAAATCCAATAAAATATTCCACTTTTGGTTAAAAATTGTATCTAAAGCCGGAATTTCTTTTTTTCAAAATGAATGGTGACGCTAAAAAATAAATAAAATTAAAAATTAAAAAAAACTTGCCACTTTTGCTGGACAGCTTGGTCTGTTAAGTTGGAAAAATAACATATCTACTTGCAGGATCAACAGGTAATAAAAATAGATTACAGAGAAATAAAAACAACTTCAATATTGCTATCGACAGATTGATCATAAATGTGATTTTTCAGATTTTGTTACACCATAATAATAAAAAAATTATAATAAAACAGTTAAACAGTGAATTGAATACAACACGCAATGAATCGGAGCGAGTGAAAATAATAATGTAAAAAAAAAAAAAAAAAAAAGGTTTTGCTACAGTCAACAGCTATTTTTAGTTTATTTTTTTTATAGTTAAAAAAAAAAAAAGAAAAAAAAGCCTTTTAGTGTTTCAGCCTTTATTATGTTCTGACAGACTTCACTGATGTTGAAATTGTCCTCCTACACCTGTTGTGTTTGAGGCTGTCTCTTACACTGACACTCGCGGCATGCAGGTAGCCTGCTGAAAATGAAGCATAACAGCCGCAACCTACATTAACCTTGTCAGCGGCCTGTACAGACGCTAAAAATGTCTTTTTTTATTCCTGCAGATCTCAAACAACCAGTGTGGCGGGGCTTCACGGGGGGCTCACTGGTGAGTTGCGCCCTGCCGATTGCCAATCATCTCTGCTGACAAGACATATGGGTCCCATTGATAGAAAGGCAAGCTGAGCTGAAAAAAAAATGCCACTCTAACCAGTTCTCCCACTATATCATCAGCTGAAGATGAGTGATCTAAAAAATATAAAAAAAAAAAAAGAAAAGAAAAAAGAGATGAGGTCCATATATTTTTTTTTTTTTTTTTGCACTGGTACAAGTTTATGAGTTTAATGGAAATAAATAATAATAGTAGCGTGGTTAGTCCCAACCTTTCCCCTTTTGTTGCCAGGTCCAAAATTGACCTTCATCCCCCCCAGTATCAATCTAAAAAATATTTTAAAAAAGGGCCGTAAGTCCCAACCTTTCCCCTTCTGTTGGCAAGTCCAAAACTGACCCCCGTCCCCCCAATATCGATTTAAAAAATATAAAAAAAAAAAAACAGAGATGAGGTCCACATTTTTTTAATTTATTTTTTGCACTGGTACAAGTTTATGAGTTTAATGGAAATAAATAATAATAGTAGCGTGGTTAGTCCCAACCTTTCCCCTTTTGTTGCCAGGTCCAAAATTGACCTTCACCCCCCCCCCCCCCCCCAGTATCGATCTAAAAAATATTAAAAAAAAGGGCGGTAAGTCCCAACCTTTCCCCTTCTGTTGGCAAGTCCAAAACTGACCCCGGTCCCCCCCCAATATCCATTTAAAAAATATAAAAAAAAAAAAACTGAGATGAGGTCCACATTTATTTTTATTTTATTTTTTTGCACCAGCTCAAGTTTATAAGCTTAATAGAAATAAATAATAATAGTAGGGTGGTTAATCTCAACCTTTCCCCCATACCCCTGATATCGATCTAAAAAAAAAAAAAAAAGACACAGAGATGAGGTCCGCAATTTTTGGTACAAGTTAATGATTTTAATTGAAATTGGGTAAGTCACAGCCTTTCCCCTTCTGCTATCAGGTCCAAAATTGACCCCTGTCTCCCCAGTATTGATCTAAAAAATATATATATAAAAAAAAAAAACACACAGGTAGGGTCCAAAATGTTTTTTTTTTTTTTTTGCCACAAGCGCAAGTTGATGAATCTAAAAGAAATAAAAAATAATATAATAGCAGGGTGGTAAGTCCCATCCTTTCCCCTTCTGCTGACAGGTCCAAAATTGGCCCCCATCCCCCTATCGATCTAAAAAAATAAAAAAAACAGAGATGAGGTCTGCAATTTTTCTGCACTGGTACAAGTTTATGATTTGAATTGAATTAAATAATATAAGTAGGGTGGTAAGTCCCAGCCTTTTGTCTTTTCTGTTGCCATGTCCAAAATTGCCCTCCCTCAATCCTCCATCCTAGCATGAATCCCCCCCCCAAATCTCCCCTCCCAGCACAAATTACCCCCCCTCCCCCAGTCACCCCTACTAGCCAACCCCCCCCCCAAAAAAAAAAAAAAACTTTTATGCCACAAACTCCCTAAATCCCCCCTTCTAGCACAAATCCTCTTCCCCCTTCCCAACACAAATCCCCCCACATCACCACTCCTAGCACACCTCCCCTATTTTGTCCTCCTGCTGCCCCCCAAATGCTACTTCTCAATACAAATCCCCTCCCTCACAATCTCCTTGTGGTGCCCCCCCCATCTCACATGATATCACAGTGCCCAGGGCAGCCGCCCCTCCTGCCTCCCGTCCCCCCCCCCGTCCCCATTGGAGGATCTCCTCTCACCTCTTGCTTTGGTTACATTTTGGATTTTCATCTCACTTCGCTTAGCCATTAATTGATATGAATTATTCAGGGAATTACTATAATTATGAATTTTAGACCCATTACAGGATTGTGGTGCAGCCCAGACCTCAAAGACAATACTAAGGATACGCGGAACAGACACGCTGCCTCACTATCATTGTATTCCTGGAAATCATCTTAACATTTTAACAGTCTGTGTGGAAAACAGGAAAAAAAAAGCCTGCCCTAGACAAATATAAAAACGCAGTGCGTATGCAACCGTTCAATGTTGTGGGATCTGGGCACCGGCCAACAATGGAAAACAAATGAAGCACATGGGCTCTCTATGAGACGATGATGGCATCATTCTCTGAGGTTTAATAGCTGTATTTTTATGTATAAACTCCCTCTGGAGAGGATGCATTGAATACACAAACTGCAGCTCTTCTATTATTTATTATTCAACAAAACAGTCTTATTATTTCCACTATTTTCTAAGTAGCAGTGTTACTTTTCAATGCCATACAAATAGGGTGAATGAGAGGGGGAGAGAGAGAGGGAGGGTGGGGGAGAGATAGAGATAAATAGGGAGAGTGAGAGAGGGGGGGAGAGAGAGGGAGGGTGCGGGAAAGAGAGAGAGAGAGGGATAAATAGGGAGAGAGGGGGGGAGAGAGAGAGAGGAGGGGAAGAGAAAAAGAGAGAGGGAGGGTGGAGGAAAGAGAGAGAGAGGGATAAAGAGGGAGAGAGAGGGGATAGAGAGAGAGGAGGGGGAGAGAAAAAGAGAGAGGGAGGGTGGAGAGGGAGAGAGAGAGAAATAGGGAGACTGAGAGGGGGAGAGAGTGAGAGAGGGGAAGAGAGAGGGGGAGAGAGAGAGAGAGGGGAAGAGAGATGGGGAGGACGGGGGAGAGAGAGAGATAAATAGGGAGAGTGAGAGAGAGGAGAGAGAGAGGGGGAGGGTGGGAGAAAAGAGAAAGCGATAAATAGGGAGAGAGAGGGGGAGAGAGAGAGGGGGAGAGAGTGAGAGGGGGGAAGAGAAAAGGGGAGGACGAGGGGGGGGGGGGAGAGAGAGATAAATAGGGAGAGTGAGAGAGGGGGGAGGGAGGTAGAAAAGAGAGAGAGAGATAAATAGGGAGAGAGAGAGGGGGAGAGAGCGGGTGGGGAAGAGAGAGGGAGATAAATAGGGAGAGTGAGAGAGAGGGGAGAGAGAGAGAGGAGGGAGAGAGAGAGGGAGGGTGGGGGGAAAAAAAGAGAGAGCGAGGGAGGGGAAGAAATAAGAAGAGACAGAGAGAGATTGACATAGGTGGGGAACAAAACCTAAAAGAAGGAAGAAGCGAGAAGAAAGTAGAGGAGAGAGAGCGACACATACAAAGAAAGACAGGAGAGAGAGAGAGAGAGAGAGAAAGCGAGAGAGTGATTGACACAGTGGGGAATAAAAACAAACAAACAAACAAAAAAGAAGCAGAGAAATGAAAGTAGAAGAAAGAGAGTGATGCCACAGATGAGAGAGAGAGAGAGAAAGAAAGAAAGAAAGAAAGAAAGAAAGAAAGAAAGAAAGAAAGAAAGAAAGAAAGAAAGAAAGAAAGAAAGAAAGAAAATAAAAGTAAAGAAAAACAGAGAGAGCAAGAAAAGAAAAGAAGAGAAAGAGCGAGAGAGAAAGAAAGAAAGAAAAAAAAGAAAGAAAGAAAGAAAAACAGAGAGAGCAAGGAAAAAAGAAAGAGAGAGAAAGAAAGATGGAGAGAAAGAAAGAAAGAAAGAAAGAAAGAAAGAAAGAAAGAAAGAAAGAAAGAAAGGTAAAGAAAAACAGAGAGAGCAAGAAAAGAAAAGAATAGAAAGAGAGAGAGAGAGAAAGAAAGAAAGAAAGAAAGAAAGAAAGAAAGAAAGAAAGAGAGAGAAGAAAGAAAGAAAGAAAAACAGAGAGAGCAAGGAAAAAGAAAGAGAGAGAAAGAAAGAAAGTAAGAAAGAAAGAAAGAAAGAAAGAAAGAAAGAGAAAATAAAAAGAGAGAGAGGGAGAGCAAGAAAGAAAGAAAGAAAGAAAGAGACACAGGTGGGGAAAATAAGGAAAAAAAGGAGGAGGAAAGAGGGAGGAGAAATTAGAGGAGAGAAAGAGAAAGAAAGATAGAAGGAGAGACAGTGATCCCACAGATGAGATAAAAAAAAGGCAGAAGGAGAGCGATAGAGAGATGTAGAAGAAGATAGAGTGATATGACAGATGGGAGAACGACCAAGAAACAGATAAAGAGAGAGCATAGGCGTGTGCACAGGGTGTGCTGGGTGTGCCTGGGCACACCGAATCTCCCCATGCACAATAGCATTATTGCTCTGTGTATTGGAAGGGAGAAGGGAAAGATCTTGCTCTGACTGGCTCTGTCATAAGAGAATTGCTTCCACACATCTCTTTTACTGTAGATGACTGGCTCTACCATATATACTGTATATATATATATATATATATATATATATATATATATATAGATAGATAGATAGATAGATAGATAGATAGATAGATAGATATATGTACAGAACACACACACGTGTATTTGAGCTTTGAGCTGCACACACCTATGAGAGAGAGAGAGAGAGAGAGAGTGATTGACACGGGTAGAGAAAAAGCTAAAAAAAGGAAGGAGGGAGAAGAGAGTAGAGGAGAGAGAGATGCAGAAGAGAAAGCGATGCCACGTATGGGAGAGAGAAGTAGATACAAAGGGAGAGAGATGGACGTAGGTGGGGGAAAAAGGAGAGAGAGGAAACTAGGGAAGAGAGGGTGACACATACATACAAAATATCACAGGAGGAGAGAGAGACGCTACAGATGGGAGAGAGAGGAACATACAAAGGGTGAGAGATTGACGTAGGTGGAAAAAAAAGACGGTAAGACAAAGATGATGGGAAAAGAAGGAAAGAGAGAAAAGAAAGTAGGGGAGAGAGAGCGAAACACAAAATCACAAAATGTGACAGAGAGAGAAAGATTCAGAGGAATAGAGAGTGCTACATACATAGGAGGGGGGAGAGAGAGAGAGAAGAGAGAGAAAGAGAGACAGTGAGAGAGAGGGAGGGAGGGGGTGAGAGAGAGACAGAGACAGAGAGAGACAGAGAGGGAGAGAGACAGAGACAGAAAGAGAGAGACAGACAGAGACAGAGAGAGAGAGAGACAGACAGAGACAAAGAGAGAGAGAGAGACAGACAGAGAGCGAGAGAGACCGACAGACAGAGAGGGACAAAGAGAGAGAGAGAGAATGACGGAGAGATACAGAGAGAAAGAGAGAGAGATGAAGATGGAGAGAGAGAGATAAAGATGGAGTGAGACAGAGAGAGAGAGAAAGACGGAGAGAGACAGAGAGCGAGAGAAACATAAAGATGGAGAGAGACAGAGCGAGAGATAAAGAAGGAGAGAGACAGAGAGAGAGAGGGAGAGATAAAGATGGAGAGAGACAGAGAGCGAGAGAGAGATAAAGATGGAGAGAGACAGAGAGAGAGAGCGAGAGAGAGACAGAGAGAGACATAAAGACGGAGAGAGACAGAGAGAGGAACAGAGCAATGCAGACAGAGAGAAGAATTCAGACAGAGATGCTGCAGATGGGAGAGTGAAGAAAATAAAAAAGAGTAATAGATATAGAGAGATAGAAAGAGAGATATATACAAAGTGTGGGAGAATGAGAGCATGACAGAGAAAAAGAGAGATGGCATATACCAGTGTTTCTCAACTCCAGTCCTCAAGGCGCCCCAACAGGTCATGTTTTCAGGATTTCCCTCAGATGAAACAGCTGTGGTAATTACTAAAGCAGTTAAACTGATCAAATAACCTGTGCAAAACAATGGAGAGCCTAAAAACATGACCTGTTGGGGCGCCTTGAGAACTGGAGTTGAGAAACACTGGCATATACTAAGGCAGGATGAGATTGAGTATTGAAAGTTCCCATCTAGTATTTCACTATTACGTATATGACATCAGCACGGGGTGCAGGCACACGTCTTCGGGGTGCAGTCCATTAGTCACCCCAGTCTTCATCCCTGTGGCCTTTCTACACCTTTTGGAAAGTCCAGTGTACTGATCTCCACTTACCTGCCACGGCCACAACTAAAGGGCCCTCCAGTTGACTTTGTTTCTTCATTTTTACATAATAGAAAATTCCCCAGGAAGGGGAGCTATGAATAGAGGAGCTGGAGGATCTCGGTAACCATTGGGGGTCTAAGCCACACCAGAATTCTCACCCAACCAAAATACATTTTAAAGCTCTCTCTACAAACATTACCAGATGCCATGTATGGCCTTGGACTGTCTACATGGGAATGCCTAGTATCATTCCGCATTAGAATTTGTAACCCACTCAATGTGCAGACAACAACGGCGAGCGCGAGAAATTGATGGCCAATAGATCAGCAGGCAAAGGACAGTCCACATGACCACAATCTGTTTCCAAACTAATTGCTTCCAATTCCCCCGATGAAGCTAATTCTGCACGTGTCAATGTAAGTACAAGTTCAAAGGTATATTGCCATTAGCATATCATTACCACTTCGAGATGAGACGCATTATTTCACAAATATTGAACCGTTGGCTATTTTTTTTTTTTTCAGGATTCCATTTAAATTGCAGAATCCTGAAAATATCACATTATGGATATACAGAAATGGGATTGTAATAATATATTCAGATTAAAAAATGAGTATGATTGATGAGGCGTAACGCCTGCCAAAAACACACTTGTGTTCGTTATGCACTTGGGGGAAAAATTATATATTTTACCTCTCGGTATTATTCGTATACCTCCGTGGTGCTTCGCATTAATCTTCATTGGGCTTCAATCTACTGATTTAACTAAAAATAGTTTTTTTTTTTTTATTCTGTAGAAGTGTATACTCAGCTAATGAGAAAAAATCTGACGTTCTGTCATTCCAGAAATGAATAATGACTTGTCATTTCTCGGTTCCATAAATGATAAATGCATCGATTGCGCCCAATAAAAGGTATTAAAATATATCAGATGCTAAGTTTGTAATATCATCGATGGAGTTAGAGCGAAACACAATTTCGCGTTCGGTACGATTCCCTATATGAAAGGACATTAAACAAAAGAAAAGTTCTTGAAATCTCTTGGCAAGGGAAGTTTAGATGAAACAAACTTTACCAAAAAAATAGAGCTTTCTTTTGGTGGTATTTGATCACCACTGGGTTTTTATTTTTTTATTAAATAAATAAGAAACAACCATATCCCAAAAAATTTATTTTTTTCATACATTTCGGCCAAGATGTATTTTGCTACTGTACATGTCTTTGGTAAAAAACAAACTGCTTTTAAGGACACTATACTATTGGGGATAATAATAATATAGTTCAGATCGTGATCAAGATACAGATCCGTACAGACACTACATGTGATCTGGACGACGTCACGTGTGATGAAACACGTAGGGCGGAGCTGCGTGCTGACGTCATTGTGTCTCAGTGCAGGTGTTCCTGTATTGCCGGCGAAGAAACCGCTTACTGTTTGGTGCATGAATCACTTGTACAATGAGATTTTATTTTAATAAACCACCTAAAAGGGTTTTATACTATTGGCGTATTTTATTTCCATATCCCCATCTACACTATATTGTCAAAAGTATTGGGACACCTGCCTTTATGCGCACATTAACTTTTTTTTTTTTCCAATAAAGAGGTGCTTTATTTGAGAAGAAAGGTACATTACAGTATGACTGAAGATCACTATGTGTGTCAACACAATGTATTGTAAATGAAAATAAAGAGGAGAAAACAATAAAAATTAAGAGACTAAATAAAATAAACAACAAGAATCAACTGTGACTCCTTCTTGACATTACAGTGGTAAGTTATCCTTTAGTAACATTAAGTACAGAGCTCTATACCAATGAGAGATCACTGATACCTTCACAGAGGACTGTCAATGTCAATGGACTCCATATCAACAGGGGGTGGGGGGGGACTGAGAGATGGAGGCAGATCCCCTGGTCCATATTACGGTCTGGACAACCCATATTCATGTGGGGGGGGGGCATCAAGTGAGGGTCCAGGTGGCCCACACCTTTTCATACTACCAGGAGGCACATGAACTTTAATGGCATCCCAGTCTTAGTCCGTAGGGTTCAATATTGAGTTGGCCCACCCTTTGCAGCTATAACAGCTTCAATTCTTCTGGGAAGGTTGTCCACAAGGTTTAGGAGTGTGTCTATGGGAATGTTTGACCATTCTTCCAGAAGCGCTTTTGTGAGGTCAAGTATAAAGACATGGATGAGCGAGTTTGGGGTGGAGGAACTTGACTGGCCTGCACAGAGTCCTGACCTGAACCCGATAGAACACCTTTGGGATGAATTAGAGTGGAGTCTGCGAGCCAGGCCTTCTCATCCAACATTAGTACCTGACCTTAAAAATGTGCTTCTGGAGGAATGGTCAAACATTCCCATAGACACACTCCTAAACCTTGTGGACAGCCTTCCTAGAAGAGTTGAAGCTGGTATAGCTGCAAAGGGTGGGCCAACTCAATATTGAACCCTACAGACTAAGACTGGGATGCCATTAAGGTTCATGTGCATGTAAAGGCAGGCGTCCCAATACTTTTGGCAATATAGTGTACATTCCATTGAGAGGATATGTTTGGCGGAGGACCACCATACATCTCTCGCCCCCCTGTGGAGAGTGTTTGGAGCTGTTCCAAAGGCTCTATTATTAGAGGATTAGGATCTGAGTAAGTTAGACCTTTCTAGAAATAGAAGGTCATTTACAGATGGTAAACGTGCACTTTTACTACCAGGGGTGGCGGTTTTGCACAAGGATGTTCTAAATCATCGGTGATGAGTACTCACTAAGAATATGAACTTTTAAGAAGAATTCTCTGCCATTCATGTGAACTTTTATATTTTTTGCTTCATATTTTTATGGTGTATATCAATTGATTCATTTATTTACCGGTATTCATTCATCTATTTTGATAGCGCAGCTCTGAAATGTATGACTATACTAGTAATGACAGTGATCAGCGACTTATAGTGTGACTGTGATAGTGTGGGAGCCAATCTGATATGATATTTCATTCAGTTCTTCTCACCACAGTGGCGTTGCGATGCCATGTTGTTGCATTTCAACTCAAGTCAAGACGTATTGACACCCTTTGGCCTGTAGCCGCTCTTGCTGTGGTCCACGTGCTCTGAGGCCTACAGCAAATATAATTGGAGCCTTAAAGGGTCTTCTCTTAAGTCCATGTCCCAGGTGATGCTACCGCAGGTAGGAGTTTGGGGGGGTGGTAAGACCCATTGTCAAGTTTTTATTGCTGTTTGTGTCCCCCTTGAAGAGATTTACTCTTCCATTCATTCCTGTATTTGTACTGGTGATCATTGTCATAGAGAAACAAAGGGAAAATCCAAAATATTAAGATTTTCCCCCAGAGCAAGAGGTAAGGAGAAATCACTGGTGACCAATGTCTTGGATGACGAAAGAGAAAATACAAAATGTTAGAGTTGCCCTACTCCAGTCTCATAGAAGAGTGATGGCAGAAAAAAGAAAGACTAAGTGGTCCATCGGGTCCGCCCCATTTTTTTTATCTGAATATTGACCACTGGTCACAATGGAGCTTGACCACAGGTAGGTTTGGTAGGAGTTTGGGGGGGGGGGGTGGTAAGACCCATTTAAATTTCAAGTTTTTATTGCTGTTTGTGTTCCCCTTGAAGAGATTTACTCTTCCATTCATTCCCATATTTGTACTGGTGATCATTGTCATAGAGAAACAAAGGGAAAATCCAAAATATTAAGATTTTCCCCCCAGAGCAAGAGGTAAGGAGAAATCACTGGTGACCAATGTCTTGGATGACAAAGAAGAGAATCTGAAATGTTAGAGTTGCCCTACTCCAGTCTCATAGAAGAGTGATCGCAGAAAAAAGAAAGACCAAGTGGTCCATCGAGTCTGCCCCATTTTTTTTTCTGAATATTGACCACTGGTCACAATGGAGGTTGACCACAGGTAGGTTTGGTAGGAGTTTAGGGGGTAATAAGACCCATTATCAAGTTATTATTGCTTTTTGCTTCCCCCTTGGAGAGATTTACTCTTCCATTCATTCCCGTATTTGTACTGGTGATCATTGTCATAGAGAAACAAAGGAAAAATCCAAAATATTAAGACTTTCCCCCAGAGCAAGAGGTAAGGAGAAATCACTGGAGACCAATGTCTTGGATGACGAAAGAGAAAATCCGAAATGTTAGAGTTGCCCTACTCCAGTCTCATAGAAGAGTGATGGCAGAAAAAAGAAAGACCAAGTGGTCCATCGAGTCTGCCCCATTTTTTTTTTCTGAATATTGACCACTGGTCACAATGGAGGTTGACCACAGGTAGGTTTGGTAGGAGTTTGGGGGGGTAATAAGACCCATTATCAAATTATTTTTGCTTTTTGTGTCCCCCTTGGAGAGATTTACTCTTCCATTCATTCCCGTATTTGTACTGCTGATCATTGTCAAAGAGAAACAAAGGGAAAATCCAAAATATTAAGATTTTCCCCCAGAGCAAGAGGTAAGGAGAAATTACTGGTGACCATTGTCTTGTATGACGAAAGAGAAAATACAAAATGTTAAAGTTGCCCTACTCCAGTCTCATAGAAGAGTGATGGTAGAAAAAAGAAAGACCAAGTGGTCCATCGAGTCTGCCCCATTTTTTTTCCTGAATATTGACCACTGGTCACAATGGAGGTTGACTCCAGATTACCCCTTAGCATGGGCGTAGCATAAGGGGTTGCAGGGGTCACAATCGCAGCCCCACCCCTAGTTTCAGGGGGCCCCTGCAGCCTCCCTGTCATATTATCACATCCTCCACAAAGTCCAGCTCCGATCTGATCAAGGGCCCCACAGCCATGCTCCAATACTAGGCTTCCACTTTGCCTTCTACGGTCCACACCCCTCTGTTCTCATTGGCTGGGGACAAGCTGTGAGCCATTTCCTGAATGGAGAGGAGCACAGGGTGAGAACAGCCCAGGGGCCAGGTCAACTTTTGCATTGGGGGCCCACAAGCTTCAAGCTACGCCTCTGCCCCTTAGCCAAGGAGGATATGTTAGACTCTAACAGTTAGAGCCTTTTTGGCTTTGAGGCCTATGACAATTGCTTGACTACCTTGCCTTTAAGGAAACCCTCCCTCCCTTCCTAATATTTCATCTCCTATGCTATTTTTTATACTGTGTCTGAGACAAGTTATTTATTTTCCAAGACTATTTTTTTTTTGTTGTTGTTGCTGTGCCTAGAAATAAAAATCAAATATCACAAAAAATAAATAAAAAATGTGGGCACCCTGCCAGAGGAGAAATGTAATTTTAAGCCTGAGAGCTATCCCTCATTTACTCAACCATCTCCTCCTTCTCTCTGTTAATCGCGGCTCAATATAATTAATTTATCAAATTAATACTTCATTTGAAAAATAAATAAAAGCTTCAGAGGGAGAAAAAATATACACACTTACGCAGCTGCTACCACTTAGGGGGGAAAAAAAAAAAATCATCCATAGATGGGTAATAAAGCAGAGAGCCAAAACGTGACACGTCAACAATCTTCGCACCACCGTCAGTAGACGCCATGGAGTAGAAAGCGTGGTTGGAGAAGTGGTGATTAATCTGGAAAGTGTGGGGTATTTCTGCGGAGGATGAAGTTGCACGGAGATAATAAAGCCAAGGGAAAGCTAGTTACTACCGACATTTTTCTGAAATATGTCTAATTTAGGAGACAGCAGCCTCCTGGTGAAATGCAAGTTGTGTTGTTGAAGGTAAAATAGTTGAGAAAACTCTCTACGCGGTTCTCTTTTGGCTTTCATCCGGTAATTAGTCATGGAACTGTTGTGCTGGATTAGGAGCTCCTGGTATGCCTCGTACACACGACCGGTTTTCCCGGCAGGAAAAAAAACGATGCTTTTCCCGACGGGGTTCCTCTCAAGCCTGCCTTGCATACACACTGTCACACAAAAGACCGCTGAACTTTTAAATGCCAAGAACGCGGTGATGTCAAAGACTACGACGAGCCGAAAAAATGACGTTCTATGCTTCCGCGCATGCGTCGAATTGTTTACGAACATACGCGTTTTTTTTCCTCTTGGGAAAGCATACAGACGACTGGTTTTCTCGGCAGGATTTTTTCCTGACGGGAAAAAAGAGAGCTGGTTCTCTTTTTTTCCCCCGCAGTTTTCCTGTCGGGAAACCTGCGATGGAGCATACACACGGCCGGTTTTCCCGGCCAAAAGCTGTCATGGCAGTTTTCCTGACGGGAAAACCGGTCGTGTGTACGAGGCATTAGAGTTAGTGCCTTCATGCAGTGTTTGAATCCATGGATCATTGAAGACACTGTGGTGGATAAATGACTACCACTCTAGCCTCACAGCAGTAGAGAGAATCTGATTCCCATCAAAGACATTGTCTGTATCAAGACGATATGTCCTTCAATGGTTTGCATTGATTTTCTTCCACCATCCTAAAAAACCCAGCTGCTTGATGGAAAGACAATTCCAGACAAAAGTTTTTTTTCTCTCTTTTTAGTTTTGAATAGTGTTGAGAGGAGTTAATAGTTCGGGCCAAGTTTTCATTGCTGCCCATGACCACATTGGTGGAAGGCAAAGACCCAAGCTCTGAACACTCCATGCTCTAGCAGTGATGGAAGTGTCTAATAAACAAGTAAGAAGCCTCCTATGATGTCATACATGGGTTGCTCAGGGTCATGTAGGAGGCAAGGACCCAAGCTCCAAACCCTGCACGCTCTAGCAGTGCTGGAAGTGTCTAATAAATAAGATGCCTCTGGTGATGTCACACATGGGTTTCCTAGGGTCACCTAGAAGGCAAGGACCCAAACTCCAAACCCTTCATGCTTTAGCAGTGCTGGAAATGTCTAATAAATAAGTAAGATGCCTCCCGTGATATTGCACATGGGTTGCCCAGAGTCATCTAGGAGACAACAAACTAAGCTCCAAACCCTCAATGCTCTTGCATTGCTGGAAGTATCTAATAAACAAGTAAGATGTCTCCTATGATGTCACACATGGATTTCCCAGGGTCATGAAGGAGGCAAGGACCCAAGCTCTAAACCCTCCACACTCTAGCAGTGCTGGAAGTGTCTATTAAATAAGTATATTGCCTCCGGTGATGTCACACATGGGTTGCCCAGGCATGGGTTGCCCAGGGGTCATCTAGGAGGCAAGCTCCAAACCCTCCACGATTGCTGGGACCAAGATGGTAGGTGGCCCTTTGGAACATCTGTATACTTTGTATCTGTGTCATTCCCAAAGCACTGCACAAAAATGTCAAGTCTATAAAAATGCCCAAAAACAATTATAAAACAGTGAATGGTAAGCTCAGTATTGAAGCCTTGTCATCTTTATGAAGATCCTTCACTGAACGCATGTGCAGAATCCCACCACATTTTAGACATGTGCGCAGTCAATAAATTTGTTTTGTTTCGTTTCGCTCCGTTCCGTTTCGTATTAGACGAAAATTCGTATTTCGTAATTCGTGTCCGAAATTCAATTTGGATTCGTTTCGTACGAAATACGAATTTTCGTTGGATTCGTTAACTTTTCGTAACAATTATGAACATTCGTTATGATGAATTTTTAAAAGCAAAAAATACCTTTCTCAATATGGCAGTCGTCGACTCATTATGAGGGGCGCCCACCATCCCTGTGCTGTGCTCATTAAGAGGGGCTCCCACCATCCCTGTGCTGTGCTCATTATGAGGGGCTCCCACCATCCCTGTGCTGTGCTCATTAAGAGGGGCTCCCACCATCCCTGTGCTGTGCTCATTAAGAGGGGCTCCCACCATCCCTGTGCTGTGCTCATTATGAGCGGCTCCCCCCATCCCTGTGCTGTGCTCATTATGAGGGGCTCCCACCATCCCTGTGCTGTGCTCATTAAGAGGGGCTCCCACCATCCCTGTGCTGTGCTCATTATGAGGAGCTCCCACCATCCCTGTGCTGTGCTCATTATGAGGAGCTCCCACCATCCCTGTGCTGTGCTCATTATGAGGGGCTCCCACCATCCCTGTGCTGTGATCATTATGAGGGGCTCCCACCATCCCTGTGCTGTGCTCATTATGAGGGGCTTCCACCATCCCTGTGCTGTGCTCATTATGAGGAGCTCCCACCATCCCTGTGCTGTGCTCATTATGAGTGGCTCCCACCATCCCTGTGCTGTGCTCATTATGAGGGGCTCCCACCATCCCTGTGCTCATTATGAGGGGCTCCCATCATCCCTGTGCTGTGCTCATTATGAGGGGCTCCCACTATCCCTGTGCTGTGCTCATTATGAGGGGCTCCCACCATCCCTGTGCTGTTCTGACTTCCTGGGTTTTTAACTTCATCATAACGGATAATCGTAATTATTATGACAATAATAAAACGATATTAACGAACATTCTTATTTTGTCCAATTCTGAATCTCCCATCGACCACCAGTACCAGTCTGAGCCGTCTCTCCCACTCCCGAAACGAAATTCGTCAACGAAATTTCGTATTTCGTATAAAATTTGTAAGAATAGAAATTCGTATTTCGGATGCTTCCGATTGTACAAATTTTCGGTTCGTATGAAATGAATCGCACATGTCTACCACATTTGCCACACGTAATTCCAAGTCTCTGTATTTTTGAGACCCCTAACGATACATCCACCGGCCCCAAATCATCAATACGTACCATTCCAATCCAACCAAAGAAGTGTTAAACTTTTGTTCAATTGTTTTTTGTTTGTTTTTTCAGGTTGACAAAAAAAAAAAGCATCTCATTTCATAATTTTCTAGCGTTTAACCGCTTAAGGACCGCCGCACAAACGTATACGTCGACAGAATGGCACGGCTGAGCAAATGGGCATATATATACGTCCCCTTTAATTTGCCGCCGTGTGGTCGCCCGGTCACTCGATGTCCGCCGGTGTCCCGCGATCGCGTCACAGAACTGAAGAACGGGGCGATGTCAGTGTAAACACAACGTCTCCCCGTTCTTCCTAGTGACATGTCACTGATCGAATGTTCCCTCTCATCGGGAGCAGCGATCAGTGACGTGTCACTCGTAGCCACGCCCCCTAACAGTTAGAATCACTCCGTTGGACACACTTAACCCCTTTAGCGCCCCCTACAGGTTAACCCCTTCACTGCCAGTGTCAGTTTTACAGTTATCAGTGCATTTTTATAGCACTGATCGCTGTAAAAATGACAATGGTCCCAAAAATGTGTCAAAAGTGTCCGATGTGTCCGCCATAATGTCGCAGTCACGATAAAAATCGCTGATCGTCGCCATTACTAGTAAAACAAAAAATTATTAATAAAAATGCCATAAAACTACGCCCTATTTTGTAGACGGTATAACTTTTGCGCAAACCAATCAATAAACACTTATTGCGATTTTTTTTTACCAAAAATATGTAGAAGAATACGTATCGGACTAAACTGAGGACATTTTTTATTTTTTTATTTTTTTGGGGGGGGATATTTATTATAGTAAAAAAAAAATAGATTTTTTTTCAAAATTGGCGCTCTATTTGTGATTATAGCGCAAAAAATAAAAACCACAGAGGTGATCAAATACCACCAAAAGAAAGCTCTATTTGTGGGAAAAAAAGGACGCCTATTTTGTTTGGGAGCCACGTCGCACGACGGCGCAATTGTCAGTTAAAGCGACGCAGTGCTGAATCGCAAAAAGTGGCCCAGTCTTTTGCCAGCCAAATGGTCCGGGGCAGAAGTGGTTAAAGTGACGTGATGTCTAAAAACATATTTTTTTTTTTTTTTACTTTTTGATCCATTATTTTTAAACCTTTCATAAAAGTCTTATCTCGTTCCCGGAAACTGTAATCACAGCGTCCACATTTTTTTTTTTATTCTTTGATAGCCGAACTAAATTCAGAGGCTTCGGCTGAGAGATGCGCAACACCCAATGAAGTGACAACACTCAAGGTCACCCGAGTGCTGACACGGGCCGAGTTGTTCCAGATCTCTTGATACAATTGTCTGAAATTTAATGACAGTGGAATTTTGCTCCCACTGTGAAGCCTATTCACCGAAGCCAGTTTCTCCTACCGCGCCGGAGTCTGGAGCGTTCGTAATTATACCAGAGTCTCTCTCTCTCTCTCTCTCATTGTGCTTCTGCAGCCAGGACAAAGGCCTCAACAAAGTAGGCCCTGCAAAATACATTAGAATAATTGCAGAAAACTTGGAAAATATAATAATAATAAAGAAGAAAAAATAATAATATTGTTTTCCTTTGAGAAACGCTAATTAAGTCCCAGTGTCTTTATTTATGCATCAAAGTCTGTACCGCATGTCTATAGTGTTCGTGCCATCGGTGAATATATAATAAGGCTTTACGTCGAATATAATGTAATCATAAACATCTCTAATTGCTACTCTTTACACAATGCTTTGGAAATAATTAGATTATTTATTTTTTTTTTTTTTTTCAACTTATTTTTAAACAATAATGTGCCGGTTATTTGTAGGCAATTGGCGGTTAATTGGGCTTATTTATAGAGCGGCTTTAGTTTGCTTACTAAAAGGGAAGGGAAGCTTCTGCTGCTTATTGGCGTTGAAAGGTGCGGGTTCGTGGGGTTGGAAGGTGCGGGTTCGTGGGGTTGGAAGGAGCGGGTTTGTGGGATTGGAAGGTGCGGGTTTGTGGGATTGGAATGTGCGGGTTCGTTGGGTTGGAAGGTGCAGGTTCGTGGGATTGGAAGGTGCGGGTTTGTGGAGTTGGAAGGTGCGGGTTCGTGGGGTTGGAAGGTGCGGGTTTGTGGAGTTGGAAGGTGCGGGTTCGTGGGGTTGGAAGGTGCGGGTTCGTGGGGTTGGAAGGTGCGGGTTCGCGGGACTGGAAGGTGCGGGTTCGTGGGATTGGAAGGTGCGGGTTCGTAGGGTTGTAAGGTGCGGGTTCGTGGGGTTGGATGGTGCGGGTTCGTAGGATTGGAAGGTGCGGGTTTGTGGAGTTGGAAGGTGCGGGTTCGTGGGATTGGAAGGTGCGGGTTTGTGGAGTTGGAAGGTGCGGGTTCGTGAGGTTGAAAGGTGCGGGTTCGTGGGGTTGGAAGGTGCGGGTTCGTTGGGTTGGAAGGTGCGGGTTCGTGGGATTGGAAGGTGCGGGTTCGTGGGGTTGGAAGGTGCGGGTTTGTGGAGTTGGAAGGTGCGGGTTCGTGGGGTTGGAAGGTGCGGGTTCGTGGGGTTGGAAGGTGCGGGTTCGTGGGACTGGAAGGTGCGGGTTCGTGGGATTGGAAGGTGCGGGTTCGTAGGGTTGTAAGGTGCGGGTTCGTGGGGTTGGATGGTGCGGGTTCGTAGGATTGGAAGGTGGTGATTCGTGGGGTTGGAAGGTGCGGGTTCGTGGGGTTAGAAGGCGCGGGTTCGTTGGGTTGGAAGGTGCGGGTTCGTGGGATTGGAAGGTGCGGGTTCGTGGAGTTGGAAGGTGCGGGTTCGTGGGGTTGGAAGGTGCGGGTTTGTGGAGTTGGAAGGTGCGGGTTCGTGGGGTTGGAAGGTGCGGGTTTGTGGAGTTGGAAGGTGCGGGTTCGTGGGATTGGAAGGTGCGGGTTTGTGGAGTTCGAAGGTGCGGGTTCGTGAGGTTGAAAGGTGCGGGTTCGTGGGGTTGGAAGGTGCGGGTTCGTTGGGTTGGAAGGTGCGGGTTCGTGGGATTGGAAGGTGCGGGTTCGTGGGGTTGGAAGGTGCGGGTTCGTGGGATTGGAAGGTGCGGGTTCGTGAGGCTGGAAGGTGCGGGTTCGTGGGGTTGGAAGGTGCGGGTTCGTGGGGTTGGAAGGTGCGGGTTCGTTGGGTTGGAAGGTGCGGGTTCGTGGGGTTGGAAGGTGCGGGTTCGTGGGACTGGAAGGTGCGGGTTCGTGGGATTGGAAGGTGCGGGTTCGTAGGGTTGTAAGGTGCGGGTTCGTGGGGTTGGATGGTGTGGGTTCGTAGGATTGGAAGGTGGTGATTCGTGGGGTTGGAAGGTGCGGGTTCGTGGGGTTAGAAGGCGCGGGTTCGTTGGGTTGGAAGGTACGGGTTCGTGGGATTGGAAGGTGCGGGTTCGTGGAGTTGGAAGGTGCGGGTTCGTGGGGTTGGAAGGTGCGGGTTTGTGGAGTTGGAAGGTGCGGGTTCGTGGGGTTGGAAGGTGCGGGTTTGTGGAGTTGGAAGGTGCGGGTTCGTGGGATTGGAAGGTGCGGGTTTGTGGAGTTGGAAGGTGCGGGTTCGTGAGGTTGAAAGGTGCGGGTTCGTGGGGTTGGAAGGTGCGGGTTCGTTGGGTTGGAAGGTGCGGGTTCGTGGGATTGGAAGGTGCGGGTTCGTGGGGTTGGAAGGTGCGGGTTCGTGGGATTGGAAGGTGCGGGTTCGTGAGGTTGGAAGGTGCGGGTTCGTGGGGTTGGAAGGTGCGGGTTCGTTGGGTTGGAAGGTGCGGGTTCGTGGGATTGGAAGGCGCGGGTTCGTGGGGTTGGAAGGTGCGGGTTCGTGGGATTGGAAGGTGCGGGTTCGTAGGGTTGTAAGGTGCGGGTTCGTGGGGTTGGATGGTGCGGGTTCGTAGGATTGGAAGGTGGTGATTCGTGGGGTTGGAAGGTGCGGGTTTGTGGGGTTAGAAGGCGCGGGTTCGTGAGGTTGGAAGGTGCGGGTTCGTGGGGTTGGATGGTGCGGGTTCGTAGGATTTGAAGGTGGTGATTCGTGGGGTTGGAAGGTGCGGGTTCGTGGGGTTAGAAGGCGCGGGTTCGTGAGGTTGGAAGGTGCGGGTTCGTGGGGTTGGAAGGTGCGGGTTCGTGGGGTTGGAAGGTGCGGGTTCGTGGGGTTGAAAGGTGCAGGTTTGTGGGGTTGGAAGGCGTGGGTTCCTGAGGTTGGAAGATGCGGGTTCGTGAGGTTGGAAGGTGCGGGTTCGTGGGGTTGGAAGGTGCGGGTTCGTGGGGTTGGAAGGTGCGGGTTCGTGGGGTTGGAAGGTGCGGGTTTGTGGGGTTGGAAGCTGCGGGTTCGTGGAGTTGGAAGGTGCGGGTTCGTGGAGTTGGAAGGTGTGGGTTCGTGGAGTTGGAAGGTGCGGGTTCGTGGGGTTGGAAGGTGCGAGTTTGTGGGGTTGGAAGGTGCGGGTTTGTGGGGTTGGAAGGTGCGGGTTCATGAGGTTGGAAGGTGCGTTCGTGGGGTTGGAAGGTGCGGGTTCGTGGGGTTGGAAGCTGCGGGTTCGTGAGGTTGGAAGGTGCGGGTTCGTGAGGTTGGAAGGTGCGGGTTTGTGGGGTTGGAAGGTGCGGGTTTGTGGGGTTGGAAGGTGCGGGTTCGTGGGGTTGGAAGCTGCAGGTTTGCGGGGTTGGAAGGTGTGGGTTCGTGGGGTTGGAAGGTGCGGGTTCGTGGGGTTGGAAGGTGCGGGTTCGTGGGGTTGGAAGGTGCGGGTTTGTGGGGTTGGAAGGTGCGGGTTCGTGGGGTTGGAAGGTGCGGGTTCGTGGGGTTGGAAGGTGCGGGTTCCTGGGGTTGGAAGATGTGGGTTCGTGGGGTTGGAAGGTGCGGGTTCGTGGAGTTGGAAGGTGCGGGTTCGTGGGGTTGGAAGGTGCGGGTTCGTGGAGTTGGAAGGTGTGGGTTCGTGGGGTTGGAAGGTGCGGGTTCGTGGGGTTGGAAGGTGCGGGTTCGTGGGGTTGGAAGGTGCGGGTTCCTGGGGTTGGAAGATGTGGGTTCGTGGGGTTGGAAGGTGCGGGTTCGTGGGGTTGGAAGGTGCGGGTTCGTGGGGTTGGAAGGTGCGGGTTCGTGGAGTTGGAAGGTGCGGGTTCGTGGGGTTGGAAGGTGCGGGTTCGTGGAGTTGGAAGGTGCGGGTTTGTGGGGTTGGAAGGTGCGGGTTCGTGGAGTTGGAAGGTGCGGGTTCGTGGAGTTGGAAGGTGCGGGTTCGTGGGGTTGGAAGGTGTGGGTTCATGGAGTTGGAAGGTGCGGGTTTGTGGGGTTGGAAGGTGCGGGTTCGTGGAGTTGGAAGGTGCGGGTTCGTGGGGTTGGAAGGTGCGGATTCGTGGGGTTGGAAGGTGCGGGTTCATGGAGTTGGAAGGTGCGGGTTCGTGGGGTTGGAAGGTGCGGGTTCGTGGAGTTGGAAGGTGCGGGTTCGTGGGGTTGGAAGGTGCGGGTTCCTGGGATTGGAAGGTGCGGGTTCGTGGGGTTGGAAGGTGCGGGTTCGTGGGGTTGGAAGGTGCGGGTTCGTGGAGTTGGAAGGTGCGGGTTTGTGGGGTTGGAAGGTGCGGGTTCGTGGGGTTGGAAGGTGCGGGTTTGTGGAGTTGGAAGGTGCGGGTTCGTGGAGTTGGAAGGTGCGGGTTCGTGGGGTTGGAAGGTGCGAGTTCGTGAGGTTGGAAGGTGGGGGTTCGTGTTGTTGGAAGGTGCGGGTTCCTGGGATTGGAAGGTGCGGGTTCGTGGAGTTGGAAGGTGCGGGTTCGTGGGGTTGGAAGGTGCGGGTTCGTGGGGTTGGAAGGTGCGGGTTCGTGAGGTTGGAAGGTGGGGGTTCGTGTTGTTGGAAGGTGCGGGTTCCTGGGATTGGAAGGTGCGGGTTCGTGGGGTTGGAAGGTGTGGGTTCGTGGAGTTGGAAGGTGCGGGTTCGTGGGGTTGGAAGGTGCGGGTTCGTGGGGTTGGAAGGTGCGGGTTCGTGGGGTTGGAAGGTGCGGGTTCGTGTTGTTGGAAGGTGCGGGTTCCTGGGATTGGAAGGTGCGGGTTCGTGGGGTTGGAAGGTGCGGGTTCGTGGAGTTGGAAGGTGCGGGTTCGTGGGGTTGGAAGGTGCGGGTTCGTGGGGTTGGAAGGTGCGGGTTCCTGGGATTGGAAGGTGCGGGTTCGTGGAGTTGGAAGGTGCGGGTTCGTGGGGTTGGAAGGTGCGGGTTCGTGGAGTTGGAAGGTGCGGGTTCCTGGGATTGGAAGGTGCGGGTTCCTGGGGTTGGAAGGTGCGGGTTCGTGGGGTTGGAAGGTGCAGGTTCGTGGAGTTGGAAGGTGCGGGTTCGTGGGGTTGGAAGGTGCGGGTTCGTGGGGTTGGAAGGTGCGGGTTTGTGTGGTTGGAAGGTGCGGGTTCGTGGAGTTGGAAGGTGCGAGTTCGTGGGGTTGGAAGGTGCGGGTTCGTGGAGTTGGAAGGTGCGGGTTCGTGGGGTTGGAAGGTGCGGGTTCGTGGGGTTGGAAGGTGCGGGTTCGTGGAGTTGGAAGGTGCGGGTTCGTGGAGTTGGAAGGTGCGGGTTCCTGGGATTGGAAGGTGCAGGTTCCTGGGGTTGGAAGGTGCGGGTTCGTGGGGTTGGAAGGTGCAGGTTCGTGGAGTTGGAAGGTGCGGGTTCGTGGGGTTGGAAGGTGCGGGTTTGTGGGGTTGGAAGGTGCGGGTTCGTGGAGTTGGAAGGTGCGAGTTCGTGGAGTTGGAAGGTGCGGGTTCGTGGGGTTGGAAGCTGCGGGTTCGTGGGGTTGGAAGGTGCGGGTTCGTGGGGTTGGAAGGTGCGGGTTTGTGGGGTTGGAAGGTGCGGGTTCGTGGGGTTGGAAGGTGCGGGTTCCTGGGATTGGAAGGTGCGGGTTTGTGGAGTTGGAAGCTGCGGGTTCGTGGGGTTGGAAGGTGCGGGTTCGTGGAGTTGGAAGGTGCGGGTTCGTGGGGTTAGAAGGTGCGGGTTCGTGGGGTTGGAAGGTGCGGGTTCGTGAGGTTGGAAGCTGCGGGTTCGTGAGGTTGGAAGGTGCGGGTTCGTGGGGTTGGAAGGTGCGGGTTCGTGGAGTTGGAAGGTGCGGGTTCGTGGGGTTGGAAGGTGCGGGTTCGTGGGGTTGGAAGGTGCGGGTTCGTGGAGTTGGAAGGTGCGGGTTCGTGGGGTTGGAAGGTGCGGGTTCGTGGGGTTGGAAGGTGCGGGTTCGTGGGGTTGGAAGGTGCAGGTTTGTGGAGTTGGAAGGTGCGGGTTCGTGGGGTTGGAAGGTGCGGGTTCGTGGGGTTGGAAGGTGCGGGTTTGTGGGGTTGGAAGGTGCGGGTTCGTGGAGTTGGAAGGTGCGAGTTCGTGGGGTTGGAAGGTGCGGGTTCGTGGAGTTGGAAGGTGCGGGTTCGTGGGGTTGGAAGGTGCGGGTTTGTGGGGTTGGAAGGTGCGGGTTCGTGGAGTTGGAAGGTGCGAGTTCGTGGAGTTGGAAGGTGCGGGTTCGTGGAGTTGGAAGGTGCGGGTTCCTGGGGTTGGAAGGTGCGGGTTCGTGGGGTTGGAAGGTGCGGGTTCGTGGAGTTGGAAGGTGCGGGTTCGTGGGGTTGGAAGGTGCGGGTTCGTGGGGTTGGAAGGTGCGGGTTCGTGGGGTTGGAAGGTGCGGGTTCGTGGAGTTGGAAGGTGCGAGTTCGTGGGGTTGGAAGGTGCGGGTTCGTGGAGTTGGAAGGTGCGGGTTCGTGGGGTTGGAAGGTGCGGGTTCGTGGGGTTGGAAGTTGCGGGTTTGTGGGGTTGGAAGGTGCGGGTTCGTGGAGTTGGAAGGTGCGGGTTCGTGGAGTTGGAAGGTGCGGGTTCCTGGGATTGGAAGGTGCGGGTTCCTGGGGTTGGAAGGTGCGGGTTCGTGGGGTTGGAAGGTGCGGGTTCGTGGAGTTGGAAGGTGCGGGTTCGTGGGGTTGGAAGGTGCGGGTTCGTGGGGTTGGAAGGTGCGGGTTTGTGGGGTTGGAAGGTGCGGGTTCGTGGAGTTGGAAGGTGCGAGTTCGTGGGGTTGGAAGGTGCGGGTTCGTGGAGTTGGAAGGTGCGGGTTCGTGGGGTTGGAAGGTGCGGGTTTGTGGGGTTGGAAGGTGCGGGTTCGTGGAGTTGGAAGGTGCGAGTTCGTGGAGTTGGAAGGTGCGGGTTCGTGGGGTTGGAAGCTGCGGGTTCGTGGGGTTGGAAGGTGCGGGTTCGTGGGGTTGGAAGGTGCGGGTTTGTGGGGTTGGAAGGTGCGGGTTCGTGGGGTTGGAAGGTGCGGGTTCGTGGGGTTGGAAGGTGCGGGTTCGTGGGGTTGGAAGGTGCGGGTTCGTGGGGTTGGAAGGTGCGGGTTCGTGGGGTTGGAAGGTGCGGGTTCCTGGGATTGGAAGGTGCGGGTTCGTGGAGTTGGAAGGTGCGGGTTCGTGGGGTTGGAAGGTGCGGGTTCGTGGGGTTGGAAGGTGCGGGTTCCTGGGATTGGAAGGTGCGGGTTCGTGGAGTTGGAAGCTGCGGGTTCGTGGGGTTGGAAGGTGCGGGTTCGTGGAGTTGGAAGGTGCGGGTTCGTGGGGTTGGAAGGTGCGGGTTCGTGAGGTTGGAAGCTGCGGGTTCGTGAGGTTGGAAGGTGCGGGTTCGTGGGGTTGGAAGGTGCGGGTTCGTGGAGTTGCAAGGTGCGGGTTCGTGGGGTTGGAAGGTGCGGGTTCGTGGGGTTGGAAGGTGCGGGTTCGTGGAGTTGGAAGGTGCGGGTTCGTGGGGTTGGAAGGTGCGGGTTCGTGGAGTTGGAAGGTGCGGGTTCGTGGGGTTGGAAGGTGCGGGTTCGTGAGGTTGGAAGCTGCGGGTTCGTGAGGTTGGAAGGTGCGGGTTCGTGGGGTTGGAAGGTGCGGGTTCGTGGAGTTGCAAGGTGCGGGTTCGTGGGGTTGGAAGGTGCGGGTTCGTGGAGTTGCAAGGTGCGGGTTCGTGGGGTTGGAAGGTGCGGGTTCGTGGGGTTGGAAGGTGCGGGTTCGTGGAGTTGGAAGGTGCGGGTTCGTGGGGTTGGAAGATGCGGGTTCGTGGGGTTGGAAGGTGCGGGTTTGTGGGTTCTGGGAAGCATAATCCTCACCTGGACTTCACCACCACTGGGAAGTCCCGACCCGTATATTAACCTCCATGGCCGTGACTCATTTAGCACCCTTCAGTTTTCACCATTACAAAAAGTATAGACCAGGCGTTGCGACTTCACTGGATGCTTGTTGCCTATCAGTGAAGTGAAGGACATCTAGTTGGCTTAAGCACTGCGTATCATAAACTGCCTCATTTTCTCTTTCTTTTTTTTTCCGTTTTGATAATGCTGATTTACTGCAGCCTCTTTGTTGACTCTTCCAGCATCTCCAGCCATGACTGCATGGCTTTTCTCGGTGGGTGGGCCATGCCTGCTTTGATCTCTGAAGAGCAATCAGTGCAGCAGCCATTGTCTCTAATCACTGCCACATCAGTGCAATGTCATCAGACCAGTGCAACCAGCCCCAGCGTCCATAATCATTGCCACACCAATCCCAGTGTCCCTGATCACTTCCACACCAGTCCCAGTGTCCCTGATCACTTCCACACCAATCCCAGTGTCCCTGATCACTTCCACACCAGTCCCAGTGTCCCTGATCACTTCCACACCAGTCCCAGTGTCCCTGATCACTTCCACACCAGTCCCAGTGTCCTCGATCATGGTCACACAAGTCACAGAGTTGCCTGATCACTTCCACACCAGTCCCAGTGTCCCTGATCACTTCCACACCAGTCCCAGTGTCCCTGATCACTTCCACACCAGTCCCAGTGTCTCTGATCATTGCCACACCAGGCACAGTGTCCCTGATCACTTCCACACCAATCACAGTGTCCCTGATCACTTCCACACCAGTCCCAGTGTCTCTGATCATTGCCACACCAGTCACAGTGTCCCTGATCACTTCCACACCAGTCCCAGTGTCCCTGATTACTTCCACACCAATCCCAGTGTCCCTGATTACTTCCACACCAGTCCCAGTGTCTCTGATCATTGCCACACCAGTCACAGTGTCCCTGATCACTTCCACACCAATCACAGTGTCCCTGATCACTTCCACACCAGTCCCAGTGTCTCTGATCATTGCCACACCAGTCACAGTGTCCCTGATCACTTCCACACCAGTCCCAGTGTCTCTGATCATTGCCACACCAGTCACAGTGTCCCTGATCACTTCCACACCAGTCCCAGTGTCCCTGATTACTTCCACACCAATCCCAGTGTCCCTGATTACTTCCACACCAGTCCCAGTGTCTCTGATCACTTCCACACCAATCCCAGTGTCCCTGATTACTTCCACACCAGTCACAGTGTCTCTGATCACTTCCACACCAGTCCCAGTGTCTCTGATCATTTCCACACCAGTCCCAGTGTCTCTGATCATTGTCACACCAGTCACAGTGTCTCTGATTATTTCCACACCAGTATCAGAGTCCCTGATCATTGTCACACCAGCCCCACTGTCACCATAAGGCCAAATGTGCGGTGCTCTCTTATCCGTGTATTTTGTCCAGGGCCGGGGCAAGGGGTGGGCAAGAGGGAGCAGCAGCCCTGGGCACTGAGGCATCATGTAAGGTGGGGGGGGGGTGCGACAAGGAGATTGCGGGGCAAGTGATTTGTGTTAGAAGGGGGAATTGGGGGGGGGTGGGATGGGGTGGCAAAGGACGGAGCTGAGATGGGGGTGTTCAGCAGTGGGGTGAATTTGTACTGTCACCCTGTCATATGCCCCCCCTTCCCAATGGAGCAGTGAATATTCCAAGGTTGTCCCTGCCAGGAAACCCCATGAAATGCCTCTCTGCAGCCATCACTTGGGGGCATTGAGACATGAAGTGGCTGAAAAGAGGCTGCAGAAGAGCAGCACTAATATGTAACAGAAGTTGAAAATGGTTATGATACACAGCACTTTAGCGAAGGAAACATCATCCAGGAAGGGTTCCCATCTACTGATAACTCGCACAGAGAGGACGGAATGGGCCCCCCCCCCCCCCCCCCCAGAAATAGATTGTATGTCATCAGCGTCTCCTCGTGCCATTTTCTCTATAGGCTCCAGCAGGTAAATGTATAGCGGGATGTAAAGATGATTGTCTGAGCCAGTCCAGTGTGAAATTAGCTGGTGGTCTCAGCCCACCTCCCCATCGAGACGCGCGCCCCCTCCGCACAGAGCTCCCACCGCGGCGTTCCCCTTATCATCGGAGAAATTGCTGTCCAGCGGTGTAAAGAATAGGACAGTCCTATGAACCATAAAAGAAAGCAGATATGGAGGCGCTCGGATAGACCTCACGCCTGAAGAAGCCGCCTCGTGTCGGCCAATGGCACGCAAGTAACAGGCGATAAGGAGCGCAAGCGCATTCGCCGGACGTGGATGAAGCATTACAACCCCTTCACTTTCTAAATCACCTAAAGCTGAAGTTTAATCTGCTTATATTTTGTCCCCAAAAAAAAAGATACATTGTATCAATTTAGTGTCCTGAACTAATTATTAGGCTGTGTTCAGACTTGGGCGCGCTCCGAAAAAGCGGACAGAATTGCGCGTTGTGCCCGCGTTTTCAGAAACACGTCGACACCCGTAATAATGCGCTTGCGGTATCATTATTTCTTATGGCTCCCCCAATTTTGCCGCACAAACTGAAATGCATTAAAATTGCGGCAAAACATGCGCATTTTTTCTTGGGGGGTGAGCTCCTCTTTAAGTTTAATCTGCTTCTATTTTGCCTTCCCTGGTTCCTTTGACCCCCCAATCAACATGCAAATTTTTTTTTTTTTTTTTTTTTAAAAAGCCCTTTTGTTTCATGACACCTTATTTTAGACCCAACAATGTCATCACTGGGTCTCTGTGCTTCTCTATGCAATGCAGTCTGTGCAGTGGCGGCTGGTGCTTAATATTTTAGGGGGGGGCTAAAGACAAACCTGCCCCCCCTCCATGGGAGACGATCGGTAGCGATCAGTGTCTTTACCTTTAAGAGGCTGATGCTGCTCCTCGCTCCAGAGAAGAGCCGGGGCACTTGCTTCTCTTCCCAGGCCGAACAGTAAGTCCTGAGACCCGATTGGCCGGGAGTCCAATCGGGCCTCAGGAACCGTTTCCTGATTGGCCGGGAGGAGAATCAGGAAGGCAAATAGCGAATATTAATTTGCTATTGTCACCCAACTGAGTGAGCTAAGGGCGCAATGCTCTGTGCCCCGAGTCCACCCTTTTTTGAAGCCAATAAGAACCTCAGGCTCTAATCATGTGCTTAAAAAAAAAAAAAAACATTGAAATCTATGCGTCCGGTGCCCTGCATGTAGATTAGGGGCCGGGCGCATGGAATTAGTGGGGTCGGAGCCCCTGTGCCCTGCATGTTGATTAGGGGCCTGGGCGCATGGATTAGGGGGGGCGACGCCCCTGTGCCCTGCATGTAGATTAGGGGCCGGGCGCATGGAATTAGTGGGGGCGGCTCCCCTGTGCCCTGCATGTAGATTAGGAGCCGGGCGCATGGATTAGGGGGGCGGCTCCCCTGTGCCTTGCATGTTGATTAGGGGCCTGGGCGCATGGAATTAGTGGAGGCGGCGCCCCTGTGCCCTGCATGTAGATTATGGGCCGGGCGCATGGATTAGGGGGGGCGACGCCCCTGTGCCCTGCATGTAGATTAGGGGCCGGGCACATGGAATTAGTGGGGGCGGCGCCCCTGTGCCCTGCATGTAGATTATGGGCCGGGCGCATGGATTAGGGGGGGCGGCGCCCCTGTGCCCTGCATGTAGATTAGGGGCCTGGGCGCATGGAATTAGTGGGGTCGGCGCCCCTGTGCCCTGCATGTTGATTAGGGGCCGGGCGCATGGAATTAGTGGGGGCGGCGCCCCTGTGCCCTGCATGTTGATTAGGGGCCGGGCGCATGGAATTAGTGGGGGCGGAGCCCCTGTGCCCTGCATGTTGATTAGGGGCCTGGGCGCATGGATTAGGGGGGGGCGACGCCCCTGTGCCCTGCATGTAGATTAGGGGCCGGGCGCATGGAATTAGTGGGGGCGGCTCCCCTGTGCCCTGCATGTAGATTAGGAGCCGGGCGCATGGATTAGGGGGGGCGACGCCCCTGTGCCCTGCATGTTGATTAGGGGCCGGGCGCATGGAATTAGTGGGGTCGGCGCCCCTGTGCCCTGCATGTTGATTAGGGGCCCGGGCGCATGGAATTCGTGGGGGCGGCGCCCCTGTGCCCTGCATGTTGATTAGGGGCCGGGCACATGGAATAAGTGGGGGCGGCGCCCCTGTGCCCTGCATGTTGATTAGGGGCCTGGGCGCATGGAATTAGTGGGGGCGACGCCCCTGTGCCCTGCATGTTGATTAGGGGCCGGGCGCATGGAATTAGTGGGGTCGGCGCCCCTGTGCCCTGCATGTTGATTAGGGGCCGGGCGCATGGAATTAGTGGGGGCGGCGCCCCTGTGCCCTGCATGTTGATTAGGGGCCGGGCGCATGGAATTAGTGGGGGCGGAGCCCCTGTGCCCTGCATATTGATTAGGGGCCTGGGCGCATGGATTAGGGGGGGCGACGCCCCTGTGCCCTGCATGTAGATTAGGGGCCGGGCGCATGGAATTAGTGGGGGCGGCTCCCCTGTGCCCTGCATGTAGATTAGGAGCCGGGCGCATGGATTAGGGGGGGCGACGCCCCTGTGCCCTGCATGTTGATTAGGGGCCGGGCGCATGGAATTAGTGGGGTCGGCGCCCCTGTGCCCTGCATGTTGATTAGGGGCCCGGGCGCATGGAATTCGTGGGGGCGGCGCCCCTGTGCCCTGCATGTTGATTAGGGGCCGGGCACATGGAATAAGTGGGGGCGGCGCCCCTGTGCCCTGCATGTTGATTAGGGGCCTGGGCGCATGGAATTAGTGGGGGCGACGCCCCTGTGCCCTGCATGTTGATTAGGGGCCGGGCGCATGGAATTAGTGGGGTTGGCGCCCCTGTGCCCTGCATGTAGATTAGGGGCCGGGCACATGGAATAAGTGGGGGCGGCGCCCCTGTGCCCTGCATGTTGATTAGGGGCCGGGCGCATGGAATTAGTGGGGTTGGCGCCCCTGTGCCCTGCATGTAGATTAGGGGCCTGGGCGCATGGAATTAGTGGGGTCGGCGCCCCTGTGCCCTGCATGTAGATTAGGGGCTGGGCGAATGGACTAGGGGGGCGGCGCCCCTGTGCCCTGCATGTAGATTAGGGGCCTGGGCGCATGGAATTAGTGGGGTCGGCGCCCCTGTGCCCTGCATGTAGATTAGGGGCTGGGCGAATGGACTAGGGGGGCGGCGCCCCTGTGCCCTGCATGTAGATTAGGGGCCTGGGCGCATGGAATTAGTGGGGGCGGCGCCCCTGTGCCCTGCATGTTGATTAGGGGCCGGGCGCATGGAATTAGTGGGGGCGGCGCCCCTGTGCCCTGCATGTTGATTAGGGGCTGGGCGAATGGACTAGGGGGGGCGGTGCCCCTGTGCCCTGCATGTAGATTAGGGGCCTGGGCGCATGGAATTAGTGGGGGCGGCGCCCCTGTGCCCTGCATGTTGATTAGGGGCCGGGCGCATGGAATTAGTGGGGGCGGCGCCCCTGTGCCCTGCATGTTGATTAGGGGCTGGGCGAATGGACTAGGGGGGGCGGTGCCCCTGTGCCCTGCATGTAGATTAGGGGCCGGGCACATGGATTAGGGGGTGCTTCTAATGCACATGGTGAGGAGCTCACAGTGTGCAGTGAAATCAGAGGAAGCCGTTTCAGTCCAGGAGAGGAACCGCTACAACTGTGCAATACTGAAGGGGAGGTCGGAGGTCAGATATAAAGCGCCCATGCTCATAAAATGAATGGATAAATCTTTACAGCGCATGAGTTAAAAAAAAAAATCTAAATACGTGTTGATCCTGCCAGAAATCCAGTGAGCTGATAAATCCCCTTGCTGACAGTTTTTAGTTAGCAGTGCTCCTAGCTAATTCTGTGAACTTCAAAACACCTCCCCCGCGTTAAAGGGAGATGGGAGGTGTTCTGTAGTCCCTACATGCTTCCTCTCTCAAGGTGACAACCCTGCTCCACCATAGACAAATAAAGGGAAAAAGTCTGGACAGCCGCACTCCAAAAGATGTCGCTTTTATTGTAAAAAAACGGTTTACAAAATACATGCCACAGCAAACAGGATACAAGCTGACGCGTTTCACACTATAGCTTAGTGCTTAATCACTTAACGATTAACCACTTAACGACCGCCCACCGCCGATTTACGTCGGCAGAATGGCACCGACAGACAGAATCACGTAGATCTACGTGATCGCCTTTGTGCAGTTGGGGGGTCCATCCGGACCCCCCTTCACTGCAGTGAGCGGCCGTTAAGTGTTCGGGAGCGATCAGGCATGAGGGGGCGGCCGCTCGATTCCGCCCCCCCCCCCCCTCGCGATCGCTCCCGGCGAATGAAATTGCTTCCTCCTGCCTGAAATGTAAACACAGGCTGGAGGAAGTGATGTCATCTCCCTCGCCGTGGTTTTTTCGTTCCCGGCGCCGAGCAGAGAAGAAGCAGGTTAGTGCACCAACAGTCCACTGACACGTAGGTACACATAGGCACACAAATCACCCCCCAGTCACCCCCAGATCACCCCCCAGGTCACCCCAAAGCCCCCAATCACAGTGTCACTGATTGCAGTGATCATTTATTTTACTGATCACTGCATTTAGTGTCATCTGTGATTGTAAAAAGTTGCAGGGTAGTTAGGATTAGGCCCCTTTAGGTCCAGGGTAGCCCCCTAACCCCCCCTAATAAAGGTTTAACCCCTTGATCACCCCCCAGGTAACCCTTTCACCCCCTAACTTCAGCGTCACTAAGCGATTGTTTTTCCGATCGCTGTATTCGTGTCGCTGGTGTTTTAGATAGGCAGTTATTTTTTTTTAGGTTCGCCGCAGGTTTTTATTAGTGTCAGGTACCCCCATATATTATTTTAACCCCCTGATTGCCCCTAGAGTTAACCCTTTCACCAGTGATCGCCGTATAAGCGTCACTGGTGTCACTGGTTAGCCAGTAAGTTATCTAGTTATTTAGGTAACCCGTCAGGTTTTTATATAGTGTCAGGTACCCCCATATTTAACCTAATAAAGGTTTTAACCCCCTGATTGCCCCTAGTTAACCCTTTCACCAGTGATCACCATATAAAGGTTACGGGTGACGCTGGTTGATTAGTTTGCTTTTTATAGCATCAGGGCACCCGCCGTATATAACCCAATAAAGGTTTAACCCCCCTGATCGCCCGGCGGGTGAGATCAATTAGGTTTTAGCGCCAGAGAGGGTCTGCGTCGCCCCAGGCAGTGTTAGGTTAGTGACAGTAACGCTAACACCCACGCGCAAAGCATACACCCCCCTTAGTGGTATAGTATCTGATCAGATCTATACTAGCGTCCCCAGCAGTTTAGGGTTCCCAAAAATGCAGTGTTAGCGGGATCAGCCCAGATACCTGCTAGTACCTGCGTTTAGCCCCTCCGCCCAGCCCAGCCCAGCCCACCCAAGTGCAGTATCGATCGATCACTGTCACTTACCAAACACAACACACATAACTGCAGCGTTCGCAGAGACAGGCCTGATCCCTGCGATCGCTAACAGTTTTTTTGTAGCGTTTGATATATTTGCTGACGACAGTCAGGTGCTTTTTTTCCTGTGAATCTTACTAGTGTACCCCTAAATTTAGAGCCCAAAATGGCAAGACGAAGGTACACTAGTAAAGAGGCCTACGAGATTCTGAGCATGACAGATAGTGAAAAGAAGGTCACGTATCTGTCAGATTCAGGCTCAGAATATCTTCCCGTAGAAGACAGTGACGTCAGCGGCCCCATGTCAGATAGCTCTGACGACGAAGTTGAGGTCCCTGCTAAGGTCAGGCGTACCCGATCCCGATCTTCTGAGGTTGTTGAGGAGCAAGAACCGCAGGTCTCTCGTATCATGGAGCAGAGTAGTACTAGCGCCGCTATTCCTTCTGGTGAACTGGCAAGCACCAGCGGCCTAGTACAGCCTGGACGTACATCCAGCACTGCAGTAACACTTGGTGACGTGGCGAGTCCCATAAGTGCAGTTCAAGCTGGCGAGGTGGCAAGCACAAGTAGTGTCCCGCTGCCACCAAGAAGACAAAGGCAGACCCGTCGTGCCCATACTGCCCTTCCTGCAGAATTCGCCTATCCTGATTGGGTCCCCACCACTTCTGCAGAACCCGTACTTCCCCCATTCACTGCCCAACCCGGTATTCAGGTGGAAACAGCTGATTTTATTCCAATTGATTTTTATTCGCTGTTTTTCACGGAAGATCTCTATAGATCTATTGTGGACCAGAGTAATTTATATGCTGGTCAATTTATCGCCGCTAACCCCCAGTTGCCTAAAATTGCCAGAAATTGGAAACCAATTACGGTTTCCGAATTTAAGACCTTTCTGGGCCTTTCCCTCAACATGGGCACACATAAATTCCCGTCATTGCGTGCTTATTGGTCCACGCACCCAATTGACCACATGCCCGTGTTCTCTGCCTCCATGTCCAGGGTACGATACGAGCAGATTTTGCGGTTCATGCACTTCAACGACAATGAACTTTGTCGTCCACATGGGGACCCTGAATACGACCGGCTCTATAAAATTCGGCCCCTCATAAACCACTTCAACGAACGTTTTGCAGCCTTGTTTACTCCCGATCAAGTTGTCTGCGTTGATGAGTCCCTGATTAAATTTTCTGGCCGCTTGGCTTTCAAGCAGTACCTTCCCAGCAAGCGTGCCAGATACGGGGTCAAGCTCTACAAGTTCTGTGACAGGGCAACAGGCTATGTATGGAGCTTTATGGTTTATGAGGGAAAAGATAGTCAGGTTGAGCCGGTCAACTGCCCGGATTACATAGGGAGCGCTGGCAAGATAGTGTGGAACTTGGTGTCACCCTTATTCGGAAAGGGGTACCACTTGTATGTGGACAATTATTACACGAGCGTGCCACTGTTTAGTCACTTGTTTGATCATAAGATTGGAGCATGTGGCACCGTGCGACCTAATCGCCGGGGCTTTCCCCAGTGGCTTGTAGATGCCCGTCTTAGGCTGGGGGAGAGAGCCTGCTTGAAGTGTAATAACTTGCTCGCTATGAAGTGGAGGGACAATAAGAATGTTTTCCTTCTTACCTCCCTTCATGCAGACACGACAGTCCAAATTCGTACGGCGACTGGTGTTGTGGAGAAACCCCTCTGTGTCCACGAATATAACCAAAATATGGGAGGGGTGGACCTCAACGACCAGTTGATGGCGCCGTATCTAATTGACCGTAAGGCGAGACGCTGGTACAAAAAAGTGTCTCTATCATTATTCCAATTGGCTTTGCTGAACGCTCATGTGCTATACAGAGCTTCAGGCGGGACGTTATCTCTTCTAAAATTCCAGAATGAGATAGTCACAGAACTCCTGTATCCAGGCGGTTCTGCACCTCACCATCCCCTACCAAATGCAGTAAGCTGGCTGCATGAGAGGCATTATTCGTATGTCCTCCCGAGTACCCCTACCCAAAGCCACCCCCAAAAAAGATGTCGTGTCTGTAGCAAGCGCGGATTTAGGCGTGACACCCGTAGTTTTTGTCCACTCTGTCCTGACAAGCCTGGTCTTTGCCAAGGTGAATGTTTTGAACGCTACCACTCAAAAGTGAAGTTTTAGCGTAGGGTACAGCATTTCACAGACTAGGACACACTTACACAGGGTCTCCCAAGATGCCATTACATTTTGAGAGACCCGAACCATTACAGTTGTAAAGTTACAAAAAAAAGTGTAAAAAAGAAAAAAAAAAACGTAAAAAACAAAACACAAAAAAAATATAAAATAAAAAAACCAAAAATAGTTGTCGTTTTATTGTTCTCTCTCTCTCTATTTTCTCTCTATTGTTCTTCTCTTTTTTACTGTATTCTATTCTGCAATGTTTTATCATGCTTGCTTTTCAGGTATGTAATTTTTTGTTTTCAGGTGCGCCATTCAACTGCAGCGCGGAATTATTTATCTTGACAGCAACAGCGTTTGCTCCCACGATACATAAAGCCGTGACTCCAGTGCTGTAGGAGGTGATTTCACCACCACAGTTAAAAAAAAGAGCATATATGCCGAAGCATGGGGGTAGCAGGGGCGGAGGAGCGATTTTGCTCCTAATGCCGCGTACATACGGTCGAAATTCCGACGGAGGCCTGCCCGTGGAAAATTCCGACCATGTGTACGCGGCATAACTTTTTTGCGGGAGGATGCCCCCATGCTTCGGCATATATATATTTTAGGCACAGGTTGCGTTAAAACATTTTTTTATTTTTTACTAGGTTTTGTTTTGGTATTTGCTTTGCAGGTATGGCATGGTAAGGTCTTACTGTTGTACTGTAATGTTACTTTGTTTTAATGTTAACCACCATTTGCTTAGCAGGTACGCCATTCAGTTGCAGCGCGGATCTATTTATCTTGACAGCAACAGCGTTTGCTCCCACGATACATAAAGCCGTGACTCCAACGCTGTAGGAGGTGATTTCACCACCACAGTTTAAAAAAAGAGCATATATGCCGAAGCATGGGGGCAGCAGGGGCGGAGGAGCGATTTTGCTCCTAATGCCGCGTATATACGGTCGAAATTCCAACGGAGGCTTGCCCGTGGAAAAGTCCGACCGTGTGTACGCGGCATAACCTTTTATGCCGCGTACATACGGTCGAAATTCCGACGAAGGCTTGACCGTGTGTACGCGGCATAACTTTTTTGCGGGAGGATGCCCCCATGCTTCGGCATATATGCCCATCATTAGAAGTGGGTGGATGAAGGGAGGTATTCTAATGGTGGGCATACCCACCAATCAATCTCTTTTTTTCGTTCAGCCAATAGGCTGTATGAAAAAAAAGATTACAATACATGTCCAACAAGGAACAGCAACGTACTGGTATGTTGCTGGACTTTGAATGTTTATACCAGAATGATGCCTGCGGGTTTAGGTATCATCTTGGTATCATTCTTTTCAGCCAGCAGCCGGCTTTCATGTAAAAGCAATTCTAGCAGATAATTAGCCTCTAGACTGCTTTTACAAGCAGTGGGAGGGAATGTCCCCCCCCCCCCCGGATATAAAAAGCGCCATTGGGAAATTGGGAAAGCATTTTATCACACCGATCTTGGTGTGGTCAGATGCTTTGAGGGCAGAGGAAAGATCTAGGGTCTAACCCCCCAATTTTTTTCAAAAAAAGAGTACCTGTCACTACTTATTGCTATCATAGGGGATATTTACATTCCCTGAGATAACGATAAAAATGGTAAAAAAATAAAATATGGAAGGCACAGTTTAAAAATAAAATAAAAAAGCCAAATAAATAATAAAAAAAAAAAAAAAAAAAGCACCGCTGTCCCCCCCTGCTCTTGCGCAAAGGCGAACGCAAGCGTCGGTCTAGCGTCATATGTAAACAGCAATTGCATCATGCATGTGAGGTATCACCGCGAAGGTCAGATCGAGGGCAGTCATTTTAGCAGTAGACCTCCTCTGTAAATCTAACGTGGTAACCTGTAAAGGCTTTTAAATGCTTTTAAAAATGAATGTAGTTTGTCGCCGCTGCGCGTTTGTGCGCAATTTTAAAGCATGTCGTGTTTGGTATCCATGTACTCGGCCTAAGATCATCTTTTTTATTTCATCAAACATTTGGGCAATATAGTGTTTTTTAGTGCATTAAAAATAAAAAAGTGTGTTTTTCCCCCAAAAAATGCGTTTGAAAAATCGCTGCGCAAATACTGTGTGGAAAAAAAAACTGCAACACCCACTATTTTAATCTGTAGGGCCTTTGCTTTAAAAAAAATATATAATGTTTGGGGGTTCAACATAATTTTCTTGCAAAAATTTTTTTTTTTCATGTAAACAAAAAGTGTCAGAAAGGGCTTTGTCTTCAAGTGGTTAGAAGAGTGGATGATGTGTGACATAAGCTTCCTAATGTTGTGCATAAAATGCCAGGACAGTTCAAAACCCCCCCAAATGACCCCATTTTGTAAAGTAGACACCTCAAGCTATTTGCTGAGAGGCATGTTGAGCCCATTGAATATTTTTTTTTTTGTCCCAAGTGATTGAATAATGACCAAAAAAAAAAAATGTACAAAAAGTTGTCACTAAATGATATATTGCTCAAACATGCCATGGGCATATGTGGAATTACACCCCAAAATACATTCTGTTGCTTCTCCTGAGTACGGGGATACCACATGTGTGGGACTTTTTGGGAGCCTAGTCGCGTACGGGACCCCAAAAACCAAGCACCGCCTTCAGGATTTCTATGGGTGTAAATTTTTGATTTCACTCCTCACTGCCTATCACAGTTTCGGAGGCCATGGAATGCCCAGATGGCACAAAACCCCCCCAAATGACCCCATTTTGGAAAGTAGACACCCCAAGCTATTTGCTGAGAGGTATGTTGAGTATTTTGCAGATCTCGCTTTTTGTCACAAAGTTTTGAAAATGTAAAAAATGAAAAAAAAAAAGAAAAAAAAATGTCTTTCTTAATTTTCAAAAACAAGTGAGAGCTGTAAAATACTCACCATGCCTCTCAGCAAATAGCTTGGGGTGTCTACTTTCCAAAATGGGGTCATTTGTGGGGGTTTTGGGCTATTTTGACATTTTATGGCCTTCAAAACTGTGATAGGTAGTGAGGAGTGAAATCAAAAATTTATGCCCTTAGAAACCTTGAAGGCGGTGCTTGGTTTTTGGGGTCCCGTACGCGGCTAGGCTCCCAAAAAGTCCCACACATGTGGTATCCCCGTACTCAGGAGAAGCAGCAGAATGTATTTTGGGGTGTAATTTCACATATAACCATGGCATGTGTGAGCAATATATCATTTAGTGACAACTTTTTGTACATTTTTTTTTTCTTTTTGTCATTATTCAATCATTTGGGACAAAAAAAAAATATTCAATGGGCTCAACATGCCTCTCAGCAAATAGCTTGGGGTGTCTACTTTCCAAAATGGGGTCATTTGGGGGGGTTTTGTGCTATTTTGTCATTTTATGGCCTTCGAAACTGTGATAGGTAGTGAGGAGTGAAATCAAAAATTTACGCCCTTAGAAATCCTGAAGGCGGTGCTCGGTTTTTGGGGCCCTGTACGCGGCTAGGCTCCCAAAAAGTCCCACACATGTGGTATCCCCGTACTCAGGAAAAGCAGCAGAATGTATTTTGGGGTGCAATTCCACATATAACCATGGCATGTGTGAGCAATATATCATTTAGTGACAACTTTGTGCAAAAAAAAAAAGTTTGTCATATTCCCGCAACCTGTGGCAAAATATAAAATATTCCATGGACTCAACATGCCTCTCAGCAAATAGCTTGGGGTGTCTACTTTCCAAAATGGGGTAATTTGGGGGGGTTTTGTGCTATTTTGGCATTTTATGGCCTTCAAAACTGTGATAGGTAGTGAGGAGTGAAATCAAAAATTTACACCCTTAGAAATCCTGAAGGCGGTGCTTGGTTTTCGGGGTCCCGTACGTGGCTAGGCTCCCAAAAAGTCCCACACATGTGGTATCCCCGTACTCAGGAAAAGCAGCAGAATGTATTTTGGGGTGCAATTCCACATATAACCATGGCATGTGTGAGCAATATATCATTTAGTGACAACTTTTTGTACATTTTTTTTTCTTTTTGTCATTATTCAATCATTTGGGACAAAAAAAAAAAAATATTCAATGGGGTCAACATGCCTCTCAGCAAATAGCTTGGGGTGTCTACTTTCCAAAATGGGGTCATTTGGGGGGGGTTTTGTGCCATCTTGGCATTTTATGGCCTTCAAAACTGTGATAGGTAGTGAGGAGTGAAATCAAAAATGTATGCCCTTAGAAACCTTGAAGGCGGTGCTTGGTTTTTGGGGTCCCGTACGCGGCTAGGCTCCCAAAAAGTCCCACACATGTGGTATCCCCGTACTCAGGAGAAGCAGCAGAATGTATTTTGGGGTGTAATTTCACATATGCCCATGGCATGTGTGAGCAATATATCATTTAGTGACAACTTTGTGCAAAAAAAAAAAAGTTTGTCATATTCCCGCAACTTGTGGCAAAATATAAAATATTCCATGGACTCAACATGCCTCTCAGTAAATAGCTTGGGGTGTCTACTTTCCAAAATGGGGTCATTTGGGGGGGTTTTGTGCTATTTTGGCATTTTATGGCCTTCGAAACTGTGATAGGTAGTGAGGAGTGAAATCAAAAATTTGCGCCCTTAGAAATCCTGAAGGCGGTGATTGGATTTCGGGGTCCCGTACGCGGCTAGGCTCCTAAAAAGTCCCACACATGTGGTATCCCCGTACTCAGGAGAAGCAGCAGAATGTATTTTGGGGTGCAATTCCACATATAACCATGGCATGTGTGAGCAATATATCATTTAGTGACAACTTTTTGTAATTTTTTTTTTTTTTTTTAGTCATTATTCAATCACTTGGGACAAAAAAAAAAATATTCAATGGGCTCAACATGCCTCTCAGCAATTTCCTTGGGGTGTCTACTTTCCAAAATGGGGTCATTTGGGGGGGTTTTGTACTGCCCTGCCATTTTAGCACCTCAAGAAATGAGATAGGCAGTCATAAATTTAAAGCTGTGTAAATTTCAGAAAATGTACCCTAGATTGTAAACGCTATAACTTTTGCACAAACCAATAAATATACGCTTATTGACATTTTTTTTACTAAAGACATGTGGCTGAATACATTTTGGCCTAAATGTATGACTAAAATTGAGTTTATTCGATTTTTCTTATAACAAAAAGTAGAAAATATCATTTTTTTTCAAAATTTTCGGTCTTTTTCTGTTTATATCACAAAAAATAAAAATCGCAGAGGCAATCAAATACCATTAAAAGAAAGCTCTATTTGTGGGAAGAAAAGGACGCAAATTTCATTTGGGTACAACATTGCATGTCCGCACAATTTACAGTTAAAGCAGCGCAGTGCCGAATCCCAAAAACAGGCTTGGTCCTAATGGCCCGAAATGGTCCGGGGCTTAAGTGGTTAAGCACTAAGTTATAGCGTGAAACGCGTCAGCTTGTATCCTGTTTGCTGTGGCATGTATTTTGTGATCCGTTTTTTTACAATAAATGCGACATCTTTTGGAGTGCGGCTGTCCAGACTTTTTCCCTTTTATTTGCATTGTGATATGCATTGGCAGCACCTGCGGCCTCAGATCCGGTAAAGTGGTTCATTATTCCTCTTCTACCTTGAGCGGTAACTACCTTTCTCTATCTGCTCCACCATAGACACAGTGAGAGAGCGTTGTCACCCTCGGACAGGAAGTGTGTTCTTAGCAGATAAAATAAAAGGAAAGGAGAGTGAATAGAGAAAAGGAAGGCAGCCGCCACATATAAGGACTGGTAGGATACAATGTATTACATTGTTATTCTGAGGGTTTAGCTGCTTTACAGTCACATATAGATCCCTCTTTTTATTTATCTGTATGTGGCTGACACACAGGAAGATGTATTTACCACCAGGAGCTCTTCCCGGCATGGAGCGCGGCGGAGAAGTGCCGCAGGCGCGGTGTGTGATTTCATTAACATGAAAATGACATCCCTGTGACTGCGGCGCGCTGACAGAGTTCACAAAGCTTTTGTTATCGTTTCTTCAACTCTGCGCCGGGATGTGGCAACAGCTTGTGTCACGCCCAGGGGCTCCCATCGTCTCCTGTGTTGTGTCCACCGCCGGCGAGGTGCCGGCGCAGAATAATTCGCCAACGCCCTCCGGGAACAGGTAGCGCGCATCTCCGAGGATGTGATTCTAATGTGTTCATCGTCTTTCCAGGCTGAGACCGGGTGTGATGACAACGTGAAAGAAGTTTGTTTGAAATCTTTGAAAATGTATTAAAAATAAAAAACGAAAACAATGTACAGAAGTATTCACACCCTTTGCTATGACACTCAGAATTGAGCTCAGGTGCCTTCTGTTTTCCACTGATCATCCTTGAGATGTTTCTATAACTTGGATTGGAGTCCACCTGTGGTAATTTCAGATGATTGGACATGATTTGGAAAGGCACACACCTGTCTATAGAAGGTCCCACAGGTAACAGTGCATGTCAGAGCACAAACCAAGCCATGAAGTCCAAGGAATTGTCTGTAGACCTCGGAGACAGGATTGTATGGAGACACAGATCAGGGGAAGGGTACAGAAACATTTCTGCAGCATTGAAGGTCCCAATGAGCACAGTGGCCTCCATCATCTGTAAATGGGAACCACCAGGACTCTTCCTAGAGCGGGCCGCCCGGGCAAATTGAGTGGTTGGGGGAGGGGGGCCTTAGTCAGGGAGGTGACCGAGAACCCGATGGTCACTCTGACAGAGATCCAGTGTTCCTCTCTGGAGAGAGGAGAACCTTCCAGAAGAACAACCATCTCTGGAGCATTCCACCAATCAGGCCTGTATGGGGGAGTGGCCAGACGGAAGCCACTCCTTAGTAAAAGGCACCTGAAGGTCTCTCAGATCATGAGAAACAAAATTCTCTGGTCTGATGACACAAAGATTGAACTCTTTGGCCTAAATTGTCAGTGTTAGGGTTACAGGGAGGGTTAGTATTAGGGTTACAGGGGCAGTCAGTGTTAGGATTACAGGAACAGTTAGTGTTAGGGTTACAGGGGCAGTCAGTGTTAGGGTTACATGGAGGGTTAGTTTCTAGGGTTAGAGGGACAGTCAGTGTTAGGGTTACAGGGATGGTTAGTGTTAGGGTTACAGGGATAGTTAGTGTTAGGGTTACAGGGATGGTTAGTGTTAGGGTTACAGGGATGGTTAGTGTTAGGGTTACAGGGACTGTTAGGGTTACAGGGACAGTCAGTGATAGGGTTGCAGGGACGATCAGTGTTAGGATTACATGGGCAGTCAGTGTTGGGATTACAGGAACAGTTAGTGTTAGGGTTACAGGGACAGTTAGTGTTAGGGTTACAGGGACGGTTAGTGTTAGGGTTACAGGGATGGTTAGTGTTAGGGTTACAGGGACGGTTAGTGTTAGGGTTACAGGGACGGTTAGTGTTAGGGTTACAAGGACGGTCAGTGTTAGGGTTGCAGGAACAGTCAGTGTTAGGGTTACATGGAGGGTTAGTGTTAGGGTTACTGGGATGGCTAGTGTTAGGGTTACAGGGACTGTTAGGGTTACAGGGACAGTCAGTGATAGGGTTGCAGGGACGATCAGTGTTAGGATTACATGGGCAGTCAGTGTTAGGGTTACAGGGGCAGTCAGTGTTGGGATTACAGGAACAGTTAGTGTTAGGGTTACAGGGACAGTTAGTGTTAGGGTTACAGGGACGGTCAGTGTTAGGGTTACAGGGACGGTTAGTGTTAGGGTTACAGGGATGGTTAGTGTTAGGGTTACAGGGACGGTTAGTGTTAGGGTTACAAGGACGGTCAGTGTTAGGGTTGCAGGAACAGTCAGTGTTAGGGTTACATGGAGGGTTAGTGTTAGGGTTACTGGGATGGCTAGTGTTAGGGTTACAGGGTCAGTTATTGCTATTGTTACATGGAGGGTTAGTGTTAGGGTTACTGGGATGGCTAGTGTTAGGATTACAGGAACAGTTAGTGTTAGGGTTACAGGGACAGTTAGTGTTAGGGTTACAGGGACAGTTAGTGTTAGGGTTACTGGGATGGCTAGTGTTAGGGTTACTGGGATGGTTAGTGTTAGGGTTACAGGGACAGTTAGTGTTAGGGTTACAGGGACAGTTAGTGTTAGGGTTACAGGGACAGTTAGTGTTAGGGTTACTGGGACGGCTAGTGTTAGGATTACAGGAACAGTTAGTGTTAGGGTTACAGGGACAGTTAGTGTTAGGGTTACAGGGACAGTTAGTGTTAGGGTTACTGGGATGGTTAGTGTTAGGGTTACAGGGACAGTTAGTGTTAGGGTTACAGGGACAGTTAGTGTTAGGGTTACTAGGATGGCTAGTGTTAGGGTTACTGGGACAGTTAGTGTTAGGGTTACAGGGACAGTTATTGCTATTGTTACATGGAGGGTTAGTGTTAGGGTTACATGGAGGGTTAGTGTTAGGGTTACATGGAGGGTTAGTGTTAGGGTTACTGGGATGGTTAGTGTTAGGGTTACTGGGATGGCTAGTGTTAGGATTACAGGAACAGTTAGTGTTAGGTTTACAGGGACAGTTAGTGTTAGGGTTACATGTAGGGTTAGTGTTAGGGTTACTGGGATGGCTAGTGTTAGGATTACAGGAACAGTTAGTGTTAGGTTTACAGGGACAGTTAGTGTTAGGGTTACATGGAGGGTTAGTGTTAGGGTTACATGGAGGGTTAGTGTTAGGGTTACATGGAGGGTTAGTGTTAGGGTTACTGGGATGGCTAGTGTTAGGATTACAGGAACAGTTAGTGTTAGGGTTACAGGGACAGTTAGTGTTAGGGTTACAGGGACAGTTAGTGTTAGGGTTACAGGGACAGTTAGTGTTAGGGTTACTGGGACAGTTAGTGTTAGGGTTACAGGGACAGTTAGTGTTAGGTTTACAGGGACAGTTAGTGTTAGGGTTACATGTAGGGTTAGTGTTAGGGTTACTGGGATGGCTAGTGTTAGGATTACAGGAACAGTTAGTGTTAGGTTTACAGGGACAGTTAGTGTTAGGGTTACATGGAGGGTTAGTGTTAGGGTTACATGGAGGGTTAGTGTTAGGGTTACATGGAGGGTTAGTGTTAGGGTTACTGGGACGGCTAGTGTTAGGATTACAGGAACAGTTAGTGTTAGGGTTACAGGGACAGTTAGTGTTAGGGTTACAGGGACAGTTAGTGTTAGGGTTACAGGGACAGTTAGTGTTAGGGTTACATGGAGGGTTAGTGTTAGGGTTACATGGAGGGTTAGTGTTAGGGTTACATGGAGGGTTAGTGTTAGGGTTACTGGGACGGCTAGTGTTAGGATTACAGGAACAGTTAGTGTTAGGGTTACTGGGACAGTTAGTGTTAGGGTTACTGGGACAGTTAGTGTTAGGGTTACAGGGACAGTTAGTGTTAGGGTTACTGGGACAGTTAGTGTTAGGGTTACAGGGACAGTTAGTGTTAGGGTTACATGTAGGGTTAGTGTTAGGGTTACTGGGATGGCTAGTGTTAGGATTACAGGAACAGTTAGTGTTAGGTTTACAGGGACAGTTAGTGTTAGGGTTACATGGAGGGTTAGTGTTAGGGTTACATGGAGGGTTAGTGTTAGGGTTACATGGAGGGTTAGTGTTAGGGTTACTGGGACGGCTAGTGTTAGGATTACAGGAACAGTTAGTGTTAGGGTTACTGGGACAGTTAGTGTTAGGGTTACTGGGACAGTTAGTGTTAGGGTTACAGGGACGGTTAGTGTTAGGGTTACAGGGACAGTTAGTGTTAGGGTTACATGGACAGTTAGTGTTAGGGTTACAGGGACAGTTAGTGTTAGGGTTACTGGGACAGTTAGTGTTAGGGTTACAGGGACAGTTAGTGTTAGGGTTACAGGGACAGTTAGTGTTAGGGTTACAGGGACGGTTAGTGTTAGGGTTACAGGGACAGTTAGTGTTAGGGTTACAGGGACAGTTAGTGTTAGGGTTACAGGGACAGTTAGTGTTAGGGTTACTGGGACAGTTAGTGTTAGGGTTACAGGGACAGTTAGTGTTAGGGTTACAGGGACAGTTAGTGTTAGGGTTACAGGGACAGTTAGTGTTAGGATTACAGGAACAGTTAGTGTTAGGGTTACATGGAGGGTTAGTGTTAGGGTTACTGGGACGGCTAGTGTTAGGATTACAGGAACAGTTAGTGTTAGGGTTACAGGGACAGTTAGTGTTAGGGTTACAGGGACAGTTAGTGTTAGGGTTACAGGGACAGTTAGTGTTAGGGTTACTGGGACAGTTAGTGTTAGGGTTACAGGGACAGTTAGTGTTAGGGTTACAGGGACAGTTAGTGTTAGGGTTACAGGGACAGTTAGTGTTAGGGTTACTGGGACAGTTAGTGTTAGGGTTACAGGGACAGTTAGTGTTAGGGTTACAGAGACAGTTAGTGTTAGGGTTACTGGGACAGTTAGTGTTAGGGTTACAGGGACAGTTAGTGTTAGGGTTACAGGGACAGTTAGTGTTAGGGTTACTGGGATGGTTAGTGTTAGGGTTAGTTAAATTCTGCTTCCAGTATGCAGATCATGTGTTCAAATCCAGAATCTCCAAGGAAAGACCGTGCTTCGTCCATACAGGGAAAAATTAACAATTTCACTTCAATGGAAGCCTTAAGCATCCCCTCCTTTCGCTCCACCATCATTACATTCAAAATGAATGCCCCCCCCTTCTGCTTGTACACCCCAATCTCGCTTTCTCCTGTAAGTATCCCCCTCCCCCTCCCCATCAGCTTACATACCAGCCTCTCCTACTGTAAGCCTACTTTTAACTTGCAGCTTTCATTTGGCTTCTCAGTCCGCTGACTGTTCTAAAAGAAGTATATAATGATTTGTGAAAGAGATATAAAAAGTAACTGAATCCCAATTTTTTATATACTATCTCAGCTTTCACCTTTAAGAAAACCTCAGGAATCTGGCGAGTGTAATAAGCCGAGGTTCTCAGGTGTGAAATTCTCAGTTTGGCAGTTTTGGATCCAGATGCTAATTATGCGGCACATGATGGAGGACTGCGATAAAAAAAAAAAAAAAAATGTTAAGTCTGTAAAGTGCCCAGATAAGAAGACATTGGATGACGAGGCCGCAAGATCGCTATCGGAAAGCCATCACTTTGCTGGTCCTCCCGTGGTCCACATAAACCCAGCAAAGGCGGCACTGCCGGATTAATGCTGTGAGCCGGTGATAGGGGAATTATGGAATAATATTAGGGAGATGATATCCTACTGGATTAGAACTGAACATCATTTTATCTCAACACAATGCAAACATTAAACTGGGCAACAGACAGTAATGTTTTGTGCCCCTCCTGAATCTGAGAGAGAGAGAAATAATTATTATATGTTTTACTAATAATTAAATATTATTAAGCGCTTATATGCTAATGTTAGGTTCTTTATATAATAACAGGTTCTTTGCTAGAATGGCTTTGCAGAAAGATGTTATTGTTTCAAATTGGTGCTCTTCTTGGAGTGCCTTGTTGTGCAATGTAGAAAGAAGGCCACCATGTTCCATGGTAAGGAATCTGGGTTGTGGTCAAGGTGAGAAGAAGTTCCAAAATAACAGGAATTAATGTCTCTTGTTATTTTGTTATTAAAGATGTGTTGATTATACTTATTCTTATGTGAGCGAGTAATTATGTAAACTGTTTATGCTTGGAGGGTGTTGATGGAAACTGTCCAGGAGTGATCCTAAAGCCTCCGACCTTGGTTAGGAGAACAGAACCTTGGGGCACTTGCTATCTAAGAATCTCCATGTGCATTAATCTCTTCAGGTTTCTAATACATTTCTTTTAGACTTGAATAAAGTGGTGTGAGGTTACAGGAGGGGATAGTGTGAAGGGTAATGTTGGGGTTACAGGGAGGGTTAATGTTAGGGTAGGGGTTACAGGGAGGAATGGTGTAGGGTTAGTGTCAGGGCTACAAGGAAGGTTAGGGTTATAGACAGGGTAAGTGATAGGATTGCAGTTAGAGAAAGGATTAGTGTGAGGGTTAGTGTTATAGGAAGGGTGAGGTTTATATTTACAAGGGGGTTAGTAATGGGGTTTGGAGTTACAGGGAGGATTAGTATTAGAGGTGCTAAGAGGGTTGGTGTTAGGGTACAGGTAGAGTTAGTGTGAAGATTAGTATTAAGGGTGCTAAGAGGGTTGGTGTTAGGGTTACAGGTGAAGTTAGGGGTACTAAGACGGTTGGTGTTAGGGTACAGGTAAAGTTAGAGTGAAGATTAGTATTAAGGGTGCTAAGAGGGTTGATGTTAGGGTTACAGGTGAAGTTAGGGGTACTAAGAGGGTTGGTGTTAAGTTTACAGGTAGAGTTGGTGTGAAAGATAGCATTAGGAGTACTAAGAGGGCTGGTGTAAAAGTTACAGGTAAAGTTAATGTGAAGGTTAGCGTTAGGGGTATTAAGAGGGTTGGTGTTGGGGTTACAGGTAGAGTTAGTGTGAAGGTTAGTATTAAAGGTACTAGAAGGGCTGGTGTTAAGGTACAGGTAGAGTTAGTGTAAAGGTTAGTATTAGGTGTACTAAGAGGGTTGGATTTAGGATTACAGGTAGAGTTAGTGAGTTAAAGTTAGCGTTACAGGTAGAGCTAATGTGAAGGTTAGCATTAGGGGTACTAGGAGGGCTGGTGTTAGGGTTACAGGTACAGTTAGTAAATTAGAGTTAGGTTTACAGGTACAGTTAGCATGAAGATTAGCATTAGGAGTACAAGGAGGGTTGGTGTTAGGGCTACAGGTAGTTAGTATGAAGGCTAGCATTAGGGGTACAAGAAGGGTTGGTGTTGGGCTTACAGGTAAAGTTGGTGTGAATAATTTCATTAGGGGAACTAGTAGGGTTGGTTTTAGGGTTACAGGTAGAGTTGGTGTAAAGGTTAGCAATAGTGGTACAAGGAGGGTTAGTGTCAGGGTTACAGGTAGAGTTGGTGTAAAGGTTAGCATTAGAGGAACTAGGAGGGCTGGTGTTAGGGTTGCAGGTAGAGTTGGTGTTAAGGTTAGCAATAGGGGTACAAGAAGGGTTGGTTTTAGGGTTGCAGGTAGAGTTGGTGCGAAGGTTAGTATTAGAGGAACTAGGAGGGTGGGTATTAGGGTTACAGGTAGAGCTAGTGTGAAGGTTAGTATTAAAGGAACTAGGAGGGCTGGTGTTAGGGTTACAGGTAGAGCTAGTATGAAGGTTAGCATTAGGGGTACAAGAAGGGTTGGTTTTAGGGTTGCAGGTAGAGTGGGTGTGAAGGTTAGTATTAGAGGAACTAGGAAGGTGGGTATTAGGGTTACAGGTAGAGCTAGAGTGAAGGTTAATATTAGGGGTACTAGGAGGGTTAGTGTTAGGTTTACAGGTAGAGTTGGTGTGAAGGTTAGTATTAGGGGTACTAGGAGGGTTAGTGTTAGGTTTACAGGTAGAGTTGGTGTGAAGGTTAGTATTAGAGGAACTAGGAGGGCTGGTGTTAGGGTTACAGGTAGAGTTGGTGTGAAGGTTAGCATTAGGGGTACTAGGAGGGTTAGTGTCAGGGTTACAGGTAGAGTTGGTGTAAAGGTTAGCATTAGAGGAACTAGGAGGGCTGGTGTTAGGGTTGCAGGTAGAGTTGGTGTTAAGGTTAGCAATAGGGGTACAAGAAGGGTTGGTTTTAGGGTTGCAGGTAGAGTTGGTGCGAAGGTTAGTATTAGAGGAACTAGGAGGGTGGGTATTAGGGTTACAGGTAGAGCTAGTGTGAAGGTTAGTATTAGAGGAACTAGGAGGGCTGGTGTTAGGGTTACAGGTAGAGCTAGTATGAAGGTTAGCATTAGGGGTACAAGAAGGGTTGGTTTTAGGGTTGCAGGTAGAGTGGGTGTGAAGGTTAGTATTAGAGGAACTAGGAAGGTGGGTATTAGGGTTACAGGTAGAGCTAGAGTGAAGGTTAATATTAGGGGTACTAGGAGGGTTAGTGTTAGGTTTACAGGTAGAGTTGGTGTGAAGGTTAGTATTAGGGGTACTAGGAGGGTTAGTGTTAGGTTTACAGGTAGAGTTTGTGTGAAGGTTAGTATTAGAGGAACTAGGAGGGCTGGTGTTAGGGTTACAGGTAGAGTTGGTGTGAAGGTTAGCATTAGGGGTACTAGGAGGGTTAGTGTCAGGGTTACAGGTAGAGTTGGTGTGAAGGTTAGTATTAGGGGTACAAGGAGGGTTGGTTTAAGGGTTACAGATAGAGTTAGCGTGAAGATTAGCATTAGGGGTACAAGGAGAATTAGTGTTAGGGTTACAGGTAGAGTTGGTGTGAAGATTAGCATTAGGGGTACTAGGAGGGTTAGTGTTAGGTTTACAGGTAGAGTTTGTGTGAAGGTTAGTATTAGAGGAACTAGGAGGGCTGGTGTTAGGGTTACAGGTAGAGTTGGTGTGAAGGTTAGCATTAGGGGTACAAGGAGGGTTAGTGTCAGGGTTACAGGTAGAGTTGGTGTGAAGGTTAGTATTAGGGGTACAAGGAGGGTTGGTTTAAGGGTTACAGATAGAGTTAGCGTGAAGATTAGCATTAGGGGTACAAGGAGAATTAGTGTTAGGGTTACAGGTAGAGTTGGTGTGAAGATTAGCATTAGGGGTACAAGGAGGGTTAGTGTTAGGGTTACAGGTAGAGTTGGTGTAAAGGTTAGCATTAGAGGAACTAGGAGGGCTGGTGTTAGGGTTGCAGGTAGAGTTGGTGTTAAGGTTAGCAATAGGGGTACAAGAAGGGTTGGTTTTAGAGTTGCAGGTAGAGTTGGTGTGAAGGTTAGTATTAGAGGAACTAGGAGGGTGGGTATTAGGGTTACAGGTAGAGCTAGTGTGAAGGTTAGCATTAGGGGTACAAGAAGGTTTGGTTTTAGGGTTGCAGGTAGAGTGGGTGTGAAGGTTAGTATTAGAGGAACTAGGAAGGTGGGTATTAGGGTTACAGGTAGAGCTAGTGTGAAGGTTAATATTAGGGGTACTAGGAGGGTTAGTGTTAGGTTTACAGGTAGAGTTGGTGTGAAGGTTAGTATTAGAGGAACTAGGAGGGCTGGTGTTAGGGTTACAGGTAGAGTTGGTGTGAAGATTAGCATTAGGGGTACAAGGAGGGTTAGTGTTAGGTTTACAGGTAGAGTTGGTGTGAAGATTAGCATTAGGGGTACTAGGAGGGTTAGTGTTAGGTTTACAGGTAGAGTTGATGTGAAGATTAGCATTAGGGGTACAAGGAGAGTTAGTGTTAGGTTTATAGGTAGAGTTGGTGTGAAGATTAGCATTAGTGGTACAAGGAGGGTTAGTGTTAGGGTTACAGGTAGAGTTGGTGTGAAGGTTAGTATTAGAGGAACTAGGAGGGCTGGTGTTAGGGTTACAGGTAGAGTTGGTGTGAAGATTAGCATTAGGGGTACTAGGAGAGTTAGTGTTAGGGTTACAGGTAGAGTTGGTGTGAAGATTAGCATTAGGGGTACAAGGAGAGTTAGTGTTAGGTTTATAGGTAGAGTTGGTGTGAAGGTTAGCATTAGGGGTACTAGGAGGGTTAGGGTTAGGTTTACAGCTAGAGTTGGTGTGAAGGTTAGGGTTGGATTGAAATGAAAACAATGACTAACACACTTCATGCCAAATGGCCCACCTGACATCACACTAAAAAAGATGAGAAAGAAATCTCGTTTTGGCTGCCACAACATAATCTGCACTGAATTATTATTACGATTCCGTTTTTTTTTTACAGAGTCTATAATTGAGTAAAGTGTAGATTTACAGAGCTGTAACAAAACTCAAGCACTCAAAAAAAAAAAAAAAAACTCCCTTCAAATTAAAAAAAAAAAGGTATAGATTTTCTAAACACAATTCTCGTCCCGCTGGAATCTTCTCTATCAATGCGGCTCGGAAAACTAGAAACAGGTGCGACCGTCTCAGGCGCGATTCATCTTTCGGCTTAGGTTGGACATCCACCGCGAGGGTCGCCGCTGTCAAATTGTGAATCTAATTGCTGAAGGGAGCGTGTGCCAATTTGGATGGAAGTTGTACGGCGATGTCAGCGAGTGAGAGGATAGCGTAACAAAAGAAAATCTTAAAATGATGATTGCCATTGTGTCAGAGAAATGCAATCTGGGAGATCGCTGAGGAATTATAAAAGAAGAGAATAGATCATTTGAGAAATATGTAAGTTTAGAGTCTTATTGTAAGGGAACAATTAGATCTATTAATAAACTTGAGAAGAGACGCTCTCCTCGCGCGGCTGGAATGGAACGGGTTCACGGGAAAAAGTGAATGAATAGCTTTGCAATATATATTTTTTTGTTATCGCTCATTGGAATAAGACGACGGCTGAAATAACAGTAATGCTACCAAACCCCTATTACAATAATCTGGTACAAGGTTTAGCGTGTTAACTTAAAGCGGAGGTCCACCCTAAAATTAAACTTCATCACAATAGCTTCCCTGTAATCTACAATAAAACATTATGTCAAAAAAAATAAAAAAATTCTTGCCTGTAAATTGTGGTTACTAGGCAGATTTGCTAGTTCCTGGACCGCGGTGGGTCTTCTGCCCTTCCTAAGCAGAGTGGCCTCCTGGGAAATGAGTGTCGTCATTTCCCAGGAGTCTGTGCGTTTTACTCAGCCGAAAAAGCGATCTACTGTGCATGCGCGAGATCTGTGTTGTCATAACAATGGGGCGGGACGTTCCTCCGTCGCTGCCCGTTGTCATGACAACAGAACAAACTAACACCGCTACGAGCGCCGTTCTACTGCGCGTGCGCGAGATCAAGAGGTGCATGCTGGTTACCCAGCATGCACCTCTCTCTGAAAAAAACATGAAGACACAGGAACTGGGCTTCACATGCCCACAGCTATGATGGAAACGGCCACAAGATCGCCGAGAGGATATCAGGTAAGTGTTTGAACTGATTTATGCACCGATGGTGATTTTTCAATATGTTTTTTGCCATATTAACTGTAATTAAGTTTATATTGCAAAAAAAATAAAAAATAAATTATGCCCGGAACCCCGCTTTAATTTCAAAAACAAATTTTCACATTTTTACATTTTCATTAAAATAATCCATGGTGTGCCCACCATGAAGGTCCTTGGTATCGGTGACAATGCTCTATATACCTGTCTCCTAACTGTGCTTCTGACAAGTGGTCAATGGGAAGAATGTCCCTTATACTAGTGGTCAGTGAAAAGTTCCCGTATTTTGGTGGTCAGTGGAGAAGTGTCCCCTTAGATTGGTGGTCATTAATAAAGAGACACCTTAAATTGGAGATCACTGGGAATTTGACTCCATTACACTGGTGGTTGAGTGGGAAGAATGTCCCTTACAATAATGGTCAGTGAGAAGCTCTCTTATTTTGGTAGTCAGTGGAGAATGACCCCCTTAGATTGAAGATTGAAAGAAGGACCAATAATCAATGGTGAGCATTAGGAGAGGAACTCCATTACACAGATGGTCAGTGAAAAGAATGCCCCTTATATTAGTGGTCAAGTGAAGAGTTCCCTTACTTTGGTGGGTCAGTGGGGACGTTTCCCCTTAGATTGGTGGTCATTAGGGAAGAATTGCCTTATATTGGTGATCACTGACAGAGAGACTCAATTTCACCAGTGGGAAGAATGACCCTTACAATGGTGGTCCGTATAGAGCTCCCTTATTTTGTAAATCAGTGGAGAAGGAACCACTTAGAAAGGTGGTCAGTGGGCGAAGGACCAATTTAAATAGGTGGGCATTGGAACAGGGACCCCATTACACGGGTGGAAAGAATTTGCCAAGTGAAGAGTTCCCTTACTTTGATAGGTTGTGGAGAAGGGTCACCTTAGATTGGTGGTTAGTGAAGAAGGATCATCTAACATTGGTGATCTTTGGGAGTGGAAAGAATGTCCCATACAATAGTGGTCGGTGAAGAGTTCCCTTACATAGGTGGTCAGAGAAGAACTCCCTTAGATTGGTAGTCAGTGAAGAATTCCCTTACATTGGTGGTCAGTGAAGAATTCCCTTACATTGGTAGTCAGTAAAGAACTCCCTTACATTGGTAGTCAGAGAATAACTCCCTTAAATTGGTGGTCAGTAAAGAACTCCCTTACATTGGTAGTCAGTGAAGAACTCCCTTACATTGGTGGTCAGTGAAGAACTCCCTTACATTAGAAGTCAGTGAAGAACTCCCTTACATTGGTAGTCAGTGAAGAACTCCCTTACAGTGGTAGTCAGTGAAGAACTCCCTTACATTGGTAGTCAGTGAAGAACTCCCTTACATTGGTGTTCAGTGAAGAACTCCCTTACATTGGTAGTCAGTGAAGAACTCCCTTACAGTGGTAGTCAGTGAAGAACTCCCTTACATTGGTAGTCAGTGAAGAACTCCCTTACATTGGTGTTCAGTGAAGAACTCCCTTACATTGGTAGTCAGTGAAGAACTCCCTTACATTGATGGTCAGTAGGAAGAATGCCCCTTAGGCCTCGTACACACGGCCGAGATTCTCGTCGAAAAAAACATGTCGTTTTTTTCGACGAGATTCTTGGACAAGTAAATTGTCCCGGCCGAGTGTACACACGCTCGATTCAAAGAACCCGCGGTTCTTTGAATGGAGCGTACGCGGTGACGTCATCGACTACGACGAGCATGCGCTCGTCACATTCGATGTCGTCGCCGCCATCTTGGTATACCCTATCTATGCCTAGGAAGCTACCGCGCATGCATCGAATTCATTTCGAACATGCGCGGGCTTCCGGGAGGACAGGTAAGTGTACACACACACACGTTTCTCGTCGAGAAACATGCCGACGAGAATCTCGACGAGAAAATAGAGAGCAGGTTCTCTATTTTCTCGTCGAGATTCTTGTTGCTTTTCTTGACGAGAAACCATACACACGAACGAATTTCTCGGCAAAAAATCTCTGCCAGCAAGTTTCTTGCTGGTTTTTGCCGAGAAACTCGTTCGTGTGTACGAGGCTTGAGTAAAAAAAAGTGGTGAACATTGGTGTCAGTGGTTACTTAAGATGCATAAATTGCATGTTTCTCAAAGCACCCCTAGCAACTTCTGGAAGAACCCTGGTTGAAAAAGGCTTTTTTACAGACCTCAGTTGTATACCTGACCATTAGAGTGTAGTTCTTTCAAATAAAGTTTCACACTAAATGGGGAAAGAGAGATGCGTAGGTAACAGTTATGCCCCGTACACATGACCGGTTTTCCAGACGAGAAAACTGCCATTTTTTTAGATTGGTCGGGAAAACCGATTGTGTGTAGGCTCCATAGCAGTTTTCCTGACGAGAAAACTGCCCGTGAAAAATTTAGAACCTGCTCTATTTTTTCCCATCGTGTTTCCCGTCAGTCTCGCGAAAAAAACGGTTGTGTGTATGCTTTTCCGAGGGGAAAAAAAACGTGCATGCTCAGAATCAAGTATGAGACGGGAGCGCTCGTTCTGGTAAAACTAGCGTTTGCAATGGAGATAGCACATTCTTCACGCTGTAACGGACTGAAAAGCACGAGGCTGAAAAGCACGAATCGTCTCTCACCAAACTTTTACTAACACGAGATCAGCAAAAGCAGCCCAAGGGGTGGCGCCATTTGAATCGAACATCCCCTTTATAGTACCGTTGTACGTGTTCGACGTCACCGCGCTTTGGTCGAGCGTTTTTTTTAATGAACGTGTGTATGCAAGGCAGGCTTGAGAGGAATCACGTCGGGAAAAGCGTCGGGTTTTGGCATGTCAGGAAAACTGGTTGTGTGTACGGGGCATTAGGGCACAATTCTAAAAGAAGTCTATATAGGGAAGCAACAGGCTTAAAAAGTTGATGTAGCATTAAGTACCATAAAGAACGAGAAAAGAAAGGATTTCAGCCATGGTAATTATATTAACTAGATCAAGCACAGACAAGTGCAGAAGTTGGCCAGCATTCATAAAGAGGTCTCCAGGTCATCTTACTATCTCTTCGTCTCGAAAATAAAAACCCAACAGTTCTAAACCTTTGTGCCCTCTGACATGTGAAATCCCAGTGGCTCCATATACAATGTGGCAACCCGCCAGATTTAAAGGGAATTCGACAGTAATAAGGAAAGAAAATCACCCGGTGCACTTAATAAGTCTGCGCTGCGTGTTTGTCTTTGTAACGACAAGAGGTTGATTAAGGAAAACTGGAGCAGAGGAAATTGTGTTCTTCTCTTTTCTTTCTTTTCTTCTCTTCTCATGCGGTGAGCTTTTGGTCGGAAATTCCGACCGTGTGTAGGCTCCATCGGACTTTTGCTGATGGAATTTCCACCAGCAAAAGATTGAGAGCAGGTTCCCAATTTTTTTCCGGCGGAAAAAATTCTGATCGGAAATTCCGACCGTCTGTAACAATTCCGACGCGCAAAATTCCGCCGCGTGCTCGGAAACACTTCGACGCATACTCGGAAGGAAGCATTGAACTTAATTTTCTCAGCTCGTCGTAGTGTTGTATGTCACCGCCTTCTTGACAGTCGAAAGTTCAGAGAACTTTTGTGTGACCCTGTGTACTGTATGCAAGCCAAGCTTGAGCGGAATTCCGTCGGAAAAACCATCCAAGGTTTTTCCGACGGAAAATCTGTTCGTGTGTGCACGGCATTAGTTTAATACAAAATCCTACTCCCGATGATACCCCGATGACTTGATGTCATAGCATGGCCAACAAACACTATTCATAATTCATAAATCATGAGAATTGCTGCACTGGAGGCTGCTACCTCTCTGATAGCAACACAAGCAAACTCTCACCAGATAGTAGGTTCTTGAATGTGTACTGGTACAAAAGTTCATCTCAATTTGAGGACTTTTTAAAGTATTTCAGTGTTAAGAGTATCAGGCACAGTCAATGCGTTTTGGTGGGGAAAAGCCTCCAACATCTTTAGGACCTGAGCATACAGTGCCATCAAAAGAAGCTAGTCGTGGAAGTGCAACGCCCTCCAACACTACTGGAAGACCATCTTCCACATCCTATCGGATATTTCAAACCAACACATACCCCCCACACCTGACTTAGCGATACTGAACCTCACTATAGTCTCGATACCTCAAAATGTCAGACATGTGGTTACTCACGTCCTCTTGGCTGCTAGACTAAGCATTACTAGACTTTGGAAAACAGATAGGACCCCAACCATACTAGACTTGGTAAACCTTCATTATGGATATGAACTGACCATGGCATCTAGCGGTGGCAATTTGAATAAAGGTAAAAGCACATGGTCACAGTGGGAAAGGTGGTCTGGAGCTGCGAAGTTTCTCTCAGATAGTACTGTCTTGTTATAGCGGCAAGTTAGACTTTATTATCCTCACTTTGATTATATATGGGTTGCGCACTGTTTAGCAACAACCTTCCTCCAGGCAACAAAAGAGATCCCATTGGGGATTCCTGGAGAAAGGGAACAATAACTCTACACACCAACCTATACTACATGAATACGTTTTGAAATAGAATTTCCTGTTAGTAGACCTACAAATTTATGTATGTTTGTTAAAAACCTTGAGACGTATGCTAACGTTGCACAATCTATGCATTGTATCTCTGAAGCCTCGTACACACGATCGGATATCCTATGGATTCTAATCCGATGGTTTTGTCCATCGGAAATCCGATGAAGCTGACTTCCATCAGTCTTGCCTACACACCATCAGTTAAAAAACCGACCGTTCCAAACGCGGTGTCGTAAAACACTCTGATGAGCCGAGAAAAATGAAGTTCAATGCTTCTGAGCATGCGTCGACTTGATTCTGAGCATGCGTGGGTTTTTTATCCGATGGACTTGCCCATAGACGATCGGAATTTGTTATCGGTTTTTAAATCCATCGGAAAAATTTAAAACATGTTCTATTTTTTAAATCCGATGGAAAAAAGACCGATGGGTCCCATACACGATCGGTTTGTCCGATGAAAAAAGTCCATCGGACTGTTTTCATCGGTAAAACCGATCGTGTGTACAGGGCTTTAGTCTCTGATATAATACAATAAAAATCTATTGATGAAAAAAAAAAAGACGCTAGTCTTCGTCAAGCATTAACACAGGTCCCTTAGAGCCCATTCACACAGGGGCGACTTTGGATCCGACTTCAAGTCGCCCAAGTCTCCCCAAGTCGCCTCAAGTTGCGCTGCATGAGAAAATCAATGTAAGTGAATGGAGCCGTCTTAATGTGCACTAGTGCAGTCGCTCCGACTTTAAAAAAGGTTCCTGTACTACTTCAATCCGATTTCTAGGCGACTTGTACCCATAGATTTCAATGGAAGTCGCCTCCAAGTCGGATCCCCTGTCTTAACTGAAGCAACTTTACAGGAAATAAAAATAGTTTTCTCGGCAAACGGCTTGCTATGGGGACACACTAAGACGAGGAGGAGCCAAGATCATCAGGGGGGGGACCGAAAAGAGGACAATTGGAGCCACTCTGTGCAATACCACTGCACAGAGCACGTGAGTATAACATGTTTGTTATTTTAATTTTAAAAACTTGACTTTTGTATCATTTTAACAATAAGGTGCTTCAAAAATTCCTCAAAGTGAGATGAATTTCTCCTATATTCTAACAAAGGGGCAGACCGCTTTAACCTTTTTATTCATAAAGGTAGTACCAACATCCCTAATTCAGATGCACAAAATAGAGAACCTTACTTGAAATTATGGGGCTTTTAAGGTACCAGATGCACATGGGACCTTAAAAGTTCCATCATTTCTGGCCAGGTTCTTTATCTTGTAGTATGACTCTCTTCTGCTGGCGCCTCTGTAGTGGAGCCCAGGAAGGCAGCATTGTGCCAAATCTAGGGATGGGCAATCGACATCAGGAGGAAATTGATTTCACTGCAAAGTTCTTATTTAGAAGCGGAGACTGCAACTTGTAGTCTCACCTAGAAGCCTGGAAGACTGGGTGACACAGGAGCACAATTGGAAGACACAGAGAGAGAGAGAGAGCATTGCCACCCTTTAACCGGAAGTGCCTGAACTAGGACCTTTATGGCAGGATGACTAGGTATTCATTTCATAAAAGTTTGAGATACAGAAATTACTTTTGAGAGTATTATGAGATTTTCATTGGGTTTACATCGACTTCAACCCATCATAAGCTAAAAGAGTTTTGCATGGATTGACCCTGTAATCAAGGCCGCCATCAGGGGGGTACAGGCAGTACACCGGAGGTCCCCAGGGGCTCGGATGGCAACCCCCCTTTTTTTTTGTTTATTTAAAAAAATATATATATATATTTTTTTGTAAGGGGCCGAGAAGTCCCCATGGCCCCGGATGGCAACCCCCCACCCCTTTTTTTTTTTTTTTGTAAGTGGCCCAGAATTCCCCAGAGACCCGGAGGTCCCCAGGGCCCAGGATGCCAACCCCCCTCCCTTTTTTTTTTTTTTTTTTTGTAAGGGGCCCAGAATTCCCCAGAGACCCGGAGGTCCCCAGGGCCCCGAATGGCAGACCCCCCTTTTTTTATATATATTTTTTTTTATACAATTTTTTTTGTAGGGGGCTTAGAGGTCCCCAGAGCCCCGGATGGCAACCCCCCCTTTTTTTTGTTCTTTTGTGGGTTTTCTTTTGTTCGTCAGCACCCAAAGCCCCCCCCCCCCGACGTCAACAATTTGCGGCGGCAGCACCCCCCGCTTCTCAATTCGCGGCAGCCCCCCTGCTTCTTTAATTTGCAGCGGCAGCACCCCCCCCCCCGGTTCTCCTCTGCTCCAGGGTGCCCATGCCTGAAGCTGTGTAAGGGGCCCCAAAATTCCTGTAATAACCCAACCCAATAAAGAATTCAACAACTAAAGAGAAAATAACTAGAAGCCAACCCTCCTCCTGGTAGCGGGTGCACCAAAAACATTGCGGGCTAACACCTTAAGACCGTGTCAACCTTTTAGTAACAAGAGCAGTGAAAAAATACATGGGAGGAGAGGCCATCTGTGTTAAATTAAAGTTGCAGGTGGGCTCATTTTAGGCTACGGACTGGAGATTCTAGCGGGTGATAAAATGTGATTATTGGCACTTTCTGGATCCCACATGCTCTCTTCTCAGCTCCCATTGTATAAAGAGTATCTGCAGTGACGCCCCCCCCCCCCCCTCCTCCCCTTTCCCCTTCTTTCAAAGCATGAACTTACTTCATAAATAACACAAGTATTGTGACAGTTGGATGCACCCTGGCAGCTTCCACTCTCCATTCCACTGGCTGAGTCACTATAAGCCCTGCGGCAGTCAGAAAACTGCACTAAAGTCCAACATCGCTGCTTCTTACACCAGGCTGATTTTTAATGAGCCTTTAAAGGAGTGGTGGTCAAACTGCTCCACCTAGGTGGTCTCCAATGGGGCCCCTGACATCACCAAAAGGGCCGCACGTAATTTTTAGTGAATGTAATGCTACAGAAAGCTGTCAAGAGACCACAGACAAGTAACAGGAGACAGTCAGAGACAGTGTACTTGTTAGAGATGTCGGAGACTGAGGACAAAAAGCAAGATAGCATAAAGGAAATACAATTACTTCCTCTCTTGCGTAAGTTTTTTATTCATCTATTGCTGCAAAACTGTTAAAATAGCTTTATGTTCCTATTTGAGAATATAATAGGTTCCCTTTAATCTTGAGTGTAGATGTTAATTAGCTACAATGCGTTATCTACAATCTGGCAATCCGCATTTACTTTGGTAGGTCCATAAAAATAGCAAAATCTTCTTTCAATTCTTGAGTCACAGGGCTGCATACTTGCCAGTCCATAACACACGCCAACCTTTGGCCTTGGCCATTCATATTTACGAGCCCTTGGATGCCAGTCTATACATAAAAGAGGAATGCCAATCAATAAGTACTGTATATACTCGAGTATAAGCCAAATATTTCCAGCACATTTTTTTGTGCTGAAAATGCCCCCCCCCCCCCCCCCCCCACTCGGCTTATACTCGAGTCACCTTTTTGCATCTGATCTCCCGGCCTTTGGGGGCTCGGTACTGGCCGCCGTAGGTGCCCTGGACCCCAAACTTGGCACACTTATAGCCCCACTCTTTCTCTACAAGTGTGCAAAGCTTGTTGTCCGGGGGACCTACGGCCGGGGAGCACCCATTTTTCAAACCCGGGCACCCCTTCCATAGACTCCGATGTTAAACGGTAATTTCTTCTGTGATTTTGGGGACCCGGTACCGGCCGGTCTTAAGTCACCTGGACCCGAAATGTGGCACACATAGCCCCATTTCTCCTCTATAAGTGTACAAAGTTTTTTGTTTGGAGGACCTACGGCCGACGAGCACCGATTTTTCAAAGCCGGGCACCCCTTCCATAGACTCCCATGTTAAACGTCAGTCTATTCATGGACACAGTGAGGCATGGACACAGTGAGGCATGGACACAGTGAGGCATGGACAAAGTGAGGCATGCACATGGACACAGTGAGGCAAAGTGAGGCACAGTGAGGCATGCAGATGGACACCCTAGGCTTATACTCGAGTCAATAAGTTTTCCCAGTTTTCGTCTGGAGGACCTACGGCCGGGGAGCACCGATTTTTCAAAGCCGGGCACCCCTTCCATAGACTCCCATGTTAAACGTCAGTCTAGTCATGGACACATTAAGGCATGGGCACAGTGAGGCATGGACACAGTGAGGCATGGACACAGTGAGGCATGGACACAGTGAGGCATGCACATGGACACAGTGAGGCAAAGTGAGGCACAGTGAGGCATGCAGATGGACACCCTAGGCTTATACTCGAGTCAATACGTTTTCCCATTTTTTTGTGGTAAAATTAGGTGCCTCGGCTTATATTCGGGTCGGCTTATACTCGAGTATATACGGTACTTTCTTTTTCATTGGGCAAGAACCGGTGTCCCACCTCTTGTTTCAGGCACACTGAAAACTCATCAATCTTCTACCACCCCCTCTAGAAAACAAAGATTAATGTTCTTCAATAAGGCAGTCCCCTTCCCTCTCACCAGTACAAATCACCCAACTTCATGGGGGTGTGCGTGAAAACCTTAACGTATCAATCCAAATCTAAAGCTGATGATCCCACACCTGGCCCAGCCATTGATGACCCAGCCATGGCCAACTCTTGGATCTATTGAAAAGCACGTTCCACGCTTATTTCTTGTGGAGAAAGTATGGTAATGACCACCACGCCCTCCAGTGAAGACTCCAATTAGCTCAATTGAGCCTAAAATTGGCCCTCCACTCCCAGGGGAAACAGTTTGCAGTGCACGCAGCTGGTCAACAGTTGGCCGTCAGCTGTTATATAAAACTTTCCAAAGCGTTCATTCTTGATGGATTATTGACACTATAAGTAGTAAAGAGTGTATTTCAATGTCTACTATTATATATGGAGGGTTTGAGGATGGTTGTCTTGCCTGAGGCTTTCCTGTAGCGAGTATTAAAGTTTAACGCATCAGAGCCTTACTAGAGAAAAAAAAATTGTGTCCAACCGTTTTCATGACAACTGTAAAAAAAAAAAAAAGACTATAGTTTTCCTTATTGCCAGGATGTCATACATTTGCCTGCGTTACGATATCATTAAAGCTACTGTGTCGTCGGCTTGTACCGAGCTGCGGAAAATGGCGTTCTGTACATCCGTAATAGACGTTTTAATACCTCTTCACTCGCCTTCAGTAAAGCTTGTGATTTGCTTTCTTTTTTTTCCAGCACCCTAAGCATATATTGGCATAGAAAGGGATGTCACGTCATAGAACAGGCAGTAAAAATAATCCTCGCAGACAAGGCATGAGGCAAGCACTGCGCTCGTGATGTTTCTACAATATAAAAATAATTGATTCATTGTTCTCCTCTGCTACAAATAATGGAATTTCTTGCCTGAGCCTGAAACAATCGCTGGAGTTTATGAGCAAAAGTGTAAATAATCCAAGAAGCAATTAGTTTACGGCTGGTAACAAAGAATGTTTTGAAACCACGTTTCACAGACCGATATCGATAATACATAATGAATGTAGATAGGGATGGAGTCGTGGGTTTTTCGAGACTCTCTATTTCTTATTTATTTTGTTTCCCTCTTGCTGTGCTGGCCTTGGTTTGCCTCAATCCGTAGAAGGGTTTAATCCAGGACACGGCATTAATCAACCCTGTTTAACCTTTCTCAATGAAAAGGCTTTGGCCTTTGTCAGGAGCTATGAATGGCATCTAAGGGTAGGACATTCAATTGCTTTCTTGGGTTGGGTGTAACATTAAAAGAAATAGACTTCTTTATGAACTGCCCATATAGCAAAGAGAACTCATCCATTTAACATCTTTTCTAAACTGCAACCCAAAAAAAATAAAAGGGGGGGGGGCTTTAAAAACGAGACCCAGACAAAAGTCTGAATTTTTTGCACAAATGTTTTCAAATGCCCCGATGGCCTTAGTTGCTTTTTCAGAGTCTCTTTGTATTAGGCATGGCGAACCTCAATTCTGGTGGTCTCCGTAAAGTTGCTAACTGTTCTTTAGTAGCTGGGCTTCCATTGTTTTCTTTTAACATCCCTCTCTTCCTTTTCTTCTGAACCTGCAGTTCCTAAACAATGACACTATAAGCCGGCCTTTCTCAATCTTTTTTTTTTACCCCAGAAGAACCCTTGAAATATTTTTTGAGGTCTCAGAGAACCCCTGCTAAAGGATAATTACATCTACAGCTCACTGCAGCATGATCAGTAAGTCGAAGAAACTTTTCAAATAGAAGAATAAAGAAAAGGCTTAACTAGAGTATTTGACACCTGGATTTTTTTTCCCCCCCAACACTCCACTGCTCTAAATAACAATATAATTAAAAGAAACAAATAATAATGGCCAGAAAATAATCACAAATTGTGAAACTGTAGTTCACCTATACCAATTGTCAGTGGAAAATTGCCCCCCTCAGTGAAAAAAAAGCCCATTGACATTGGTAATTAGGATATAAGTGACCCTTTACATTATAAGTCAGAGGGATATTGCCTCCTCACATTGGTGGTCAGTGAAGAAAAGCCCCTTGACTTTAGTAATCAGGATATAAGTGATCCCTTACATTATGGGTCACAATGATAATGCCTCCTCACATTGGTGGTCAGTAAAGAAAAGCCCTTTGACTTTGGTAATCGGGATATAAGTGATCCCTTACATTATAGGTCAGAATGATATTGCCCCCTCACATTGGTGGTCAGTGAAGAAAAGCCCCTTGACTTTGGCAATCAGGATGTAAGTGATCCCTTACATCACAGGTGTCAAACACAAGGCCCGCGGGCCGAATCCGGCCCTCCAGGCCATTTCATGTGACCCTCGCACCTCTCCTGCAGCTCCAGCCCTCCTCTGGTCCTCTTCCAGACCCTTACTTTCTGCTTTCAAGCAATGCATCCAGCATCTTCCCAGCAGTAGCATAAGGAAAGGGGGGTGCACTGTGATGTAAGGGAGAGTAGAGGACTCAACTTCTGACGGTGGGGTGGCTCTTGACATCTAATGTAAAGGGGAGGGGATGCGCTGGACATCTAATCTTACAGATACAACCGGCCCTTTTGAGAGCAATCATAATCCTGATCCGGCCCACGATGAAATCGAGTTTGACACCCCTGCCTTACATTATAGGTCAAAATGATATTGCCTCCTCACATTGGAGGTCAGTGAAGACAAGCCCCTTGACTTTGGTAATCAGGATATAAGTGACCCTTTACATTATAGATCAGAGGAATATTGCCTCCTTACATTGGAGGTCAGTGAAGAAAAGCCCCTTGACTTTGGCAATCAGGATGTAAGTGATCCCTTACATTATAGATCAGAGGGATATTGCCTCCTCACATTGGAGGTCAGTGAAGACAAGCCCCTTGACTTTGGTAATCAGGATATAAGTGACCCCTTACATTATAGGTCAAAATGATATTACCTCCTCACATTGGAGGTCAGTGAAGACAAGACCCTTGACTTTGGTAATCAGGATATAAGTGATCCCTTACATTATAGATCAGAGGGATATTGCCTCCTCACATTGGAGGTCAGTGAAGAAAAGCCCCTTGACTTTGGTAATCAAGATATAAGTGATCCCTTACATTATAGGTCAGAATGATATTGCCCCCTCACCTTGGTGGTGAGTGGAGAAAAGCCCCTTTGCACTGGTAATATCAGTAGAACTAACCCCTTAAATTGGATGTCAGAGTTATGTGTCCCCCCTCACATTGGTGGTCATTGTCAGTGGTCATCTTCCATTCCATATAATGAAATCTAGAGCAGATCAGGTGAACCACATAGTTAAACACGACCAATATGGGCATTCATCATCATTGTTGAACACTCACTCATTTGCAATATAGTCAAAGGCAAGCATCTGCTCTCTTGGCTGAATGTTGTGTGTTTCTCTTCTAGTTTTTAAGGGTTACGGCAACAGAACGACAAAATGCTAAATTAAAAACAAGCCAGAATCACGCTTGAGGAATCATAAACAAGCACCGAGGCACTTTTCGAAACTTCTACCTCGCTCACGGTGAGCCATCAGGATCGCCGACAGCTTTGTGGCACCCGAGAGAGTTCCTGCAGTCTCTAGGACAGCCATAGCTTTAAATTATCCATATCAAAGTTTGCTTTTTTTTTCATCCCTCCAGCTTTCCAGCACGCCAAAGTAGGCCAGCTAGCCTAACATATGTGACCGAGATTAAGTAAACTTCATTTCGGCCCCAAGTGGGTTTTGTAATGTCATTTGTATGAAAACAGCTGTACGTTCAGGTCTAACAAGGTTTTTAGTCTTCTGTTGAATATATCCAAACCAAGAAGAAAAAAAAAAAAGAAAAAATCAGGGAGTTAAGATTCCGCATGCGATTTATGGATGCACAATGTTCAGCCCGACTTCAATAACTGGGTCAGACAATACATACATTTCTATTAGGCTGTACATCACATGGAAAAAAGGGACAGTCATTTAAGGAAGCAGACTGTTTAGAACAAGACAAATGTTCGGTTGATGTAGCATTTTTTTTTATTATAATTAGATTGTGTAAAATTAGACATTTCCATAGTTTGATCCACTGGAGGACATCTACAATTTTTCAGCCTCGGTTAAATGTAATCTTCTGGGAATATTCTATTAAAAAATGAACTGAAGAGTAAAAGTGTTGCACGTTGCAACCAATTATATGAAAGTTCTGATTAGTGGTGTTGGGAAATCGTTCCTCCTTTATTTCCTTTTTTTTTTTTTCAATTATTATTTTTGTAGGTGTGATTTACTGAGTCTTTAAAACCACTTCAGCCCCGGACCATTTGGGTGGTCAAAGACCAGGCCCCTTTTTGCGATTCGGCACTGCGTCGCTTTAACTGACAATTGCGCGGTCGTGCGACGTGGCTTCCAAACAAAATTGACGTCCTTTTTTTCCCACAAATAGAGCTTTCTTTTGGTGGTATTTGATCACCTCTGCGGTTTTTATTTTTTGCGCTATAAACAAAAATAGAGCGACAATTTAAAAAAAAAAACAATATTTTTTACTTTTTGCTATAATAAATATCCCCAAAAAATCTCTAAAAAAAAGAAAACATTTCCTCGGTTCAGGCCGATACGTATTCTTCTACATATTTTTTGGTAAAAAAAAATCGCAATAAGCATTTATAGATTGGTTTGCGCAAAAGTTATAGCGTTTACAAAATAGGGGATAGTTTTATGGCATTTTTCTAAAAAAAATGTTTTACTAGTAATGGCGGCGATCAGTGATTTTTTTCATGACTTGCGACATTATGGCGGACACATTGGACACTTTTGACATGTTTTTGGGACCATTGTCATTTTCACAGCGATCAGTGCAATAAAAATGCACTGATTACTGTAAAAATGACACTGGCAGTGAAGAGGTTAACCTGTAGGGGGCGCTGAAGGGGTTAAGTGTGCCCTGGGAAGTGATTCTTACTGTTAGGGGGCGTGGCTTGGCAAGGCACATCACTGATCGCTGTTCCCGATGAGAGGGGACAGACGATCACTGACAGTGCCACTAGGAAGAACGGGGAGATGTTTGTTTACACTTACCTCTCCCCGTTCTTCAGCTCTGTGACCCGATCGCGGTGACACCGCCGGCGATCGGGTCCGCGGGTCCCGCGGACGCGAGTCACGGAGCTACCGTCCGGGTCGTGAGTGCGCCGGTGGCGGCTCGCGACCCACAGCTGGAATCCTAAAGGGGACGTACCTGTACGCTCTTATGCCCAGCCGTGCCATTCTGTCTACGTATTTCGTTGTGCGGCGGTCATCAAGTGGTGGTTAAGGTTCTGCCCTAATGGTACATCAATGTATTGAATAATATTGTAAGGTGTTGAACATTTCAGAACTGAAGGATTCGTATGAAGGGTCCACCTTATTGGTATGTCAAAGTATTGTATGACATTGCAATGGGGTTGAACATTTCGGGAACTGAAGAATCCATATGAACGGTCCACCTTATTGGTATGTCAAGGTATTGTATGATATTGTAAGGGGTTGAACATTTCAGAACTGAAGGGTCTACATGAAGTTTCTGCCTTAATGGTACATCAGGGTATTGTATGCAGGGCCGCCATCAGGAATTACCCCTTACACAGCTTAGCAGCTTAGCAGCAGAGGAAAACCGGGGGGGGGGGGGGTGCTGCCGCCGCAAATTGAGAAATTGAGAAGCGGGGGGGTGCTACCGCCGCAAATTGTTGAGGTCGGGAGGCTTTGGGTGCTGACAAACAAAAAAAGAAACGAAAGAACGGAAAAAAAAAGGGGGACCTCTGGGCCTCTGGGCATCTTACAAAAAAAACTGCCTGTACCCCCCCTGATGGCGGCCCTGATTGTATGATATTGTAAGGGGTTGAACATTTCAGAACTGAAGGGTCTACATAAATGTTCTGCCTTAATGGTACATCAGGGTATTGTATATTATTGTCAGAGGTGGAACATTTCAGAATTGAAGGGTCCATATGAAGGGTCCGTGTGCCCAAACAAAGGCATGGGGGGAAAAAAATGAGTCCTGAGTATTGCTTGTAGATGACTGTTCCACTTTTACTGACCTACTCAGCCTTTTTCTGCTCAGTGTCTCTGTGTGGAGGTGGCCATCTTAGTAGAGGCAGGGTTTTGCTTCCTCGTGTCTCCAGCAAGGAGAATGGTGGGAATGCGTAGTAGTGTCCCCATATCTCACTCCAAATCTGGAAAGACTAGCAGACATTCCTAGCTCCCTATAACATTGCAAATCTTCACGATTTGAGGCACCATTTAGCATAAGGATAAAATAAAACAGGTTCAAACTTATGCATTCCTGTATGCAGGTACCAGTAAAACCAGACACCCAAAAAAATAAAAAATACGAGGTCATTATCTTTCTAAAGAAGTCACATTTTAGTGCGAAAAGCCAACAAATTCTGTAAGAGGAAATTCTAATTCATGGGCGGCGGGGGGTGCCTCTCCTTCTGCTGTCCATGCAGTCTATTTATTTCTGACCTTTTTCAAGTACTAATTTGAAATTTAATGAGGCACACTGAACGCTTCACACAAGTGGCGCTTTCACGTAAACCTTGTAGTAATTATTACATGGAAAGGGAAAATAATAAAAAAAATAAAACTAAAAACGGGGAGGATAATGAAAATAGGATGAGCCCAAAAACGCGGTTCGGGTTTCATTTTCTAGTACAGAAAAAAGGCTCAGCGCTGAACACAAGCACGCCGCTTAAATCTCCTCCTAACTCTCGTCTTTATAATGAACAGAAACACAGACAAGATTAGACTTCGCTAATCTCCTTTAAATTGTGACTTTCCCCTCAAATTATTAATTTTACTCATTTGATATATGGAAAAAGGGAGGCATGAAAGGATAGATTGTGTATATCAACGCCGATTAGATTAAAATGCATAAAACAAAATTAGAAAGCGCCCAATCCGCTGCACCAGGTTCGGATACAAATAAGATTAACTCTTGAAGTGCCGCCGAAGGATAAAGAGCTCACCAGGAGAGGATTGTCTTAAAACCAGGAAAAACTCACTGGATGTGTCGAAATTTTGACCCTAGAGAATAAAATGGCGATCATTGCAATTTTTTTTTGTCACACGGTTTTTGCGCATCGGTTTTCCAAACACATTTTTTTTGGTAGACATATACTTTAATGAATTTTCATGCAAAAAAAAACACAATATATATACCCCTTTTTTGGGGGGTAAAATAAGAAAGATGATGTCACGCCGAGTAAATAGATACCTCACGTGTCACGCTATAACAGCTTCATCTCTTCTGGGAAGGCTCTCCACAAGGTTTAGGAGTGTTTCTATGGTCCATAAAGACATGGATGAGTGAGTTTGGGGTTTGAGGAACTTGACTGACCTGCACAGAGTCCTGACCTCAACCCGATAGAACACCTTTGGGATGAATTAGAGCGGAGACTGCGAGCCAGGCCTTCTCGTCCAATATCAGTGCCTAAACCTCACAAATGCCCTTCTGGAAGAATGATCAAACATTCCCATAGACCACGCTCCTAAACCTTGTGGACAGCCTTCCCAGAAGAGTTGAAGCTGTTTATAGCTGCAAAGGGCGGGGCCAACTCAATATTGAACCCTACGGACTAAGACTGAGATGCCATTAAAGTTCATGTGCGTGTAAAGGCAGGCGTCCCAATACTTTTGGTAATATAGTGTATTTAAGTATTGCAGTCAGCAAACTTGATATTGTTGGAATAAATCCTGCAATAAATAGAGAAAAGTCCCCTTTTAAAGAGAAGCTGTCGTTTCTTCGAAGGGCCAGCCTGAGTTATTACACTCCGCTTATTTCTAATGCACTCTAAAGTATAAATGTATGTACATATTTATTTATGAATGAAACGTGTGCGAGGAAAAATAAATATTCGCTTCGGAATATATTTTAATTTTTTTTTGCATTAAGGCTGTGCTGTTTACATTTTTTATTTTGCAAAGTGGCAGAAATGAGACCCCCGCACCATGCGATCTTTGGCCTCTAGTGCTGTATGTACAGAGACGCCATTTACATAATTGATGTATGCATATATGCTCAACAGATGAATGGAATTACTGATTAACTGCCATGCATGCTCGGAATTCAATAAAACAATAAGCTTTATTGAATAGAAGTATGAAAACAGCTTTTTTTTTTTTTTTGCTCCAGGCCATGCTAATCAATTAGCCGCCAGCTTAGATCAGTAAAAACGCAGCAATTTTTTATTTTATTTTTAATTATTTTAATTAAATTAATTTAAACTAATATCCAGCAACTGCAATTGTGTTAAACAAAGTGGTATAATATATCTAATTTCTATACACTCTTGTTTTTTTTGTAATTAGGTGTTGATGAATCTTTCAAGTTAAAATTTGCAACCAGATACAATTTTCTGGAACTGGCACAAGTTACTTGGTCACGGATTCTTCGCATGAAAGAATTTTCTGAATTGGAAAAGGGAAAACGCATGTGTTTAGAGTCAGAAACCGCAATATATATATATAGATGTCAGTATCTTATAGAGTGTCAGAATTATAATTCTTTCTGATATATATCGCACCAGAATATAAATGGAGGTGGGCAGGGGGAAGAACTAAAGGATGGTGCTTGGAGGTGGGCAGGGGGTGGAACCAAAGAATGGTTCTTGGAGGTGGGCAATGGGTGGAACCAAAGGATGGTGCTTGGAGGTGGGCAGGGGGTGGAACCAAAGGATGGTGCTTGGAGGTGGGCAGGGGGTGGAACCAAAGGATGGTGCTTGGAGGTGGGCAGGGGGTGGAACCAAAGGATGGTGCTTGGAGGTGGGCAGGGGGTGGAACCAAAGGATGGTGCTTGGACGTGGGAAGAGGATGGTACAAAAGGACGGTGCTTGGAGGTGGGCAGAGGATGGAACCAAAGGATGGTGCTTGGAGGTGGGCAGGGGGTGGAACCCAAGGATGATGCTTGGAGGTGGGCAGGGGGTGGAACCAAAGGATGGTGCTTGGAGGTGGGAAGAGGATGCAACCCAAGGATGGTGCTTGGAGGTGGTCAGGGGGTGGAACCAAAGGATGGTGCTTGGAGGTGGGCAGGGGGTGGAACCAAAGGATGGTGCTTGGAGGTGGGCAGGGGAAGAAACCAAAGGATGGTGCTTGGAGGTGGGCAGAGGATGGAACCAAATTATGGTGCTTGGTGGTGGGCAGGGGGTGGAACCAAAGGATGGTGCTTGGAGGTGGGAAGAGGATGCAACCCAAGGATGGTGCTTGGAGGTGGGCAGGGGAAGGAACCAAAGGATGGTGCTTGGAGGTGGGCAGAGGATGGAACCAAATTATGGTGCTTGGTGGTGGGCAGGGGGTGGAACCAAAGGATGGTGCTTGGAGGTGGGAAGAGGATGCAACCCAAGGATGGTGCTTGGAGGTGGGAAGGGGTGGAACCAAAGGTTGGTTCTTGGAGGTGGGCAGGGGGTGGAACCAAAGGATGGTGCTTGAAGGTGGGCAAGGGGTGGAACCAAAGGATGGTGCTTGGAGGTGGGCAGGGGGTGGAACCAAAGGATGGTGCTTGGAGGTGGGCAGGAGGTGGAACCAAAGGATGGTGCTTGGAGGTGGGCAGGGGGTGGAACCAAAGGACGGTGCTTGGAGGTGGGCAGGGGGTGGAACGAAAGGACGGTGCTTGAAGGTGGGCAGGGGGTGGAACCAAAGGACGGTGCTTGAAGGTGGGCAGGGGGTGGAACCAAAGGACGGTGCTTGGAGGTGGGCAGGGGGCGAATACAAGGGGTGACTTGGACGAAGCCACTTTGGTTCTACCAAATTAAGCCAGTGACCCTCCACCATGGAAAAACTCAACTGAGCCTACAGCATAAGCCTTCTGCTGCTTATTTTCTTAACAGTGATTGGCTGTGGATCCAAAGCGAAAAACGGCTTCCATGACTGCGTATGCGGCACATCCCTTCACTTTATGTGTATTTGAACAGCTGACCACCTCAACATCTATCCAATAATATCAAGATTGACGAGTGATTTAGCCAAGACGTATGCAGGTTCTGTGTAAGCGATAATTCTATGGTGGTCGTTAACTCCTGATAGGTATATCACAGAAAGTATTATACGTCCCTCCCGCACCTCCATCGATTTCCCTTCGGAATTGGCAATAAAAGCTTTGGTGGGGTGGCAGCAGCAAGTACGCTGGGAAATGCTGCCGCTCTTCCGCTGAAGCCAACCTGAACGTGTAATGAGATTGCGGTCATGCTGCTGAATTATGGGCCTGCCAATGACTTATCTCAGCAGCAAAATCAATATTGGCAAGGGTGACATATATAATGTGTTTATTTTTCTTACAAGCAGAGATTAGCCGGGTCGAGGGGGACAGGAGGAAAACAAAGCTGATTTCAAAAGATTGCCGATTCTTTGTTGATAGAGATGCTGCCAAACAGAATTAAAACAAGCCCAACGTGGATTTGTCTGTCGTCAAAATGCCAATGGGCTTTTTTTTTGGTTGACAAATGGGGTGTTTAGAGCGGCGGAACACGGGCAAAATTAAATACCTTCTTGACCTTGAAAAAAGAAGGAGGGTGAAAATATTATGGCAAAACCCTGAAAATTAGACTTTGGCTTAAAGAAGACCAGTTCTCAAATTTTTCTTTAATTTGTATCTAAACTAAAAAAAAAAATAGGCCAAGTGGTCCATCAAGTCTGCATATTTTTGGTATATATATATATACACTATATTGTTAAAAGTATTGGGACGCCTGCCTTTGCACACGCAAACTTTAATGGGATCCCAGTCTTAGTCCGTAGGGTTCAATATGGAGGTGGCCCACCCTTTGCATCTATAACAGCTTCAACTCTTCTGGGAAGGCTGTCCACAAGGTTTAGGAGTGCGTCTACGGGAAGGTTTGACCATTCTTCCAGAAGCGCATTTGTGAGGTCAGGCACTGATGTTGGACGAGAAGGTCTGGCTCGCAGTCTCCACTCTAATTTATCCCAAAGGTGTTCTATTGGGTTGAGGTCAGGACTCTATGCAGGCCAGCCAAGTTCCTCCACCCCAAACTCGCTCATCCATGTCTTTATGGACCTTTCTTTTTGCGCTGGCCCAAACCATTTGGTGAAAGGGGGATTATGGTGTGGGGGTTGTATTTCAGGGGTTGGGCTTGGCCCCTTACTTCCAGTGAAGGGAACTCTTAAGGTGTCAGCATACCAAGACAACTTCATGCTCCCAACTTTGTGGGAACAGTTTCCTGTTCCAACATGACTGCACACCAATGCACAAAGCAAGGTCCATAAAGACACACACATATATATATATATATATATATATATATATATATACAGTATATATATATATATATATATATATATATATATATATATATATATATATATATATATATTTTTTTTTTTTAAGTATGGATCTGTGCTTGTCCCAGGCATGCTTGAATCCTTTAATCTATTTACTGACTCACTGAAAATAGTAAGCTAGTCAACAGTAGGTGAATTAAAAAATGCTTGGGACAAACATAGACCCATACTCATCAAAAAAGTAAAAAAAAAAAAATATATATATATATACACAAAAAAATATGCAGACTTGATGGACTACTTGGTCTAATTTTTTTTTTTTAAATACAAATAAATAACAAAAATAGGGCAGGCTCGGTGGACAATTTTTTTCTGAGTCTACAGGATGTGCACAGGGAGATAATATATAAACAAAATGAGTGGAAAATTCTATTAATTAAAAAAAAAAAAAAGAAGAGAGATAATGAAAATAAAAAATAAATACAAAACGAAATACTCTTTTGTGCAAGTTTAGTTCTACAGTAAAAAGATATTAAAACATTCATAAATCCAAAACTTGTTTCTATTTTTGGATAAAGAGGTGAGGAGTTACAGGTATGTATTTCTGTCTGTGTCCCTGCTGGATAGATTTACCCTCTACTTGGTCAGAAAAGGGAAAATCCAAAATTCTGAGTTGTCACCAGAATAGATATAAAGGGGAAGTCTTCCAATAGGAACACCTTTTTTAGGCGACCACTGTCTAAGAGAGGGGGTTTCCTTGCTTTGGAGAGATTTCCTCTCACTTCCTGCTGTGTCTACAGCACAGGAAGTGAAGGGGGAACACCTGAATGGAAAACAGATGGCAAAACAAAAGACAAAAAGAGGTTGCTTTATTTGAATCCAATTAGAAAAATGTGTGAATCTTGGGTGAAAGTTGTGTAAAACTTGGGTGAATTAAAAAAAATAGACCCCCCAACAGTCCCACAGGGCTAAATAATGTTTAGAAGGACTTAACGTCTTCCTGTAGGCTCTACACCTATATGCAGCAGCATGGAAGTGGGTCTTCACGCTGAGCTGCATGTATGGGGGTTCACGGAGTTCTGGTAAGCAGGTTTTACCTTATTTGGTGGTGGATTTCACTGGTCTCCTCCAATGAGAAGATTTCTTCACGGAAGTTTTTCACCGTAGACTTCTTCATTTGCATGGGTTTTTACTTTCACTTATGTGTTATAGTCATCAACCCATGGTTTGTTCATCTTATGAACTTTAACCCTTGACCAGGGTTTACCCATCACTCATATTTTTGGACTAATTTCATAGGCACTATTTTATTATTTTTTTTAGTGCATTTTGGAGATTTATTTTGTATTGCTCTTTTTGTCATAATTGGGTGTTCTTTTTATTTTTCAAGGACAACTTTATTACTATTGTTCACCACTGTGTTTATATTTATCCACATTATGTTGATGTTCACAATGCTTTTGTGGTAATTTGCACTTAGTTGTGATACTCTTTATTAGGGTTAGCGCAGCCATATATTTTTTCCAGTCATGGTCAAAAGCCTAGCCATAGGGTCACACGATCTATCATGGAAAGTCTGAAATAAAAAGTATCATTTTAGGAATTCTGTAAATAAAATGCTTCTTTAAAAAAAAAAGTGAGGCTAGGCAATAAAACTGTCAACCTTAAAAAAATAAAAAATAAACTTTAGACACTGTTACAATTATACTGAAAAATGTATTTTTAGGCTATGGGAGGTAACCGGAGCACCCAGAGGACACCAACACATGAGGAATACAAAAAAAAAAAAATCTCCACGTAGGAAGATCCCTGGTGTAAAAAATACTCCTGATCACAGTGGGCAAAAAAAAAACTCTCCGAAAAATCTACCGGTTTCTACTAATAAGCATCAGGCAACAGTTCTGGGCTTTACATCTTCTAGAGATAAAACAATTTTCTGCAAGGAAAAGTTATACATTACATAGTTGTTTTTTTTTTTTTTCCCCCTCTACTCGGTATTAATTGCAGAGTTCTCTGCACAGCCATCCACAGTCTCATCTCCCAGAAGAATTACCCGGCAGTCAGCTCATGTGAAAGAATGTCTCAGGTGCTCCTGGTGCCTTTGAGCCTTAAATAACTAATTATTCTGTTCAGCCAAGGAACATTGGCCTTCCACTTTACAAATAACTCAAAAACGTTCTCTCTGCTGAAGCCGCTGCCACAGAATTTCAGCCCTTGGTAAAAAAAAAAGAAAATGAAAAAAAAAAAAAAAAAAGAACGTTTGGTTTCTGCAGAAAACTAGAATGAACGTTGGGTTATAAACACACCATAACGAATCTAGTAATGTATGATAAAACTCAACTTTTTTTTCACCTTTTGCCAGAGCAATTTCTTGGTATTAAAACTCCTGATTTTTTTATTTGATTTTTTCCTTTCTGCATCTCAGTTAATGTACCATAGCGGCATATGAATTGCTTGTTAGCATGGGCTAAAAATAACCGTAAAAATGTTTCAGCCTATAATTGACTTGTCTTCTTTGGATCTTACAAGGAGCTAAAGTAGCAGTTGCAAACCATTAGCCTCAGCCATGCAGAAGGGCAGTTTGAAATATTTCTTCATTAGAACTCTTTTCATTGGCTTAATCGCCATCAAAGTTCCCATTACTCTCCTCACGGGCTGCTACTTAATTCAGGTATGAACTGGTCACTTAGAGGAGAACTCTACGAGACACGGATAATTTGTTTTTGTTTTTTAGAGAGAAAAAAATGTATTGTTCTGATACTAAGAAAAAATTGAGTACAGGAAGTACTTCCAAAGACTTGGAGGTTTATTAGGGAACAACAAGCTACGTCAACACCTTGAGGTGTTTTTCACCAGAGAGCCTAACTCTTTCATTGGCTTAATCACCATCAACGTTCCCTTTACTCTCCCTGCTACTTAATTCAGGTATGAACCGGTCACTTAGAGGAGAACTCTACGAGACACAGATAATTTTTTTTTTTTTTTAGAAAAAAAATGTATTGTTCTGATACACACATCGATGTTTTGAGTACCTGGAAACTTTAATCCTCAAAATCTGCTCAATTTGCATTTCCAAAGGCTTGGAGGTTTTATTAAGCCTTTTATTAAGTTTTATTAAGCTACGTCAACAATTCTGAAACACCTTGAGGCATTTTTCACCGGGGAGGCCTAACCCTGTTCCTTCCGATTTAAGTACTCTAGCACGAAATGTGCCAAGGTCCCCAAGACCCGCTACAAAGCCAAGGGAGAACGAAGGTTTGCTGTCCAAGGACCAAGGCTATGGAATGCGCTACCCACGAATATCCGCATGGAAGAAAACCATCGGGCCTTCCGGAAAATACTAAAGACCCATCTCTTCTAACGATCTCAACGACACTGGATGCAAAGCGTCTTGAGGCGATTTAGTTTGCAATTGCAGCGCTATACAAGTTACTCACTCACTCACTCACTCAAGGTGTTCAAGGATTGTTAACAAAGTTTGTTGTTTTATAAAAAAAAACGTCTGATCTTGACAGGCGAAGGGTCTAACCTCAGGCCTGAAGGCCTTTCGAAATACCAATTTCAATTTATGACACGTTTTGACGGCAACAAACCAAACTATAGCAAAGTCTTGGTTATCCAATTGACTTGTTGACTCAAATTAAAACCAGACTTATTACCTGGCCTAAAAGACCTCTCGAAATACCAACTTAAATTCATGACACATGTTTTGATAGCCACAAAGCTAACTATAGCAAAGTCTTGGTTATCCAATTGACTTGTTGACTTAAATAAAAACCAGACTTCACAGGACATTCTACAATGAAATGAAACAGCAACACTCACGGACACTATGACTAAGTTCAAAAAGACATTGGACCCGTGGGTCTTTTACATTTCCTTGACTGTCACCTGATAGACCTGTGATTCATGTACATGGCCTATGACAACTCAACAAGACTCCACTGCACTAACCCCCTCTATTCCCTTCCCTAATTGTTTACCCTGCAGTATATACTCGAACCACTTAGGCTCTTCCTATCTTTGGTTCTACAATCTAGATCACCCTTTCTCAACTTTTTTACTTTAGATAACCCCTTCAAATAATTTTCAGGTCTTGGCGAACTGCTGATAAAACCAACTTTTAGGGGGTCAGTGGGAAGAATTACCCCTTACAGTGGTGCCAACCTTTGGAGATAGTTAAAAAAGATCTTTTAGTTGTATGCTATGGATTCTGTCAAGTGGCTTGGGCCCTGGTATTATGCAGGCATCATCAAATGAGGGGTCAGTTAGACACAGCTCAAAGAACCCCCTAGGGTTCCACGAAACCCTGGTTAAGAATGACTGATCTTGATCATGTGTTGTTTAATTAGTTGCTTATTGTAGCAGTTTGTACTGCTGATAACCTGATGGAAATGTATATAATGATATATCCCTGTGCAACTTGAAACCAGTAATCAAAATATTTTTTTGTATAAAGTGCTGCATGGACCCAGTGGTTTCTCAGTGCATTTTGAATTTGCACTGTGGAGTCGGTGGTGTATTGGGGGCGTATGCAGGTCTGAACATCTCATTGCAGCAGATTTATCTTCATTAAAATCCACTTTTTTGCTAATACTTTGGTATGACCAATGTTACTGCATACTGGCTTCAATCAGACTCCACCCCTCGACTTTGTTAGCTGACTTATAATTAAAACTTTAGGGAGGTAGCAAATAAATGTAACCAATGGTTATCATGCTAAATGTTGCATTGCATCTCTCATTACAAAGACGTATGTGTTTCCTATGCTCCTCAGCTCCACCTAGAGGCCATAATGTGGTATTTTACTACTGTTAATAATTAATGAACAATTGTTTAGAGGAGAATATAGCCTAAAGAACATTACCTTTTGCCCAATTCACACAGAATGAATGTGCATGCAGATTCACCAGACAAATGGCTATGCGGATTTTTTTATAAATGAGTTTTAGCACAATGCAACACATGCATTAAAATGCAACAGTGTAAATGGGCCCAAAGTAAAAGACAAATAAAGAATAACTCCAGGTAATACTTTTTAAGAAGTTGCATAAAAATTACATTTTTTGATTTTACCCATAGTTACAGTTTACAAAAAGTAAGATTGCACCATCATGAATTTCCCTCTCTCTGTTCTGAAAAAGTTCAAGAAAACCTAACTTTTTTAATTCCATGCTCCCACGCCTTTCCAAACAAAGCCGAAAAACATCCCAATTTGTCTTAATTAGTATTTTAGAAAAGCTCGCCTTGCAGGTATTTCAGCTGTGACCGACTGACGTCAGGGTGTACACAACAGGAGAACATAGAGACGTTTTGTCTTGGGTCAGGGACTTTGGACTATAACCCTGAGAACAATGACAAAAAGAAGTTCAAAAGTATCACAATGCACAGAACACAATGGACATCTGTATAATGTAAGGCTTCATTACGGTTCAACTCCCGAGTCCCCGTCAACCACATGACCTTTTCCTTATTTATTTCGCTCTACACCTGGAGAGCCTGATATATCATCAAACAGACGGAACACACCCAATGCCATTATAACACACCATGCAGTAGGCAGTATGATGAATGGGGAGGAGGAAGAAGTGAGAGTGGATGATTTGTACTATCCTGGCCTTTCTCTGTACGCTATTCATGTTTCCCCACCTGTAAAGCAAGACGCCCCAGGCCATCTACAAGTCTTTACAAAGATGACTCTTCTTTGTCTTGCAGGTGGTCTGAGTGTTTCCAGGAAAGCCAATCCTGGTGCCATCAGAAAGTATATTAGACGAAAACTCCAAAAAACAAACTTGTTATGGAGCTTGAAAAAGCTATCCAGGTGACAGGAGATGCCTAAAGTAGACACCTTGCTTGCACATTCCTCAGTGAGTTCCACTGGAAACCCTAGAACCCCAGAGCTCTGTATACAACTGACCTCCTAGCTATAAAGCCTAGCTGACTCCGTTGGATGCACATCATCTCTCTGGACGACTGGCTTCCTAAGAGTGGCAACAGTAGACCATGCCTATGCAATGCACATCAGTGGATCTGCATGTAGTTTCCACCTGGGGCACCAAGAGACACCTCAGGACTAGGGATGAGCTCAGGTGTGTTTGGATCAAATCCGAACCCAAGTGAGTTGAACTAGATGGACTTTTTTCAACCAGACTAACAATGTAACTATGAGTTACCGCATCAGAAATCATAAGAGCCGGTTTACACAGGGGCGGCACGACTTTGGGGGCGACTCGGCAAGGCAATCTGAAGACGACGTCAGAGGCGACTTGCATAATGACTTCTGTATTGAAGTCAATGTAAGTCACCCCGAGTCGCCCCCAAAGTCGTACAAGAACCTTTTTCTAAGTCAGAGCGACTTGCGTCGCTCCTGTGAGAACGGTTCCATTGAAGAGGGTGGAGCGCGACTTGTCAGGTGGCTGAGTCGCCTGACGAGTCGCCCCTGTGTGAACCGGCTCTAAGTGGCCAAGGCTCCACAGCTGCATGCATACATGAGGTAATATATATGTGTAGGGTGGGGAATGCCTTGGTGGCTTATAATTGGCTATGTGCAGTGACAGCTTCCTCGCTAGATAACTTGTAAGAAAACTGCTGATTCACGTCTGGCTCATACGCGTGCGAATGCGCGCGTTCCCGGACAACAACAGACTTCCAGAATGGCGTGCACACGCAGGAGCGTGTCCCTAACGCCAGTTGGCACCAGACGGCCTATTTAAAGGGTGCTCTGACTCTCTACAAGTGCTGACTGGTCTTCAGCTGTGTTCTGATCCTTTGAACCCTGCTTATTACCTGCTTGATACCTGTTACTGATCCCGGCTTCCTCTGACTCTGCTTCTGGACTCTTATTTACTTGATTACTGGTACCTGACTCCGGCCTGCACCTGACCTTCCTCCTGCTTATGCTTTGTACTCTGCAGCCCGCCTGTCATAGTTTGCATGAATAGAGACTCTTTGGCACACTGTAGGATGTACAATTCGATAGTATGTTAAATACACAACTCCCCAAAGATATCAGATGATTATCAAACTAAGGAAAGAGTGGACCCCTGGGGTCACTGGATAGGACCTCTTTTGGTACCAAACTTCCTTGCAGTTGTCATTTAATAAAAAACACAAAAGGAGATCCACGCTCCACGTAGCGTGAACCAAATCACAACATTTAAATAAAACATTTAAATAAAGCTAAAATTGCACTTACACATAGAAATACAGATACAGCGTGGTATAGTCACATAGGCATGAAAGACATTGAGGTCACGTGCGTGGCCCTTCTGACGCGTGTTGTCAAATATGACATTCTTAAAAGAATGAGACCACTTGCGTAGTTTACTGATTCCACTTTTTTTTTTTTTAGGATCTGAACATGCCGAAACTCGGACCACAATTGAAAGATGGTTTTCACCCCATAGTAGGATGTGCCTGAACGAGGACCTTCATGGCAGGGTCACCAGGGATTGTTTCGAGATTTAAAGTCTTAGTCCACCTTTTTCCCACAATTTTGCAAAAAGTAGTCAATGCAGCAAAATCAATGTGCATTTACAAATTTTTGCAATGAAGCCTACAGAGCATTGCGCGCCCGTGTTGCTAATGCAATGCACAGGCTCTTTCAATGTATTCCACCAACCACAGATCCATATAGACCTACTGGAGGAAGTGTAGCTAGAACTACAGAATAGGGAGAGGGAGGAGGGAGGTGCACTGGCGCACTTGCACAGTCCCTCTGGGGCAGTGTCACATTGGAATTGTACACATTGTACAGTATGTAAACAATCGAGAACCTTGAAGCCTAAATTAAAAAGATAATAAAATCTTGCATGACGATGCACCCTTCATGGGCGTATGCAATCATGCTACCATAGTTGCTACTATGATTGTAACCATGGGTATGGTATATGCAACTATGCTGCTATGGCTGCTACTATGGTTGTAACCATGGGTATGGTGTATGCAATCATGCTACCATGGTTGCTACCATGGTTGTAACCATGGGTATTGTATATGCAACTATGCTACCATGGTTGCTACCATGGTTGTAACCATGGGTAAGGTGTATGCATCTATGCTACCATGGTTGCTACCATGGTTGTAACCATGGGTAAGGTGTATGCATCTATGCTACCATGGTTGCTACCATGGTTGTAACCATGGGTATGGTATATGCAATTAAGCTACTATGGCTGCTACTATGGTTGTAACCATGGGTATGGTGTATGCAACCATGCTACCATGTTTGCTACCATGGTTGTAACCATGGGTATGGTATATGCAACTATGCTACCATGGTTTCTACCATGGTTGTAACCATGGGTAAGGTGTATGCAACTATGCTACCATGGTTGCTACCATGGTTGTAACCATGGATGTGGTGTGTGCAACCATGCTTTATGCTACACCCATATTTAGGTCTATAACATAGCCTTTAAAAAAAAATGAAATGGCATCAGAATCTTTAAGCTCATATGTGATTTTAGTGATTGGGTTTAGATCTGCTTTAAAATTCCACTGCTCTGCTACGTTATAAGCTATGCTGGGCACAAACTCTTACCGTAAAACGGCCTGGGGAACCAAACTGCAAATTGTGCACATTGCAAGAAAGCAAAAGTCAAAAGTGCTAACTGCTCATAGTAAGTGATTTTAACAGCCCGTCACCTTAA
>CM055125.1:375224518-375312018 GCA_029206835.1 Rana muscosa
TTGAAGAAAGTGGTGGATAGAGATGGAAAGGATTGGGACTGTCTACTTCCTTATCTGATGTTTGCTATTAGGGAGGTGCCCCAATCCTCTACGGGATTCTCCCCCTTTGAGTTACTGTATGGGAGACACCCAAGAGGGCTGTTGGATATTGCCAAGGAAACTTGGGAAAGTGAGAGTTCTCCCCACAGGAGTGTGATTGAGCATGTCGCCCTGATGCAAGACCGAATTGCACAGGTAATGCCCATCGTGAAGGAACATTTGGCCCAAGCGCAGTTAGCACAGCAGAGAGTGTACAACCGTGGAGCCAAGACCCGTACCTTTTCCCCGGGGGATAGGATACTGGTACTTGTCCCTACGGTTGAAAGTAAATTCCTTGCCAAATGGCAAGGCCCCTATGAGATAATGGAAAAAGTGAGCGAAGTGAATTACAAGGTCAGACAACCAGGAAGGCGAAAGCCCGAACAGATCTATCACGTTAATCTGTTGAAAGCCTGGAGGGATAGAGAGTCCCTAGTCGCAGACACTTGGTCACCAGCTCAAACTGGTTGCGTGATTCCTGAGGTTGGAATAGCAGCCACCTTGTCACAACCCCAACAACAGGAGGTTAAGGAGTTTGTGCTTCGCAACAAGGAGGTATTCTCTGAGCTGCCGGGACAAACATCTGGGGTAGAGCATGACATCATTACCCCGCCCGGTGAAAGGGTGAAGTTAAAACCCTATCGGATCCCAGAGGCCCGACGGGAGGCAATACGGGAGGAAGTACAGAAAATGCTGAACTTAGGGGTGATAGAGGAGTCCCAAAGTGATTGGTCTAGTCCCATTGTGTTGGTGCCTAAACCGGATGGGAGCTGGCGATTTTGTAACGATTTTCGTCAGTTGAACAAAGTTACAAAATTTGACACCTACCCCATGCCACGTATAGATGAGTTGATCGACCGGCTGGGAACAGCCCGATACATGACGACTCTTGACCTCACAAAAGGGTATTGGCAAATCCCCCTGGCCAAGTCGGCCAAAGAGAAAACCGCATTTGTAACCCCAGACGGGGCGTTCCAATATAAAAGAATGCCGTTCGGGTTACAGAATGCGCCGGCCACATTCCAGCGGAAAATGGACCAGATGCTGAGGCCCCATCGGAAGTATGCTGCGGCTTACCTGGATGACGTAATTGTCCATAGCACAGATTGGGCCTCACATCTGCCAAAAGTGCAAGCAGTCCTGGACTCTGTTCGGGAAGCGGGGTTTACGGCTAACCCCAAGAAGTGTACCATTGGGCAGGAGGAGGCCAAATATCTTGGGTACACCATTGGGAGGGGAGTAATAAAACCCCAACTCAACAAAGTCGAGGCCATCCAGAGTTGGCCACGTCCCAACAGCAAGAAGCAGGTACGAGCCTTTCTGGGAATCGCTGGGTATTATCGGCGATTCATTCCCCACTTTGCTTCTAAGGCTGTGCCCCCAACCAACCTGACGAAGGGGAAAGGGTCGGTCATGATTAAATGGACCCCCGAGGCTGAGGCAGCATTCCAATTCTTGAAACAAGCCTTATGTAGCCAGCCAGTGTTGTACTCACCCGACTTCTCTAAAGACTTTGTCGTACAAAGTGATGCGTCAGATGTGGGGTTAGGAGCAGTATTGTCCCAGGTCTGGAACGGGGAAGAGCACCCAGTCATTTACCTCAGCAGGAAGTTGAAGTCCCATGAGGTAAATTACGCCACCGTTGAAAAGGAGTGTTTAGCGGTGAAGTGGGCTCTAGATTCCCTTCGGTACTACCTGCTAGGTAGGCACTTTGACATGGTTACGGATCACGCTCCGTTAAAGTGGATGGCTCAAAACAAGGAAACAAATAGAAGAGTGAATAGGTGGTTCCTGGCCCTCCAGGAATTCAACTTCACAGTAAAGCATCGCTCTGGCGTTCAAATGGGGAATGTGGATGCTTTATCTCGAGTACATGAATGCCTGATTGCTGGTGTTCCAACCCCGAGGTTAAAACAAGAGGGGGGGGTATGTGACAGCAGGAAGGTAAAGTCACCTGGTTGCATCCAGGGGGGTAGATATATTTCGCCCAGATTCAGGCTTTACGCCGACTTATACAACTAGGTGGAGAGTTGTATAAGCCCAGCTGAGGCTAGTGGGCTCATGGATGACTCATACCTCTAGGGAGAGTGTGGGGCGTCGTGCAGACAGGGAGTTGATGAGACCAGCTGAAGCTTGTCAGCTCATTTAGGCCTCTATAAGAACTCCCAGATTCATTAGGTGTTAGCTCATGCCTGGAAGCAGACCTGTGTGGACTTCCTGGAGAGAGTGAACCCTTGTGCGGTGAGACAAAGCCTGTGTGGCTATTTGCTTGGACATTTAAACCCAGGGACTTAGGGACTAGGACAGCACTAGGCTGATCCCAGTTGTTAGTTAGGAAACCTGTATGTTTAGTCAGAGGTCAAGTTGACCAGGATTTATTTTGTTTATGTTTCTTTTGCTTTGCTGTGTTTTGTCACTGTAAATAGAAAATAAACCGCACCTTTTTGATTTTGAAAACCACAAGCTCCGTCTGCTGGGCCTGTTTTTGTGTGGGGAGCCCATCCCGGGGGTCACACACACCCGCTGCCGAGCTAACCCCCTCACAATATATATATATAAAAACATATTTTATATATATTTTATATATTAAATATATTAACAAAATAGAGTACTGAAATGGAGTCCCAGAAGTGTCCTTATTTGCATTATTTATTATTTAATAGTCTCACATGCAGAAAACCAATATTTATGTCTCAAACGAAGAGGCGAACACACACAAATTTATATGTCAAATTTTGCGTACCATCATAGCACAACAATCATTAGAAAACAAGAGTGGGTGTAAATAATTATAATACTTTTATTTTACTTAATACTCACTTGACAATATTCCTGTATGGCGCTCGGTCTATAATAACGGTAGCGGGTTTGTACAGTGCGCTAACTGTGTAATCTCAAGTGTCAAAACACAGATTTTCATGGCGAACCTTAGCACATAGCATGGCTTGTGATTTAGCAATTAGAGGCGTCTAATTATGTAACCTCTGCATTGTACATTGCTGCCGAGAGTCAAGAGTTCACGGCCTGGTTACACATAGACTGCCGCGGCGTCTGTGAGAGGCAGAGGACATGAACTTCACATTGCCATGAGTTTTTCTGTAAACCCAAAAGTTGAGGACTTTATGAGATACTAATACAAATTAGCACTAATGTTTTCTTTTTTTTTTTTGGGGGGGGGGGGGCTATCCCCTATTTTTAGGCCTGAGTAGTACTCAAGGGGTAGCCCTAAAAGCTTGTCCTGTTGTGCTCCAGTGCTCCGCCACAATGTGCCAGGTCCTGCACCAAGTTCCTTTGTGATGTCATCGGGAGCCAGCCATCTCCTCAAGGTTCTTGCAGCCAGCTCCTGATGAGGTGCCACCAGCTCTGCCCTCTTCCTGTCTATGAGCAGATATCTTCTAGGATATAGGACGAGGACATCCCCGAAACCCGCTGGAAGGAGATACACATTGTGCATGTTGGATCTAGGTTGGGTGAAAAGATGGAAAGCACTTTTTGAGTGGAGGTCTACCTTCATGTTTTATAGCAAGGTTTCTCAACCTGTTGAGTTCTGTGGCACCCGAGGGTTCCTCCAGAGGCTGCTAGGAGTTCCTGGAGGAATGAGCAATTACTACCTCCCAGATAAGTTCCCACTGATATATGATAAATACTGTAGATGCGCTATCCCTTTAAATATGTGCTACCAAATGTATTTATTACATGTTTAAACACAAACATATAAAACTATGCACACACTATATAGTGGTTCAGTCCATGTGCAAATCCATAAAACGTGACATATAAAATGCATCCTGTGAACCACAAGTACCAGCAGTCCTCCACAACCGATCCCTGTGCTCCTTCACCAAATGCAACTTAAATCTGTTTACCAGAGGTGTAGACCAAATTAAAGGAGATAGACAAAGTACGTCAGCGCCAAAACCCCACCCCTACGAGTTTTGTCCACATAGACGTCTTCATGGGAATAGGGAATGTTCCTACTGACACCAATGGTCTTTTTAGCTATTTGTTAGTGCTGGTTCACACTACAGCGACATGAAAGTCGACACGACTTTGCGAGGCAACTTCGAGGCAACTTCAAGGCAACTTCGAGGCAACTTCAAGTCGCCTCCAGGACAGGCGACTTTGCCAGTGGCCAATCAAACAATAATCAGCTCTGTGGGAGAGAGGGGTTTGCCTGAGAAAACTATTTTCTCTTCCTGTAAAGTTGCTTCAGTTAAGACACTGATCCGACTTTGGAGGCGACTTCCATTGAAATCAATGGGTACAAGTCGCTTAGAAGTCGCCTTGAAGTAGTACAGGAACCTTTTCTGAAGTCGGAGCGACTTCAGTAGTGTGCATTAAGACGACTCTCATTCACTTTAATGTAATTTCTCATGTGGCGCGACTTGGGGAGACACGAGTCGGATCCCAAGTCGCGGTAGTGTGAACCGGCACAAAAGGGGGCAATTCTTCCCAATGATCACAATTGTAGCAACAATTCTTCCTACGGACCCCCCACACTAATACTGGCCATACAGGGGTCAAATTTCTAAAGAACTTTCCTTCGAAAATCTAATCTAAGAATTTTCGTTCGTATTTTGCACCATTAGTGGGCTGCAGCAACAGCCGATTTTCGGGCGGCCATCGAATTTTAATAATCCAACATGTTGGATATTTTTTGAAAAAACAAACTATTTTCTAATCAATGATGGGAGAATCGTGCGAGAAATGTAATCAAAAAAGAAATGCGCATTTGCAAGAAAAGAAAATTCCCGGAAAGAAACAAAGGTTTCCGGAAAGAAAGGAGATTCCCAGACACGAAAATTCTTTTCTGTAGGAATATGAGGTGAAATTGAAGGTTTGGTCGGTCGAATTTAGAAATCAATGGTGTCACCATCGGATCACAAAACGCACAAATTTTCAGATTTTCAAAAGAAAGTTCTTTCGAAATTCGACCCGTGTATGGCCAGCATAATGTATCATGAGTTGTAGATAAAATATTTTTTAGCAGGGGGTTAGATGCTATAAAACAGCCTTTCTCAACCTTTTCAACGCAGACGGAAAAGTTTCCGGTCTCAGGTGAGATCATAATTAGGGGATCTGCTCAGAAGGTCGATGACGCCAGCGCCAAAACTCCACCCCTACGAGTTTTGTCCACATAGACGTCTTCAGGGGAATAGGGGATGTTTCTACTGACACCAATGGTCTTTTTAGCTATCTGTAAAGGGGGCAATTCTTCCCAATGATCACAATTGTAGCAACAATTCTTCCTACGGACCCCCCAGACTAATATATCATGAGTTGTAGATATAATATTTTTTAGCAGGGGGTTGCCTGAGACCGGAAAGTTTTCCGTCTGCGTTGAAAAGGTTGAGAAAGGCTGTTTTATAGCATCTACTGAGCCACTATTCATCACACATCTGATCATTTCTATAATGGGGATGAATACATTATTTTTTGTTTAATAACGGAATTTGAATCTACACTGCACTGACATAGTCTAAAGATACGCATATTAGGAAGAAAAAAAAAGACACAAGCATTTAATTATCTTAATTAACCCGTTCTGTAAAACAAGTTTTCTGATGCTGTCATAACATGGATGACTAACTTTCCAAAACATTCCTCCCCCTCCCCCCCCCGATCATTGGAATAAATTCCTGCTAATTATCGGTATTGCATTGCCGACTGGTGAGATCATAATTAGGGGATCTGCTCAGAAGGTCGATGACGTCAGCGCCAAAACTCCACCCCTATGAGTTTTGTCCACATAGACGTCTTCAGGCGAATAGGGGAGGTTCCTACTGACACCAATTGTCTTTTTAGCTATCTGAAAAGGGGGCAATTCTTCCCAATGATCACAATTGTAGCAACAATTCTTCCTACGGACCCCCCAGACTAATGTATCATGAGTTGTAAATATAATATTTTTTAGCAGGGGGTTGGTTGCCTGAGACCGGAAAGTTATTTGTATGCGTTGAAAAGGTTGAGAAAGGCTGTTTTATAACATCTACTGAGCCATTATTCATCACACATCTGATCATTTCTATAATGGGGATGAATACATTATTTTTTTTATTATTTTTTTATGTTTAATAACTGAATTTGAATCTACACAGCACTGACGTAGTCTAAAGATACGCATATTAGGAAGATAAAAAAAGAACAGACACAAGCATTTAACTATTTTAGTTAACCCGCTCTATAAAACAAGTTTTCTGATGATGTCATAACATGGATGACTAACTTTCCAAAACATTCCCCCCCCCCCCCCCTGATCATTGGAATAAATTCCTGCCAATTATCAATATCGCATTGCCGACTGGTGAGATCATAATTAGGGGATCTGCTCAGAAGGTCGATGACATCAGCACCAAAACTCCACCCCTACGAGTTTTGTCCACATAGACGTCTTCAGGGGAATAGGGGATGTTCCTACTGACACCAATGGTCTTTTTAGCTATCTGTAAAGGGGGCAATTCTTCCCAATGATCACAATTGTAGCAAGAAGTCTTCCTTACGGACCCCCCACACTAATGTATCATGAGTTGTAGATATAATATTTTTTAGCAGGGGGTTGCCTGAGACCGGAAAGTTATTTGTCTGCCTTGAAAAGGTTGAAAAAGGCTGTTTTATAACATCTACTGAGCCATTATTCATCACACATCTGATTATTTCTATAATGGAGATGAATACATTATTTTTTTTATTTTATTTTTTATGTTTAATAACTGAATTTGAATCTACACAGCACTGACGTAGTCTAAAGATACGCATATTAGGAAGATAAAAAAAGAACAGACACAAGCATTTAATTAACTTAATTAACCTGCTCTATAAAACAAGTTTTCTGATGCTGTCATGACAACATGGATGACTAACTTTCCAAAACATTCCTTCCCCCCGATCATTGGAATAAATTCCTGCTAATTACCAGTATTGCATTGCTGACTGGTAAGATCATAATTAGGGGATCTGCTCAGAAGGTCACTTTAAACATTTTATGATGGGTGAAAGTGACTTTATTCTTTATATATTTGATCAACCCCCCCCCCCCCCATTCTTCCTCCCCGGCCATGATGATTAATGCGGAATGACCAAGGAGATACTTTGTATCGGTTGCAGAAGGACAGGATGGAAGATGAGTGCCCGAAAGTCTTTGTGATCCAACCAAGTCTGAAGAGTGAAAGGCGATGATGCCCATGAAATGAGTTTCACAATGGTCCAATTAAGACCAAGAACCGTGACAACCGCTCAGAGAAACGTTCAAAGAGCCGAAGGGGGGGGGGTGGGGGGGGGGGGGGGGGGGGTTCTCTGTAGACATGAAAAAAAAAAAGAAAAAAGAGGCCCTGTCAAGTATTTATGATGTGACTCAAGCAAAATGAATCAAATAGAGCCGAGGTAAAGGAAGAAGAAAGAGAGCCGGGGCTTTGATGATCCATTACTACCTTTGCCGAATGGGGGGAGAAAAGGAAGGAATTTTCAACTTCAATCAATTATTTATTCTCTTAGTTTAAAAATATGACACAGACGGCCGGCTACAGTCCTGAAATAAGAACATCATTTTCTTTTCTTTATTTTTATATTTTTTTCTTTTATTTTCCTTTTTTTATTCTTTTTTTCTTTCCTTTTTTTTCTTTTTTTTTTTAACATGAATGGGCGACTGTTTAGAGCAGTGGCTCTCAACCTTTCTAGTGCCGTCACCCCTTGATAAAATTTTCCAAGTTGTGGGGACCCCTAGCAGTAAAATTAGTTTTGTAGTGTGGGTTGTCAGTACCCAAGGCAAGACAAGTAATTTGCACCCCTGACCCACGGACATTTAGCGCTCCCTGAGTCCGTTCCACTCGTACAGTATTAAAACCCCTTATGGTGCATTTTAGGATGTATCACTCTCTTTGTTCTCCTTTCTTTCCCTTTTATCTCTCCATCCTAATTTCTTGTTTCTTTTCTCGTAGCAGTGACACCTATGCCGCAATCAGGAAATAGGGTCTCCTCTAGCCCCTCCCACTTCACATTCCTCACCAGTCAGCTGACCTCTAGTTTCTGCCCCTCAGCAATGGGAGACCAGATAAAGTGAATGCAGAGTCCTGGGGAGACCAGATATAGTGAATGCAGAGTCCTGGGGAGACCAGATATAGTGAATGCAGGGTCCTGGGGAGACTAGATATAGTGAATGCAGAGTCCTGGGGAGACCAGATAAAGTGAATGCAGAGTCCTGGGGAGACCAGATATAGTGAATGCAGAGTCCTGGGGAGACCAGATATAGTGAATGCAGGGTCCTGGGGAGACCAGATATAGTGAATGCAGAGTCCTGGGGAGATCAGATATAGTGAATGCAGAGTCCTGGGGAGACCAGATATAGCGAATGCAGAGTCCTGGGGAGACCAGATATAGTGAATGCAGGGTCCTGGGGAGACTAGATATAGTGAATGCAGAGTCCTGGGGAGACAAGATATAGTGAATGCAGAGTCTTGGGGAGACCAGATATAGTGAATGCAGAGTCCTGGGGAGACCAGATATAGTGAATGCAGGGTCCTGGGGATACCATATATAGTGAATGCAGGGTCCTGGGGATACCATATATAGTGAATGCAGAGTCCTGGGGAGACCAGATATAGTGAATGCAGGGTCCTAGGGAGACCAGATATAGTGAATGCAGGGTCCTGAGGAGACCAGATCTAGTGAATGCAGAGTCCTGGGAAGACCAGATATAGTGAATGCAGAGTCCTGGGGAGACCAGATAACGTGAATGAAGGGTTCTGGGGGGGGGGACCAGATATAGTGAATGCAGGGTCCTGGGGAGACCAGATATAGTGAATGCAGGGTCCTGGGGAGACTAGATATAGTGAATGCAGGGTCCTGGGGAGACCAGATATAGTGAATGTAGGGTCCTGGGGAGACCAGATATAGTGAATGCAGGGTCCTGGGGAGACCAGATATAGTGAATGCAGGGTCCTGGGGAGACCAGATATAGTGAATGCAGGGTCCTGGGGAGACCAGATATAGTGAATGCAGGGTCCTGGGGAGACCAGATATAGTGAATGCAGAGTCCTAGGGAGACCAGATATAGTGAATGCAGAGTCCTAGGGAGACCAGATATAGTGAATGCAGAGTCCTAGGGAGACCAGATATAGTGAATGCAGGGTCCTGGGGAGACTAGATATAGTGAATGCAGAGTCCTGGGGAGACTAGATATAGTGAATGCAGGGTCCTGGGGAGACCAGATATAGTGAATGCAGGGTCCTGGGGAGACTAGATATAGTGAATGCAGAGTCCTGGGGAGACTAGATATAGTGAATGCAGAGTCCTAGGGAGACCAGATATAGTGAATGCAGAGTCCTAGGGAGACCAGATATAGTGAATGCAGAGTCCTAGGGAGACCAGATATAGTGAATGCAGGGTCCTGGGGAGACTAGATATAGTGAATGCAGAGTCCTAGGGAGACCAGATATAGTGAATGCAGAGTCCTAGGGAGACCAGATATAGTGAATGCAGGGTCCTGGGGAGACTAGATATAGTGAATGCAGAGTCCTGGGGAGACTAGATATAGTGAATGCAGGGTCCTGGGGAGACCAGATATAGTGAATGCAGAGTCCTAGGGAGACCAGATATAGTGAATGCAGAGTCCTAGAGAGACCAGATATAGTGAATGCAGGGTCCTGGGGAGACTAGATATAGTGAATGCAGAGTCCTGGGGAGACTAGATATAGTGAATGCAGGGTCCTAGGGAGACCAGATATAGTGAATGCAGAGTCCTGGGGAGACTAGATATAGTGAATGCAGAGTCCTAGGGAGACCAGATATAGTGAATGCAGAGTCCTAGGGAGACCAGATATAGTGAATGCAGGGTCCTGGGGAGACTAGATATAGTGAATGCAGAGTCCTGGGGAGACTAGATATAGTGAATGCAGGGTCCTAGGGAGACCAGATATAGTGAATGCAGAGTCCTGGGGAGACCGGATATAGTGAATGCAGGGTCCTAGGGAGACCAGATATAGTGAATGCAGAGTCCTGGGGAGACTAGATATAGTGAATGCAGAGTCCTAGGGAGACCAGATATAGTGAATGCAGAGTCCTAGGGAGACCAGATATAGTAAATGCAGAGTCCTGGGGAGACCAGATATAGTGAATGCAGGGTCCTGGGGAGACCAGATATAGTGAATGCAGGGTCCTGGGGAGACCAGATATAGTGAATGCAGAGTCCTGGGGAGACTAGATATAGTGAATGCAGAGTCCTAGGGAGACCAGATATAGTGAATGCAGAGTCCTAGGGAGACCAGATATAGTAAATGCAGAGTCCTGGGGAGACCAGATATAGTGAATGCAGGGTCCTGGGGAGACCGGATATAGTGGATGCAGGCTCCTGGGTTTAGTAACATTTTTAGGTAAGCCAATCCTTAGTCTTTTGTGTGGGTAAATGACTTTTTACTGGGTGTTAAATCTGACCTCTTTGTCTAAATTCGTAAAAAAAAAACACGAATTCGGAACGAAACGAATTGCACATGTCTAGGTACAAAACTTTCAGTCTTTACACCCACTTTAAGTGCTTTGTCTCATCCATGTAAACTGATACATTCTGCAGGAGAGCTTGTGCTTTTCAAAAAAAAAAAAACAGACTTGCTGGCTGGATCACCAGATAAAAACAGAAGAAAGAAAGTAAAAAAAAAAAAAAAAGAAAACGAATGCAGCCATCACATCTAAGGATTGGTAAGCTGCAACGTATTAAATGTTTGGGTTTAATATTCACAGAAGGGAAAAGATTCGAGTATTTTTTATTATTTTTTTGTGAAAAAAAATAAAGTGTAACATTGTAACTATCCGATAATAACTAGAAAGCCACCGACAGCGTCCCGGACAATGTCCCTCCATCTCAGTGATGACCTTCTTCATTCATTACCAATATCATCTCCTGTCCTTAATTAAATGGCGGCCCGTCGTTAATATCTGTTCTACGTAATAAACAACCTGAAGAACTGGAGGTCATTTAAATCCACAGAAAAGCCCCTTTCGATTGGCTGGCCTTTGGTTCTAAACGAGAAGTGGATGAGGTCCCACCGGACAAATGGAAGGAGTAACGTTATCCGCCGCAATGTGATTACCCGGCTATTACATTTCCTTGTGAAAGGAAACTCAATATTGTGGAGGTACAATAGGGGAACTTATCCTCCGCTGGCTGACGCTCTATGGGCCGGGGGGGAGGGGGGAATGTATGGGGGGGCTCCAGATCTCAAAGATTAAGTATCTCCCGCGCGCGATGCGAACTCCCCATTTTTTTTGCATTCGTCAGCAATTATTAACGTTCCGAACCCCCAAAAATCAGGAATTGATGGGTTAAAAAATTAAAAGCTGAATTCCAGACAGATATAAAGCCTCATTCACACTTCCCCCCCTTCACTCCTTCTTCTCCTTTTAATATCCAATCAGAGGGTGGAGGGTGAGGTGACCTGCAAGTGAAAGTGAAACCGCAGCAGAGAAAGCCGTCCCCTCCTCTTCCACAAAGGTTGTGTAGCATAGCTCCCAACTGTCCCTGATTTTGAGAGACTGTCCCTGATTTTGAGGGACTGTCCCTGATTTGGAGCAACGTCCCTCTGTCCCCCCTCATTTGTCCCTCATTTTGGTCTGATCCATATAGAGTGAAACCTCGGATTGCGAGTAACGCGGTTAACGAGCATTTCGCAATACGAACATTTTTATTTTATTTTTTAATCCTGACTCGGTTTGCGAGTGTTGTCTCGCAAAACGAGCGAGATTCAAGCCACAGCGTTGTGCAGTACCGCGTTTAGCCAGAGGTGCGAGGGCGACAGAGCCGATCGGAGCTGTTCGGAAAAACTCGGAAATACTCCGTTCCTGGGCCTTTCCTAGGGTTTCCGAGTTCAGCCGAGCTGTCCAGAGTATTTCCGGGGCTCTCCAGCGCCCCCACCCCCACCTCTGGTATTGCATGCCATAGAAGTCAATGCGAAACAAATTATTTTCGTTTCCATTGACTTCTATGGGGAAACTCGCTTTGATATGCGAGTGCTTTGGATTACAAGCCTTCTCCTGGAACGGATTATGCTCGTAATCCAAGTTTCCACTATAGTTGTATATAAAACGCGCTTTTTATTTTTCAAAAAGTGTTTCCCAGAGCTAAACCTTTCATCCAAATTCTACATTGCTGCATTTATAAAGTTTAAAAGCCAATATAAAGGAATAGTAGTTGTAAAAAAAAAAAGCCCTTGTGGATTTAATTTCCGTATATACTCGAGTATAAACCGACCCGAATATAAGCCGAGGCACCTGATTTTACCACAAAAAACTTATTGACTCGAGTATAAGCCTAGGGTGTCCATCTGCATGCCTCACTGTGCCTCACTGTGTCCACGTGCATGCCTCACTGTGCCCATGCCTCACTGTGCCTCACTTTGCCTCACTGTGTCCATGTGCATGCCTCACTGTGTCCATGTGCATGCCTCACTGTGCTCATGCCTCACTGTGCCCATGAATAGACAGACGTTTAACATAGGAGTCTATGAAAGGGGTGCCTGGCTTTGAAAAATCGGTGCTCCCCGTCTGTAGGTCCCCCAGACAAAAAACTTTGGACACTTATAGAGGAGAAATGGGTCTACATTTGTGCCAAGTTTCGGGTCCAGAGGACCTACGACCAGCCGGTACCGGGTCCCCAAAGTCCGGGAGATTATGCACAAAAAGGTGACTCGAGTATAAGCCGAGGGGGGCATTTTCAGCACAAAATAATGTGCTGAAAAACTCGGCTTATACTCGAGTATATACAGTAACCTTTTTTTGGGGGGGGTTGATTCTCCTTTAAGGGGGTGTGGCAGGGGGCGTGTCCTAGTCCTATGCCTGCATACGTTTGCTAGTAGGTGTCCCTCATTCCCATCTCAAAATGTTGGGAGATATGGTGTTTTGTGGCAGAATTATGTAAATACAATAGGGTTGCCACCTTTTCTACAAGCCAAATCCGAACACTTTAGCAGTGCTGGGCAATTTTTTATTTATTTTTTCCACGTAGTTTACACTATAGTACTATAAAAGACCTGGGACATCTTTGGGTAGCCCAAGGATAGTAGCGATGCAGTGCACCTAGTGCGACGCGGTGAACAGTGCACATGGCCCAATTGCTCTTGCTGACATCATTGCCACCCCCCTCCCAGTAATGCCGCACCTGCCCCCAGACAGCCCCCCTTGTCAGAACCGCGATCTGCCTTGTTTACATAGTCAGATTGCCGTTTCTGTGTTGTTTACCGACGATCGGCGGGTGCCAGAGGACATCGAGTACCCGGCACCCACAGATCAGCTTCTGCTGCGAAGAATCACAGCAGAAGCAGCCTGCCGGGAGTGTGCACGCGCCCCCTGCAGGTGGAAGTGCAGGATCACTTATATATAGGTGATCCTGCGCAGAGCTGCCACCCTGCAGCAGTAAAACTGCTATAGGACAGTCAGCAAGTCGATAACTTATGTGCACACCTTGTGCATGTTGGAAAAAGTACGTGCTTTCCTGACATGCACGGAAACCCGTTGCCCTTTAGCAGACAGGCGACGGTGCCAGCAATTGTTATTGCCCCCCCCCCCCCCAAGTATCTGTTTTTGCATGCGCCAAACCGCATGCAGCCAAATGGCACAATAATTTTTAAAAAAGAGTCGAGGACTTGTTTTGCGCAGTTCTCTCACATAGGGCAGCCTATTAAAATGAATGGGCTGCCCTACAAGCAACGCGTTGGAACTGTACAGTGTGAACCTAGCCCTAGGAGAAGGGTTTACTCAACCTTGGCATGAAGATGCATAACGAGGTTACATCAGGCCCTGTATGACTTGTCCTCCCGTATTAGCAGCCATGTGCACAATGAATAGACACGATCGCAGTCGACACTCTCTGAAGGTAATTGTTAACACGTGTAAACGCAGAAATGTTTTACTACGCGTTTCCCTACTCTACTATTTATACAACTCATCCGCAGAACCTAAAAATAACCCTTAGGTGAGACCTTGCATGGTGCTGATTTAGTGTTCAAAGAGCCAGAAGGTGATGATTCAATATTCACGCCTTGTCTTTCCGTACCTTACCTTGTCTTACCGTACCGTACGGAGATCCGCACCGGAGGAGGAGGCTTCACATACTGTTCTTTTGACTACTTCTTTACAATTATCACTGTGACTGAAAGCCCTGGTGGTCTTGGTCACATGGTCCCTGACCACCAGCTTCAGGTCATTGGAGACTGTTCATGGTCTATTGTTAATCAGACAAGAGCACTACACTAATGCCTCCATGACACGCTGAAGCAGGTAGGTTGTGTCCCCTGTAAGCACCTCAAGGCTTACTTTGTGGCAGTTACTTTCTATTGTATTTGCAGTCCCCGGGGGAACAAAAGTGGTTGAAATTGATTGAAAAAAGCCACAGGTATTGTCAGCTTACCAGTGCTATTCCCTCCTACCCAGAGGCCTCCTAGGCCAAGCAGTAATGAGATGGACTATAGAATAAGAGGGGGTAGAGTTATCATAGAGGTTAGAGGAGGCTATGGGATGGGAGGAGATAAAGTTACAGAGGTAAGAGTGGGCTATAGGATACCCAGGGGATAAAGGGATGGCAGGGGATAGAGTCATAGAGGTATGGGGGGGGGGCTATGGGATGAGAGGGGGTATAATCACAGAGGTGAGAGTAGGCTTTGGAATAAGAGAGGGGTTGAGACATAGAGGTGAGAGTGGGCGGCTATTGAATAAGAGGGGGTTGAGTCACAGAGCTGAGAGGGAGCTAAAAGGAGGCAGACATAACCTAATAGAGGTTGGAGGAGGCTATGGAGTTGCAGGGGATAAAATCACAGAGGCTGATTGTGAACTATGGAATAAGGGGGGGGGTGTAATCACAGAGCTGAGAGTGGGCTTTGGAATGGGGGGGTAGAATAGAGCTGAGAGGGTTCTATGGAACAATAGGGGTGTAATTACAGAGGTTAGATTGGTCTTTGGAATAAGAGGGAATGAGGTCATAGATGTGAGAGGGGGCTATGGAATAAGAGGTGGTTGATTCATATAGCTGAGAGGGCTCTATGGAAAAAAAGGGGGCAACATCACAGAGGCTGGAGTGGGCTATAAAATAAGGGGGGGTAGGGTCACAGAGCTCGGAGGGGGCTAAAGAGAGACAGGGGGTAGAGTCATTGAGGTGAGAGTGGGCTATCAAATATGAGGGGGGAGAGTCACAAAAGTGAGATTAGGCTAAAGGGAGGCATAAAGGTGACAGAAGGTCATGGGATAGGAGGGGGTAAAGTCATAGAGATAAGAAAAGGCTATGGGATGGGAGGGGGTAGAGTTGTAGAGATGAGAGGAGGCGATGGAATGGGAGAAGGTAGAGTTGTAGTGATGAGGGGAGGCCATGGGATGGGAGGGGGTAGAGTAGTATAGATGAGAGGAGGCCATGGGATAGGATGTGGTAGAGTTTTAGAGATGAGAGGAGGTTATGGGATGGGAGGGGGTAGAGTCTTAGAGTTTAGAGGAGGTCATGGGATGGGAGGGGGTAGAGTCCTAGAAATGAGAGGAGGCCATGGGATGGGAGGGGTAGAGTCCTAGAGTTTAGAGGAGGCCATGGGATGGGAGGGGGTAGAGTTGTAGAGATGAGAGGAGGCTTTGGGATGGGAGGGGGTAGAGTCGTAGAGATGAGAGGAGGTTATGGGGTGGGAGGGGGTAGAGTTGTAGAGATGAGAGGAGGTTATGGGGTGGAAGGGGGTAGAGTTGTAGAGATGAGAGGAGGCCATGGAATGGGAAAAGGTAGAGTTGTAGTGATGAGGGGAGGCCATTAGATGAGAGGGGGTAGAGTAGTATAGATGAGAGGAGGCCATGGGATAGGATGGGGTAGAGTTTTAGAGATGAGAGGAGGCCATGGGATAGGATGGGGTAAAGTTTTAGAGATGAGAGGAGGTTATCGGGTGGAAGGGGGTAGAGTTGTAGAGATAAGAGGAGGCCATGGGACGGGAGGGGGTGGAGTCCTAGAGTTTAGAGGAGGTCATGGGATGGGAGGGGGTAGAGTCCTAGAAATGAGAGGAGGCCATGGAATGGGAGGGGTCGAGTTTTAGAGATGAGAGGAGGCCATGGGATGGGAGGGGGTAGAGTTGTAGAGATGAGAGGAGACCATGGGATGGGATGGGGTAGAATTGTAGAGAGGAGAGGAGGCCATGGGATGGGAGGGGGTAGAGTCGTAGAGAAGAGAGGAGGTTATAGGACCAGAGGGGGTAGAGTCCTAGAAATGAGAGGAGGCCATGGGATGGGAGGGGTCGAGTTTTAGAGATGAGAGGAGGCCATGGGATGGGAGGGGGTAGAGTTGTAGAGATGAAAGGAGACCATGGGATGGGATGGGGTAGAGTTGTAGAGGTGAGATGAGGCCATGAGATGGGAGGGGGGTAGAGTCATAGCGATGAGAGGAGGTTATGGAGTCAGAGGGGGTAGAGTCCTAGAAATGAGAGGAGGCCATGGAATGGGGTAGAGTTGTAGAGGTGAGAGGAGGCCATGAGATGGGAGGAGGTAGAGTTGTAGAGGTGAGAGGAGGCCATGGGATGGGAGGGGTCGAGTTTTAGAAATGAGAGGAGGCCATGGGATGGGATGGGGTAGAGTTGTACAGATGAGAGGAGACCATGGGATGGGATGGGGTAGAGTTGTACAGATGAGAGGAGACCATGGGATGGGAGGGGGTAGAGTTGTAAAGGTGAGAGGAGGCCATGGGATGGTATGGGGTAGAGTTGTAGAGGTGAGAAGAGGCCATGGGATGGGAGGGGGTAGAGTCGTAGAGATGAGAGGAGGTTATGGAGTCAGAGGGGGTAGAGTCCTAGAAATGAGAGGAGGCCATGGGGTGGGAGGGGTAGAGTTTTGGAAATGAGAGGAGGCCATGGGATGGGAGGGGGTAGAGTTGTAGAGGTGAGAGGAGGCCATGAGATGGGAGGGGGTAGAGTCATAGAAATGAGAGGAGGCCATGGGATGGGATAGGGTAGAGTTGTACAGATGAGAGGAGACCATGGGATGGGAGGGGGTAGAGTTGTAGAGGTGAGAGGAGGCCATGGGATGGGAGTGGTAGAGTCCTAGAAATGAGAGGAGGCCATGGGATGGGATAGGGTAGAGTTGTACAGATGAGAGGAGACCATGGGATGGGATGGGGTAGAATTGTAGAGGTGAGATGAGGCCATGAGATGGGAGGGGGTAGAGTCATAGAGATGAGAGGAGGTTATGGAGTCAGAGGGGGTAGAGTCCTAGAAATGAGAGGAGGCCATGGGGTGGGAGGGGTAGAGTTTTGGAAATGAGAGGAGGCCATGGGATGGGAGGGGGTAGAGTTGTAGAGGTGAGAGGAGGCCATGAGATGGGAGGGGGTAGAGTCCTAGAAATGAGAGGAGGCCATGGGATGGGATAGGGTAGAGTTGTACAGATGAGAGGAGACCATGGGATGGGAGGGGGTAGAGTTGTAGAGGTGAGAGGAGGCCATGGGATGGGAGTGGTAGAGTCCTAGAAATGAGAGGAGGCCATGGGATGGGATAGGGTAGAGTTGTACAGATGAGAGGAGACCATGGGATGGGATGGGGTAGAATTGTAGAGGTGAGATGAGGCCATGAGATGGGAGGGGGTAGAGTCATAGAGATGAGAGGAGGTTATGGAGTCAGAGGGGGTAGAGTCCTAGAAATGAGAGGAGGCCATGGGGTGGGAGGGGTAGAGTTTTGGAAATGAGAGGAGGCCATGGGATGGGAGGGGGTAGAGTTGTAGAGGTGAGAGGAGGCCATGAGATGGGAGGGGGTAGAGTCCTAGAAATGAGAGGAGGCCATGGGATGGGATAGGGTAGAGTTGTACAGATGAGAGGAGACCATGGGATGGGAGGGGGTAGAGTTGTAGAGGTGAGAGGAGGCCATGGGATGGGAGTGGTAGAGTCCTAGAAATGAGAGGAGGCCATGGGATGGGATAGGGTAGAGTTGTACAGATGAGAGGAGACCATGGGATGGGATGGGGTAGAATTGTAGAGGTGAGATGAGGCCATGAGATGGGAGGGGGTAGAGTCATAGAGATGAGAGGAGGTTATGGAGTCAGAGGGGGTAGAGTCCTAGAAATGAGAGGAGGCCATGGAACGGAATGGGGTAGAGTCACAAAGGTTAGAATGGTCATTAAAATACTTGATAGTGATTTTAAAGAATAAAATCAACATTGTATCAATTATTTTTTTGTGATAGAATTATCCCATAACAAAAATGTTCACTGTGCATTTCTGCAACACATTGTCCACAAAGTTACGAACTTCCATTCTTATGCCGCGTACACACGATCGATTTTTTCGACGGTGAAAACACCGTCGAAAAAATCGACGTTAAGAACGAGGAACAGCTTGTTCCCCTCACACACGGCCGTTTTAAATGTCATTTTTTTTTTGGTCGAAAAAAAACGACCGTGTGTGGGCTCCGCGGCAGTGTTTCCCTATGGGAAACACTGCCGCGGAAAACATGTCGAAAAAAACGACGAGAAAAATTAGAACATGTTCTAATTTTTCACGTCGTTTTTAATGTCGTTTTTCTCGTCGAAAAAAACGACAGAAAGCCCACAGACTATCGTTTTTCTCGTCGAATGGGAAAAATGTCGTTTTTCTCGTCGAGAAAAACGGTCGTGTGTACGCGGCATTAGAGTTTCTCTCAAATAGTTTTTCTGTTTAAAAGATGAAAGGTATTATTTCAATAGATGGTGTGGATTACAATGCACGTACTCTCATTGTGTAGTGAAAGAAGAAAAGCCACAGCATTGCAGGGCTGTACATGAGAAAAGAAGCAAATCTGAATTCTAAGTACGGTTTATAAAGAGCACCTCTTCTGGCACAGCTGTAGATGTCTTGCAGCCACAAAATAGGGGAGTAGCCGGCGTAATGGAAGCTCCTATTCAGTCCACCGCAGCAGACTGTGTAACTAATCGGAGTTCGTCCCTCTCTCTTTCAATGCAGAATATTTCCCAGCCAAGAAATAAAGACTTCAAAATGCACCTTCCATCCATCCTTCCAATTTCTAAGGCCACAAAGTCCATCTGCCCCACTCAGTCCAACAGACGGAGCTGCGCCATACAATGAGCTGGGTATGGCATACTGTTGGCTGTGCTGGAGGTGATGTGCTTCACGTGGCACTTAACCCTAATGCGAAAACACAGGGTGGTACTCTATCTTCTCAGAACTTTAAAAGAAGAACTCCTGGGAAGTTCAATTGCAAAGGTTTGGGGGAGGGAAGTATATTATGTAAGTTACAATTACTACCATGCCAAAATGGTCAATGGCCAAAAATAAAATGTAGACCTTCAAAAGTTTAGTGTCCCCCAGAGACGCTGTTCTAAATCACAGGGCCAATAAAGCCTACCTGACAGGGTCCCCTCCCAAAACAAACATCAAAATGGTGGTGGGGGGCATTTACTGGAATGGATCCCCTGTTGTTCCACACTGCAGCAGCTAAAAGTGACGGGGGGAGAGGAGGAGGAGCTGGCTTTCAGCTGCTGCAGAGGGGAGCTACAGGGGATCTGTTCCATTAAATGCTGACCCTGCTGTACCAATTACCCCCCCCCTCTTGTCCAGATTCCCCTTCCTTTTGCTTGTCTGCTGGCCGCCCCCTCCGTTGAACTGATCAGGCCAGGCCCCATACAGGAGGACCAGTCGTACCCCCCTTATCAGCAGCCCTGGTGTCCCCTTGCATTAGTATTCAGTGGACAAGTGCCTCTTAAATTGGTGGTGAGTAGGAAAGCCCCTTTACATTTACGGTCATTGCAAAGACATTCCCTTACATTGGATGCCAGGGAAAAACTGTGCCCTTACATTGGTGCTCACTGTACAAAAGAGGTGAATCTGCCACTACCCAAGGAACCTCTAGCAACCCCTTGGAGGAATCCTAGGATTCTGCAGAACCCTGGTTGAGAACGCCTGCTCTAGGATAAAAAAGTTGCAAACAACCATTTTTACAGATACACTATATTGTCAAAAGTATTGGGACACCTGCCTTTGCATGCACATGAACTTTAATGACATCCCAGTCTTAGTCTGTAGGGTTGAATGTTGAGTTGGCCCACCCTTTGCAGCTATAACAGCTTCAACTATTTTGGGAAGGGTGTCCACAAGTTTTAGGAGGGTGTCTATGGGAATGTTTGACCATTCTTCCAGAAGCGCATTTGTGAGGTCAGGCACTGATGTTGGACGATTCCTCCCAAAGGTGTTCTATCGGGTTGAGGTGCAGGCCAGTCAAGTTCCTCCACCCCAAACACACTCATCCATGTCTTTGTAGACCTTGCTTTGTGCACTGGTCCAAATAATTTGGTGGAGGGGGGATTATGGTGTGAGGTTGTTTTTTAGGGGTTGGTCCCTTAGTTCCTGTGAAGGGAACTCTTAAGGCGTCAGCATACCAAGACATTTTGGACAATTCCATGCTTCCAACTTTGTGGGAACAGTTTGGGGGATGGCCCCTTCCTGTTCCAACATGACTGCACACCAGTGCACAAAAGCAAGGGCCATAAAGACATGGATGAGCGGAGTTTGGGGTGGAGGAACTTGACTGGCCTTCACAGAGTCCTGACCTCAACCTGATAGAACACCTTTGGGATGAATTAGAGTGGAGACAGCGAGCCGGGCCTTCTCATCCAACATCCGTGCCTGACCTCACAAATGCGCTTCTGGAAGAATGGTCAAACATTCCCATAGACACACTCCTAAACTTTGTGGACGGCCTTCCCAGAAGAGTTGAAGCTGTTATAGCTGCAAAGGGTGGGCCAACTCAATATTGAACCCTACGGACTGAAGCCTCGTACACACGGCCGGTTTTCTCGGCAAGAAAAATGCTGGCGGAGCTTTTTGCCGAGAAAACCGGTCGTGTGTATGTTTTCTCGTCGAGAAAACTGCCGGGAATCTCGACGAGAAAAATAGAGAACCTGCTCTCTATTTTCTCGTCGGGATTCTCGTCGGCCTGTTTCCCGACGAGAAAACTGTGTGTGTATATGCGGCTACAAGCTTACCGGTCCTCCGGTAAGCCCGCGCATGCTCGATGAGACTTTGACGCATGCGCGGTAGCTTACAAGGGTATAGGGTGACCACGTGTCCTGGATTGCCCGGGACAGTCCCGCATATTGCAGGTCTGTCCCGGGCACCTTCATTCCAGGACAATACAGTGTCCCAGAATGAAACTGTCACAGCCACCCCCCCCCCCCCCCGGGCCAATCTGATGCCCCCAAAAAAGGCCGCCACATCACCGCTTTACTCACTGTGACGGTACTTGTCCTGGCCAGGAATGCCTGGAGGAGCACAATCTCCGCCCCCTGCTTGTGATTGGAGAAAATCATAAATCCCGCCTCTTGTGTCCAATCACTGTGCTGTGATTCGTTACAGCACAAACTGATTTTTGGGAAGGGAGGGTGTCCCTGAATGGTAGTTTGGAAATGTGGTCACTCTACAAGGGTAGTGTAGGGTGAAGCAAGATGGCGGCGACGGCATCGAATGTGACGAGCGCAAGCTCGTCGTAGTCGATGACGTCATCGCGTTCTTGCCATTCAAAAGAACGGCGTTTTTTTTTTAATAGCCGTCTGTATGCACGGCTTGGCAAGAAAAGCTTGCCAGGAATCTCGTCAGGAAAAACAACGTTTTTTTTTTTTTTCCCGACGGGATTCTCGGCCGTGTGTACGAGGCTTGAGACTGGGATGCCATAAAAGTTCATGTGCGTGTAAAGGCAGGCGTCCCAATACTTTTGACAATATTGTATATCTTTAAAAATATATATATATATCTGGCGTCCCTTTAAAAAAAGGTTTCACAGAGGGATAACGCTGTAACAAGTTAAAACCTGTCTTCCCGTACAAATCTCCGAGTAGATGCAATTTGTAAATAATCACAGCACTACCAAAAAAGACTAAAGCTGATGAAAATGCACTTGTTCTCTAGCCGATAAATCCCAGAAATCTCTAATAACTGTCATCACCGTCACTCACTAATACACAAAGGCAGCTCCGCCGCCGTGGCGCTTCAAAACGCCGCGCCGAAAGGGGGAGATTTCTCTCCGACTTTGATGTGGCGAAGGGGGGGGGGGCCTACAAAACGCCTCTTAAAAATACGGCACTATTCAAAAGACAATATTAATAATTAAAAAGGCCTAGGATCACAGGCCCCTTGAGAACGAGCCGTAATCTCTTTCACACAACAGACATGCCTTCATCACACGGTTTCATGAGTGACTCTTTATTCACCAAAAACATCACAGATATTTCTCATGGGACTTAAGAAAGAACAAGAGAGAGAGAGAGCGTGTTTTTGATTTTTTTTTATACTCTTACAAGAGCACAATGGCCCTTTAACTCTAAAACAAAGGCTTCTAACAACGTTTAATTTGCGAAGTACTAATGGTGGGTAATCTGCACATCCTGTAATTAAATGGGACTTGTGTGGTCATCACGCTACGGGCTTTAAACTTGACAAACTTTTCACTTTCATAGAGACAGAAAGACTTTATATTTGCCCCCCCCCCCCCCCACGCTTGTAGGCATGGGTGACCTGCTTGGAACCAGCATCAGGAGACTATAAGCTTGATTCATGAAGCTTTTCTACAAGGATAAGGAGCTACATTTTCAGCCATATAACTGTAATGACCAAATCGCATTGGACACTGCTAAAAATAACTGTCACTTTTTTTTTGAAAATATGGATCTTTATCCTAGAGTTTTAGGTTTACGAATTGGGTCTTATAAGCAGGGCCAGATCTAGGGGGGTGCTGGGATGGGCTGTGCCCCTCCAGATTTAAGTTGTGCACCCCCAGGTCTCTGAGAGTGCATCTACTGATCCATGAGCCACTCTGATTGGGGGCAACTGATGTAAGGGAGCGCTTTGATGTGATTCAGACAGTCGATGTAAGGAGGCACTCTGATTGGGACAATCTGTAGAAGGGGGCATTGTGATGAGGATACCTGATATAGGAAGGCACTCTGATTGGGGCAATCCGTATAAGGGGGCGTTGTGATGGGGATACCTGATGGAAGGGGGCATTCTGATAAAGACACTCTGATGGGGAGAGGGCACTCTGATGGGGACACCTTATGGAAGGAAGCACTCTGATGGGGACTCCCTATGGAAGGAGGCACTCTGATGGGGATGCCTTATGGAAGGAAGCACTCTGATGGGGACACCTTATGGAAGGAAGCACTCTGATGGGGACACCTTATGGAAGGAAGCACTCTGATGGGGACTCCCTATGGAAGGAAGCACTCTGATGGAGACACCTTATGGAAGGAAGCACTCTGATGGGGACTCCCTATGGAAGGAGGCACTCTGATGGGGACACCTTATGGAAGGAAGCACTCTGATGGGGACACCTTATGGAAGGAGGCACTCTGATGGGGACTCCCTATGGAAGGAGGCAGTCTGATGGGGACACCTTATGGAAGGAAGCACTCTGATGGGGACACCTTATGGAAGGAAGCACTCTGATGGGGACACCTTATGGAAGGAAGCACTCTGATGGGGACACCTTATGGAAGGAGGCACTCTGATGGGGACTCCCTATGGAAGGAGGCACTCTGATGGGGACACCTTATGGAAGGAAGCACTCTGATGGGGACACCTTATGGAAGGAAGCACTCTGATGGGGACACCTTATGGAAGGAAGCACTCTGATGGGAATACCTTATAGAAGGAAGCACTCTGATGGGGACAACTTATGGAAGGAAGCACTCTGATGGATGCCTTGATGTAAGGGGCACTCTGATGGGGACCCTAATTTAAGGGGGACTTTGATGAGTTCTCATGATGTCAAGTGGGATTCTGATGAGGACACATAATATAAGGGGCACAGGTTCTGTTTAATAACTCTAATCTAATGAAAGCCTAATAGATACTAGTGTTTCCCAGGACGTGATACTGTGTGACAGACTGTCAGAGACTCACATACAGTGTTGACATTGTGCTCTCCCCCCACCCCCGACTTTTTTTACTGCACTCCCACATTAGAAAGGTTAGATCCAGCCCTGCTTAAAAAGCTTCTAGCCTCAGCTTGCCTTTGGAAGTCAAGTGCTTTCACCGCACAATAGTTTAGCAGCTATTAAAAGAACAATGTGTGCATTGAGCCAGCTGAATAAGGTCACCAACTCCAAGCAATGTAGCCTAGGAGCCCCTCAACTGCTGATTGGTGAAGACTCCGAGCTTGGCTTCCCCCAATTAACATTGTTAGAAGATGTTTTTGTAGGGCAGTAGACCCAAATGTGAATAAAATCAAGCTTCATCTCCAACTTTTGAAGGCTACTCTGTGTCAGCCAGGATGTTCCCTTAGGTTCCTGGAGCTATCAGCATGGTGGCTTTGTGGTTAACCTAGGCTGCCTGGTTCAGACCCTAACCCGCAAACTACCTGCATGAAGTTTACATGTTCTCCCTGGACTTATGTGAGCTTCATCAAGCATTCAACTTTTGAAGGCTACTTTGTGGCAGCCAAGGTGTTCCTTTAGGTTCCTGGAGCTATCAGCATGGTGGTTTTTGGTTAACCTAGGCTCCCTGGCTCAGATCCCAACCAGCACACTACCTGCATGAAGTTTGCATGTTCTCCTTGGGCTTATGTTAGCTTCATCAAGCATTCAACGTTTGAAGGCTACTTTGTGTCAGCCAAGGTGTTCCTTTAGGTTCCTAGCACAATCAGCATGGTGGCTTTGTGGTAAACCTAGGCTCCCCGTCTCAGACCCCAACCAGCACACTACCCGTATGAAGTTTACATGTTCTCCCTGGACTTATGTGAGCTTCCTCAAGCATTCAATGATTGAAGGCTACTTTGTGTCAGCCAAGGTGTTCCTTTAGGTTCCTAGCACAATCAGCATGGTGGCTTTGTGGTAAACCTAGGCTCCCCGGCTCAGACCCCAACCAGCACACTAGCGTATGAAGTTTACATGTTCTCCCTGGACTTATGTGAGCTTCCTCAAGCATTCAACGTTTGAAGGCTACTTTGTGTCAAAAAAGGTGTTCCTTTAGGTTCCTGGAGCTATCAGCATTGTGGTTTTTGGTAAACCTAGGCTCCCCGGCTCAGATCCCAACCAGCACACTACCCATATGAAGTTTGCATGTTCTCCCTGGACTTATGTGAGCTTCATCAAGCATTCAACTTTTGAAGGCTACTTTGTGTCAGTCAAGGTATTCCTTTAGGTTCCTAGCACAATCAGCATGGTGGCTTTGTGGTAAACCTAGGCTCCCCGGCTCAGACCCCAACCAGCACACTAGCGTATGAAGTTTACATGTTCTCCCTGGACTTATGTGAGCTTCCTCAAGCATTCAACGTTTGAAGGCTACTTTGTGTCAAAAAAGGTGTTCCTTTAGGTTCCTGGAGCTATCAGCATTGTGGTTTTTGGTAAACCTAGGCTCCCCGGCTCAGACCCCAACCAGCACACTAGCGTATGAAGTTTACATGTTCTCCCTGGACTTATGTGAGCTTCCTCAAGCATTCAACGTTTGAAGGCTACTTTGTGTCAAAAAAGGTGTTCCTTTAGGTTCCTGGAGCTATCAGCATTGTGGTTTTTGGTAAACCTAGGCTCCCCGGCTCAGATCCCAACCAGCACACTACCCATATGAAGTTTGCATGTTCTCCCTGGACTTATGTGAGCTTCATCAAGCATTCAACGTTTGAAGGCTACTTTGTGCCAGCCAAGGTGTTCCTTTAGGTTCCTAGCGCAATCAGCATGGTGGCTTTGTGGTAAACCTATGCTCCCCGGCTCAGACCCCAACCAGCACACTACCCGTATGAAGTTTGCATGTTCTCCCTGGGGTTATGTGAGCTTCTGGTTCCTGGAGTAATCAGCAGGGTGGCTTTGTGGTTGATCTAGGCTTGAGTGAACTGCATTTAAGGGTCCGTTGGGTGGGGACTGCTATTGTGGACTGTTCTTTGGAGCAAACGTGGATTAAAGTGACTTCATTGGGGTGTGGTGGTCTTTCATTCCCGTCGTTTTCGGAAAGTCATTTAATCAATTTAAAGTGTAAGTAAACCCCCCTATCTTTTTCAGCCAAGGAAGCTACCATCTTCATCTGTTTAATCTACAACTCCCATGATGCTTGCACATGTGATCAGTTTAGACACCAGCCATTGGATGGTTTGACAGTTTGGTTGAGAGCACAACCAATGGGAGGGTTACATTTCCGGAACGTGCCGGAAATGAAAGTTTTATGGATGGGTTTACTTCCGCTTAAATTTTTTTTTTTTTAAACTTTCCTTAAAAATATGATCCTGCCATGAAGGTCCTTGTTCAGGCTCTTCCTGCTAAGGGTGACAACACTTTGTCCTTGTCTTTCCATTGCTCTCCAGTGTTGTCACCCTATCCCATTGCATTTCCAGTGAAGTCTTTAAGTGGTTGTGCTGATTCTGATTGTGCAAAATTAAATTGTTTAATACATATTGAGGGCTGACTAAGCTTTTAGACTTTAGTAAAAACCTCCCTGCGCCCTAGAGAGCGCTGGTCGTTCACACATTGATTCTACTTCCTGCCTAGAAGCTCTCTTTAAATGTGTGGAAATTTTGCGGTGCACCTTTAACAATGCAGGGTTTTGTCTTCCTGCGTCAGTGAATTATATCCAACAACCATTGGAGATGCCATTAAATCTAGCCGAGAGAGAGAGAAAAAAAAAAAAAAAGGAACGTCTCAGTCTCTTGGACTTTTCCCTCTTTATTTTAATCAATCTTGTTTGCCCGGCTTTAATCTGTAAAACCATTTCAAAGACCATTACACACGGTGTTACATTATAGGTCAGCGGGGGAAAAAAAAGAAGAAGAAATTGACAAATGTATTTATTTTTGTAAAAAGTGTCATCACACTAATAGATAGGACAGCGGCTGAATCCACAGAGCTTGCAGATGTCTAACCGCATCAGGAAAACGCCAGAGGGTTTAGACTTAATAGCGCGCTGCGTACCTGACTTAGGGCTTGGTTAATGCAGTTCTGTAGCACAAGGCTTTTTAAAGCCGCCCTGTAGCATACACCTGCCACTACAAAAGATGACATAATCCGACAGCCTCAATCCCATCCTTTTTTTTTTCCCTTCAACGGACTCTGTATTATATTTCCAGGAGCAGTAATGAAATGTGTTGTTCAGGGCGCAGAAAAGCAGATTTGACTTTTCATTTAAAGAACAACTAAAGCTACGTCCCTAATATGTCAAACAGACAGCTGAATGCTGGGATTTTTTTGTTAAAAATGGGCCTTGCAGTGAGTTTTTATTTATTCTTTTTTCTTTTCTTTTTTTCTCTTTTCCTTTTTTTTTTCCATACATAAAAAAAAAAAGGCAAAAATGAAATGTACAAACAGTGGAAATACAAACAGTAAACTAATATGGTTGCAACCCTAAAAAAAAAAAAAAAAAAGATCCTATTCCTTTAAAGCAGGGATCTCCAAACTACGGCCCTCCAGCTGTTGCGGAACTACACCTTCCATGAGGCATTGTAAAACTCTGGCATTCACACTTCACAGACATAACTAGGCATGATGGGAATTGTAGTTCCTGAACAACTGGAGGGGCATAGTTTGGAGACCCCTGCTTTAAAGCATGTTAAACCGCATAGTGCTTCTGCGGTGTAATTTGTCCCTTTTGTGTGTTGTGATATACCTGGTTGATCCTGCCTGTTCCTGTGTCCCCCTTAGTGTGCTGACCACAGTAATCATGGCTGCTGATCCATGATTAACGTGGTCAGTTTACGTGCCTCCATCATCCACAGCTCTCCTCTTTACCCCTCCCTCCCTGTCTGTCAGCTCGGGAGTCTGTGTAGTGAGGCTTCTCCTCCCTGCCTCTCCTCATCTCCTCCCGCCCCTCCCATCCCCTCTCCTCCTATCCTCTTCTCCCCGCCCCTCCCATCCTCTCCTCCCCTCTCCTCCCCGCCCCTCCCATCCCCTCTCCTCACCTCCTCCCTGCCCCTCCCATCCCCTCTGCTCCTCTCCTCTTCTCCCCACCCCTCCCATCCTCTTCTCTCCTCCCACCCATCCCCTCTCTTCTTCTCCTCCCACCCCCTCTCCTCCTATCCTCTTCTCCCCGCCCCTCCCATCCTCTCCTCCCCGCCCCTCTCATCCCCTCTCCTCATCTCCTCCCCACCCCTCCCATTTCCCTCTCCTCATCTCCTTCGCCCCACCCATCTCCTCTCCTCCTATCCTCTTCGCGAACTTTTGTCCGATGAAAAACGAAAAAATTTATCCGATGGAGCGTACACAAGGTCGGATTTTTTTGAAAACTTGCTCATTTTGAAGTTTGTTGGCAAAAAAGTCAGACCGTGTGTACGGGGCTTTAGTGATGTTCTGTAGTGATCCACCACTACGCTATTGCTCACCTGTTCCTGTGTAGCCATTTTTTCTTTGATGTCATAAGGAGCTGGCTGTTATTTGGGCTTTTGCTCCCTGATAATGGGCATCTGTGGGTTCCTTCCTCCCCACTGATGCCAGGACATTTTCTACGTCCACTGGCCACAACCTGCCCCCCTCCTAAAGTCTGAAGGACAGTAAACTGGCCCTTTGCTGAAAAAGTTTGGAGACCCCTGGTCTAAGGGAAGGAGGTCCTTAGGTTATTTTCTTCCCACTGATGGAAGGACATTTTTCACTTCCTCTGACCACAATCTGTCTCCCCCTCCAAAGTCTGAAGGACAGTAAACTGGCCCTTTGCTGAAAATGTTTGGGGACACATGTTCTAGGGGAAAGCTATGTGGTTCTTAGGTTCCCTGCTCTCCTGCCTTCGGGGGTCTCTCTTCGGGAGAAACCCTCATTCAGAACTCGTTGGTCAGCTTTGGCTGATCACGAGGAGCAGGGTCCACCGGGCCTTTTTGGCTAGGTGGACCTGAGTGTGCCTTGCCCCTGTTGGGAGCCTTGTACCCTGGAGAGTTCAAGGACGGGCCCTTCCTTTATAGGAGGGAACAATTCGACACATCCTAAGTGCCCTTCTGTGGTTCACTTATGGTTTTTGGTTTTGCTTACTGCAACACGAGCCCAAAAAAAAAGAAAAAAAACCTTTAAAATCAGATGGAATGTTTTTGTCGGTAATAGGACGGTATGACATTGTATCCATATTGCACACAGAGATCTACGGCAGACGCGCCGGTGAGGCTCTTTCTTCTATCTTGTCTCTGTTCAGATAAAGACACGATATTTAAGTCTGGAGAAGGAACCCTGCGAGTGAAAATAAACATTATCGGACTACGCCGCATAGCCGGTATGTCCTCCGAAAAGAGTTTTTAAATATCTCACAAGTAACAGGAGCGAGGCAAGCTGTTCGGAAAATTGTCCTGTTGTGGTGTTGTTTTATCACCTGCTAATATTTATCTCACAGTCTGTTGGGGATCTCCTTTTATCCAGAGACCCCCTCTGTGACGGCGAGATGGTGCGACGCATTCATGTCAGGAATGACACAAACTGTCACGGATTAGACATATTGCTAGCCTGTGCCAATATATTTATAGAGGAAAACTTTTCCCACTGCGTCCTTCTCTGGCCTACCTGACTCCAAGCGTGAGATGTACTTCCATATATATATATATATATATATATATATATATATATATATATATATATACATATACACATCACGATACAATAAAGTGGCATTAAACCAAAAACCAAAAATTTTATATACTGCAGCTTACCAATCATTAGATGGTGGTTGCATTAGTTTTATTCGTTTTCATTTTTTAGGCTTTTTTCCTCTCTGTTTTTACCTGGTGATCTGGCCACTAACACACTTCCTGGGGGGGTGGGTGGGGGGGTGTATTATCAGGTCTGAGCTCCAAGAAGCAGGACTGTCCTAGCAATAACTCAATAACTCATATACGGGTGACACCGTGATCCCGGGACGCAGCCCAGGACACAGCATCATCAGGTCTGAGGTCCAAGAGTCAGGACCAGGGCCGCCATCAGGGGGGTACAGACAGTACACCTGTAAGGGGCCCCGGAGGTCCCCAGGGGCCCGGATGGCAATCCCAACGCGATTCCTCTCAAGCCTGCCTTGCATACACACGTTCAGGCAAAAAAAAACGCTCAACCGAAGCCCGGTGACGTACAACAGGTACAACGGCACTATAAAGGGGAAGTTCCATTCAAATGGCGCCACCCCTTGGGCTGCTTTTGCTGATACTCGTGTTAATAAAGTTTGGTGAGAGACGATTTGCGCTTTTCAGTCTTTGTGCTTTTCAGTCCATTACAGCGTGACGAATGTGCTATCTCCATTACGAACGCTAGTTTTACCAGAACGAGCGCTCCCGTCTCATACTTGATTCGTTTTTTTTTTCCCCTCGGAAAAGCATACACAAGAGCGGTTTTCGCGACAAGAAAAAGACCGACGGGAAACACGACGGGAAAAAAATAGAGCAGGTTCTAATTTTTTTCCGGGCAGTTTTCTCGTCGGGAAAACTGCTATGGAGCGTACTCACGACCAATCTAAAAAATGGCAGTTTTCTCGTCGGGGAAAAACCGTTCGTGTGTACGAGGCATAAGACTTGAACTAACACTTACAAAAATAAAGTCCAGCAGACCCGTGGAGGACGTTTTTTTTTTTTTAATAAATGGTTTTCTTTGTAAACGATCATGTACGTGCGCCAACCGATTACAACAGAAGTTCCAGAACACAAGAAAAGGCGCGTAGAAAGGGGAATGTCATTCCACGAATGTTTGTGACATTTGTCAGTACAAAGTCTCCAGTGTCCCGGGTGGTGTTTCTGATGATTTTCTATTCCTCTGACATGCATATGTTTGATGGAACTGCAAAGCTGATGCCAAAAACAAGATGCCAATAAACGGCATTACATCTCGGCAAGAACTATAATGAAGACGGCGATCGAGATGAAAAAAATAAAACCTTCAATGTATCACCTGTCTGAAATAACATCACTATTCATCTCAGTATATTAATGATCTGGCCCCACCGTCACCGGGAGAACTCCATACGATGTTCTGGGAGGAGGGGAGCACGTTCCGGCTAGGAGGCCATAAAGAGTCAGCGGGGACTTTGGTGTGAAGTCCTACAAACTGCTCAATGGGGACTGAAGACATCCAGTCAGAAAAGAAAAACAAACAAACAATTAATTATACTCCAGCTGCATGGAAGAGATTACATCTCAGAGACCAAAAACAAAAAGACACTTTTAAGACAGAACACAAAAGATGATTAGAGACTGCAGACCTGATATAGGAGATGGTCAGAGACTGCAGACATGATACAGGAGATGATCAGAGACTGTAGACCTAATATAGGAGACGGTCAGAGAATGTGGACTTAATATAGGAGATATTCAGAGACTGCAGACATGATACAAGAGATGATCAGAGACTGTGAACCTAATATAGAAGATGGTCAGAGACTGTGAACCTAATATAGAAGATGGTCAGAGACTGCTAATAATGATAAAAGAGATGATCAGAGACTGCAGACATGATACAAGAGATGATCAGAGACTGCAGACCTGATACAATAGATGATCAGAGACTGTGGACCTAATATAGGAGATGGTCAGAGACTGTAGACCTAATATAGGAGATGGTCAGAGACTGCTAATAATGATAAAAGAGATGATCAGAGACTGTGGACCTAATATAGGACATGGTCAGAGACTGTGAACCTAACATAGGAGATGATCAGAGACTGTGGACCTAATATAGGAGATGGTCAGAGACTGTAGACCTAATATAGGAGATGGTCAGAGACCGCTAATAATGATAAAAGAGATGATCAGAGACTGTGGACCTAATATAGGACATGGTCAGAGACTGTGATCCTAACATAGGAGATGGTCAGAGACTGCAGACATACTACAAGAGATGATCAGAGACTGTGGATCTAATATAGGAGATGGTCAGAGACTGTGGACCTAATACAGAAGATGGTCAGAGACTGTGGACCTAATATAGGAGATGGTCAGAGACTGCAGACATGATACAAGAGATATTCAGAGACTGCAGACCTAATACAAGAGATAGTCAGAGACTGTAGACCTAATATAGGAGACGGTCAGAGAATGTGGACCTAATATAGGAGATATTCAGAGACTGCAGACCTAATACAAGAGATGATCAGAGACTGTGGACCTAATATAGAAGATGGTCAGAGACTGCTATAAATGATAAAAGAGATGATCAGAGACTGCAGACATGATACAAGAGATGATCAGAGACTGTGGACCTAATATAGGAGATGGTCAGGGACTGTAGACCTAATATAGGAGATGGTCAGAGACTGCTAATAATGATAAAAGAGATGATCAGAGACTGTGGACCTAATATAGGACATGGTCAGAGACTGTGAACCTAACATAGGAGATGGTCAGAGACTGCAGACATACTACAAGAGATGATCAGAGACTGTGGACCTAATATAGGAGAGGGTCAGAGACTGTGGACCTAATATAGGAGATGGTCAGAGACTGTGGACCTAATATAGGAGATGGTCAGAGACTGTGGAAATGATACAAGAGATAGTCAGAGACTGTGGACCTAATATAGGAGATGGTCAGAGACTGCGGACTTAATTTAGGAGATGGTCAGAGACTGCTGACATGATACAAGAGATGAACAGAGACTGTAGACATGTTGAAGACTGGAGACATGCTTCAGGACAGTCATAGTCATATTACAAGAGACTGCAAGAATTCACTACTATGCAGGGGCCCTGAGGGCCCCACAACAAGTCCCCCCCTAGGCAGCAAATTGGGCACCAGGGCCCTGACGTCTCTAGGAACACCTAAACATTGGAGGTTTACTATAACAGAACCAGGAGCTATAGCACAAAACCACCAATGAATAAAATGTGCCTTTTAGGTGAAACTGGCCCTTTACGCCACTTTTAGGACCCCCAACCTTATAAATTGGTGCATTTCTTTTCAAAGCATTAAAAGTTGCGAAATGAACTGCCATGCTTTAACACAACACAAAGGCGGCAATTCCACCCTGATCTCCGAGCCTCCCCGAGTCACAATATCTTTGATTGGTGACGTTTTGGTATTCAGAGTGAATTTTCTCCGAGGCGTATTCAGATAAGTGGGGCATTTTTGTCCTGATTACAGAACCTTTTGCTGAACCTCGGCTCTAAGAGCCTCTAAAAGCTTTGATTTTACAATTCTAAGCGCCGGGAATTTGTAATGCTGTTTACTCACCTTTTCTAGAATTTTATAGTCTATAGGCGGCAATTGCACGCTAATTATTCGAGTTATGCTACATTCAAATCGGTTCGGGGAATTCTGATGAAATGGTAAACGCGGGCTACATACAGAGGGGGAAGCAGAATAGATGTTCCAACAAACGGAAAATAAAAAAGTGCAAACTTCACAGTTTATTTATTTTAATATACGGTATATATATATATATATATATATATATATATATATATATATATATATATATATATATATATATATTTATTTATTTAATTTAACTTTATTCGTTTTTTTTGTTTATTTTTTTTTTGTCTCTAATGCGGTTTGCAGAAATTATTTAGATATATACTGTATATAAATATATACTGAAAAAAAAATTATATATAAAATAATAATAAAAATATAAATATATATATTTTTTTAAGTTTATTTATTTATTTATTTTCATTTGTCTCTAATCCAGATTGAATAAATTATTTATATATATATATATATATATATATATATATATATATATATATATATATATATTAATTTAACTTCAGTCATGTTTTTTAGATTCGTTTTTTTTTTAATTTGTCTCCAATGCAGATTGCAGAAATTATTTAGATATATACTGTATATAAATATATATTTAAAAATAAATTATATATATAATAATATATAGAATAATATATATATATATATATATATATATATATATATATATAATTTTTTTTTCCTTTATTCGTTTTTTTCATTTGTCTCTAATGCAGATTGAAGAAATATAGATATATATATATATATATTATATTTTATATACACATTTTATATAATTTTACAATTTTAAGAATATGTTATATATTATAATAAACAAATAGATATAAATATAAATATATATATATATATATATATATTAGATTTTTTATTTATCTCTGATCTGATGCAAAGATTGCAAAGCATCCCTCCTCTGCCTGCAAAGATTGTTTGCTGTCATTAGGGAAGCTGTCTTCAGATTATGAATGGAGATGAGTGGAGTGATTTCAACTTTTTTTACTAAGAGAGATTTTTTTTTTAAGTTTTTCTCATTTAACATTCTTTATATTATGCTTCTTTTTTTTTTTTTTTTCTTTTTTTTGTATACTGTTGCTTTATTTACATATTTATAGAGAGAACATTCTCCACAACTTTTATTAAATGAACCCTAATATCTAATCATTGTGGAGACCCAGACAGAAGGGCTCATTCACATGCGCGGAATGGACTGTGAAAGGCGATTCACACTAGGATCGCTTTTCAGAGGTGTTTTACAGGCGAGCGAGGGGGACCTGCTTTATCCCCCTTGGACCCCACACTGGACATTTGCAGAGAGCCTTCCCCCCCCATTCACAAAGCGTCAGGGTGGTGGGGGGGGGGGGTATAATTCCTGCGGCAGCCGTGGACACCCCTTGTGTTGTGACCACAGCATGTGGACACCCCTTGTTGCTCCCTCTGCAGCTAAAGGGGGAGCGGATGGGGGAGCTGGAAACCGGCAAGTTTTAGCGATTTTGCTACTTATAGCGATTAAAATCTGAGAATAAGGGTGCAGGTTGAGTTTCGCTTAAAGCGCGGCGCTCAGAGCAACGCAACGAGGAGTCTATAATTACAATACGATGGCCTTCAAACAGAAGATTTCTTATTATCATAATTTTTGGCCTTAAACATCGGAAAAGGTCATCCCATGAATCCCAATGGAGAAAAGTATTTTATTTTTTTATGTACAATATCTTCATTAGCTCTTTGTGGCCAATAAATAAGTGGAGTTCAGAGCGACATCAAAGCGTCTATTGGAAAGATTAATCAATTTATCAAAAGACGACAAATAAATCTGCGCGTCTCTCGGCATGTCGCTGACAAATAGAAAACAGCGTGAGAAAACCTCAACCGAATGAATCATTAATGTTCTTCTTTAGAGAGGCCGGGAGGGGGGGAAAAAAAAAACACCCCGCAATCACATTAGAAAGTCAAAAAAGATGAATAAACAAGATTGATTAATTTCTGAGAAGTGAAAGTTTTTTTTTTTTTTAAATAAAAGAGAAATACAGAAGGAATCGCGTGCAATGAGTACATTCACACTTGTGCGACTCCAACATTGTGCGATTTCCATTGCGACTTTACGTTGCAACTTTTTTGATGGCTGTGACTTGGATGCGAGTGCGGCTGTTGCCTTTTGACTGCTGCGCAGCTGTCGCTTTAAGATGTGACTTCCATGTGAATTTTGAGGGTTTGCATTGCAGTCTATGGCACTCAAGTCGCATCAATGTAGTGCGGGAAACATTTTAAAGTCACTGCGACTGTAAGCTGCATAGATTTGAATGGCTTCCATTGAAATACGTGGGCTGTGGCTTTATGGGGTTGAGTTAGGCCCATTTCACACTTGTGCGACTTGGGACTGCAAAGTCGCATGACAAGTCGTACCCTATGATTTCCAATGAGTACCGTTCATTTCTGTGCGACTTCAAGTCGCAGCGACTTCAAAGTAGTCCCTGCACTACTTTGGTCCCACTTTGATGCGACTTGAGGTCCCTGGACCTCAAGAATACACAGGCATTGCTTCAAGTCGCGGCAAAAAAATCACGGTAAAATCGCGGCAAAAAATTGCACGACTTTGGGGTTGCAATAGTGGATTCAGAGGCTTAAAGTCACTGCGACTTTAAGCTGCATAGATTTGAATGACTTCCATTGAAATACATGAGCTGTGACTTGTCATGCAACTTTATGGGGTTGAGCTAGGCCCTTTCCACACTTGTGCGACTTGTCCTGCGACTTGGGACTGTAAAGTCGCATGACAAGTTGTACCCTATGATTTCCAATGGGTACCATTCATATCAGTGCGACTTCAAGTCGCACCGACTTCAAAGTAGTCCCTGTACTACTTTGGTCTGACTTTGATACAAGTGACGCAGGCATTCCCTGAAATCGCTGCAAAATCGCGGGAAAAATAACGCAACTTTGAAGTCGCTGTAGTGTGAAAGAAGCCTTACTAAGGCTATGTTTCCACTCGTGCAACTGCAAAGTCGCGCGATTTAGAGTGTGACTTTGGAGTGCGACTTTGATCCAACTTTACACTCTCTGAATCAAAGTCGCATTAAAAGTTGCATCAAAGTAGTGCAGGCGTCTTTTTCAAAGACGCTGCAACTTGAAGTCGCATTGATTGGAACGGGTGCCATTGAAATCAATGGGCTGCGACTTGCCATGCGACTTTATGTGTCCAAAGTTGCGTGACGAGGCACACTAGTGGAAACTGAGCCTAAAACTGGAGATAGAAAACAATCAGCTTCCAGTTTGTTTGTTTTTTCTGTCAAAGCTTAATTGAACAGAACACTGAAGTTAGAAGCTGATTGGCCACCATGCAGAGCTGCTCCAGAATGTGCACTGTCCAGTTTTAGTAACCTCAGTGTGTCCAAAGTCGCATGACAAGTCGCACACGTGTGAATGGAACCTAGCTAGACATTAAACGGGTTGTAAATAATTATTTTTTTCTTTTTTTTTAAATAACAAACATGTTATACTTACCTCCACTGTGCAGCTCGTTTTGCACAGAGTGGCCCCAAACCTGGTCTTCTGGGGTCCCTCGGCGTCTGTCTCGGCTCCTCCCCGAAATAACTCACCACCTATATGCCCGCGAGTGAGTCCTTGCGGGCGCGCTCCAGTGATACAGCCGGCGGCTATAGCCGCTCACTGTATCACTCGGCCCCGCCCCCAGGCGCGCCGCGTCATTGGATGTGATTGAAAGCAGCGCGAGCCAATGGCTGCGCTGCTTTCAATCCATCCAGTGTAGCCAATCAACGGCCAGGCTCAGAAACGAGGAGGATGACGGGGGTGAGCGCGGGACTTTCGAGGGCTCAGGTACGTAAAACTGGGGCTTGGGGGGAGCCGGTATTGTTGGATGTTTTTTCACCTTAGGATGCATTAAGGTGAAAAAACTTTTACCTTTACAACCCCTTTAAGGCTCCATTCACACTTGTGCGACTTGTCATGCAACTTTGGACATCAAAGTCGCATGACAAGTCTTTCCCCATGTTTTCCAATGATATCCATACATTTATGTGTGACTTAAGTTGCATCGACTTCAAAGACGTTCATCTACTACTTTGGTCCAGCTTTCATGCAATTTAAGGGCCATACACTTCAAAGTTAACCCTCAAAAGTTGCCTGAATGGTATACAATGCAACAGTTGTCCATTGTCACTGGTCAAAGCCAAAGTTGTATCCAAGCTGCACCTATCCAAAGTTGCATCAATGTTGCACTTCAAAGCAACTTTGGAGTCGTACAAGTGGGAATAGAACCTTAGTAGATGTTGGGCTAAAAAGTGACAGACACAATGCCCGATGAAAGGCTGTGAGACCCGGCACTACGGCCATCCCTCCAGTCTTACACAGTTGTACCGGTTCCTCTCATGGACTGAAATGGCTTCCTCTGATTTCACTGCACACTGTGAGCTTCTCACCATGTACATTAGAAGATGCAGCAAGTCACATAGAGTCCAACTCATTTCCTGGCTGGAGGATGTCCAAAATCATGTAGCCCAGGGGCAGGCAAACTTTGGCCCTCGCCTCCAGCCATGGTGAAACTACAAATCCCATCATGCTTCCAGCTCTAATGCCGCGTACACACGACCGGTTTTCTCGGCAAGAAAACTGCTGGGAGAGCTTTTTGCCATGAAAACCGGTCGTGTGTATGGTTTCTCAGGAGGAAAACTGCCGGGCATAGGTGTGCAAAGCCTATTACATTAGGGTGTGCACCCCAAAGCTCAAACATACCCTACCGATCACTCACAGTGTTCATTCACAAAGGGAAGGGACCGGTAAATTACACATTTACTGCCCCTTCCCCCACTTATCCTAATATCTACCCTCAGCAACAGCTGGCAGGAGAGGAGGGAAGTCGGAAGCGCTGTGGTGGGGGGGGGCAGGGCAGTAGGGGGAATTTTTGCTGCACAGGGTGGTTAGGGTGTGCCTGGGACACCCTGTGCGCACGCCTATGCTGCCGGGAATCTCGACGAGAAAAATAGAGAACCTGCTCTCTATTTTTCTCGTCGTGATTCTCGGCAGAGTGTTTCCCACCGAGAAAACCGGTCGTCTGTCTGCTTACCTGTCCGAGGTAAACCCGCGCATGCTCGAAAAGACTTTGACGCATGCGCGGTAGCATACAAGGTTAGTGCGGGGTGTAGCAAGATGGCGGCGACGGCATCGAATGTGACGAGCGCCGGCTCGTCGTGGTCGATGACGTCACCGCGTTCTTGCCTTTCGAAAGAACAGCGTTTTTTTTGGAGTGGCCGTCAGTACACAGGGCTTGGCAAGACAAGCTTGCCAGGAATCCCGTTGAGAAAACCGACGTTTTTTTTTCCGACGGGATTCCCGCCCGTGTGTACGAGGCTTAAGAGTCCTGCCTGTGGCTATTAAAGTCTTTCATCTTGGGACTGGTAGTTCTTGACAGCTGGAGGGCCGAAGACTGGCTACCCTTTCAATCCTCCTGTCGTTGGCTATATAACCCAATGGTGAAGACTTCTTGTGTCCCTTAATGGCCGAGAAAGAAATATTATTTAATGGAGAATAATAGAAAAGGGTTGGAGAAATCGTCATGGTTTGGCCACCTTTGGAATCTCCAAGTGAGGCACTTCTAGAAGGGAAGGGATGAACATTTTCTTGTATCCCACATCATAACCCCACAAGAGGGGACTATTTGACACATTCTAAGCGCCCTTCTCTGGTTCATTTATGGTGTTTCGTTTTTGCACACCGCACCACGGGCTAAAAAAAAAATAAAATATGTGAAAACTACAAAAAGAAAAGAAAATTAAGAACAATGTTTCTTATAAAAAAAAACCTTGTCTTGGAATCCATTGAGGGAAGCAGGAAGTCTTTACCATCGTTGTCCAATCCTCCTGTCATTGTATACCCCAAAAGTAAAGACTTCTTGTGTTTATAAAGAAATACCGTATATACTCGAGTATAAGCCAAGTTTTTCAGCACATTTTTTGTGCTGAAAATGCCCCCCTCGGCTTATACTCGAGTCACCTTTTTGCGCCTGATCTCCTGGAATTTGGGGACCCGGTACCAGCCGACCGTAGGTCCCTTTGACCCCAAACTTGGCACACATGTAGCCCCACTCTTCCCCTACATGTGTGCAAAGCTTGTTGTCCGGGGAACCTACAGCCGGGGAGCACCGATTTTTCAAATCCGGGCACCCCTTCCATAGACTCCCATGTTAAACGGTCATTTCTCTGGTGATTTTGGGGACCCGGTACCGGCCGGTAGTAGGTCCCCTGGACCCAAAACTTATCACACATGTAGCCCCATTTCTGTTCTATGAGTGTGCAAAGTTTTTTGTCTAGGAGACCTACGGCCCGGGGAGCACCGATTTTTCAAACCGGGCACCCCTTCCATAGACTCCCATGTTAAACATCAGTCTAGTCATGGGCACAGTGAGGCATGGCACAGTGAGGCATGGACACAGTGAGGCATGGGCACAGTGAGGCATGGGCACAGTGAGGCACAGTGAGGCATGGACACAGTGAGGCATGGACACAGTGAGGCATTTACACAGTGAGGCATGGGCACAGTGAGGCATGGACACAGTGAGGCATGGACACAGTGAGGCATGGGCACAGTGAGGCATGGGCACAGTGAGGCATGGACACAGTGAGGCATGGACACAGTGAGGCATGGACACAGTGAGGCATGGGCACAGTGAGGCAAAGTGAGGCACAGTGAGGCATGCAGATGGACACCCTAGGCTTATACTCGAGTCAATACGTTTTCCCAGTTTTTTGTGGTAAAATTAGGTGCCTCGGCTTATATTCGGGTCGGCTTATACTCGAGTATATACGGTATATTTTATAGAGAAGCTTGGAAAAGCCGATAATGTTAAACCACCTTTGAAATCTCCAAGTGAGATACTTTCAGAAGGGAAGAGATGAACATTTTCTTGAATCCCACATCATGACTCTGCAGGAGGCCAGTGCTGGACAATGTCTTTCTTCCCGTGTTTGAAAAGCAGATTTCCCTGAAAATAGCTCCATTCCGAATGTCCTGACAATGGTATTTGTTGCCTGGTGATGGAATTGCTGCTAGGTGGTATCTAACTGGTGATGGAGCGTACAATCCTTTAACTATACTGCACTCCATTTACATGCCAAAGGCTCCTCCGTGTCCCCCTATTCAGTCCCCGAACGACTTATTTACACAGCTGATTCCACATACAGAGACATTGTTACCCTATACTGTTATATAAGCAGGTGCAAGAGTCACCGCTGAGATAAACCCTGCGACTCAATGCTTTATGTGCTTGTAAACCTCTGCGGTTCTGTTGACTGCATGTTCGGGGAATGGTGACACTGGTAACAGTTGGAGAATTCGGGACTTGCTGTCTAAATAATGATTTTCATAGACAAAGAACAAAGGGCAAAGATCAGTAACCAGCATATTTCCGAAATAATTGGCTTCATACAGGGTCCAGTATTTGATGCTTTGTTGTGTTTCCATTTTGGTAATCCTTGTTAGTTATAGAGCAGGTGTCTCTGAACTTTTTCAGTATGAGGGCTAAATGATGTACCTAACAAATATTCATGGGTAAAAAAGAAAAAAATCCCATCAGAGTCTCTCTTTCATGAGAGTACTCATCAATGCCCCCCCCCCTTACATCAGGGTCCCCATCAGAGCCCCCCTTACATCAGGGAGCCCCTTATATCAGGGTCCCTATTAGAGTCCCCCCCCCAATACATCAAGGTCCCTATCAAAGCCCCCTTATATTAATGTACCTATCAGTGTCCCTCCTTACATCAGAATCCACAGTAGAGTCCCCCCTTTAAACCAAGTTCCCCATCAGAGCCCCCCCATTACATCAGGGTCCCCATCAGCCCCCCTATTTATTAGGGTCTCTATCAGAATCCCCCATACATAAAAGAATATTAGAGTCCCTCTTACCCTAAAGCCCCCCCCCCCACAGTCCCCATAAGAGCCCCCCTTATATTAGGGTTCTCATCAGTGTCTCCACTAACATCAGGGTCCCTATCAGAATCCCCCTTACATCAGAGACTATCAGAGTCCCCCTTACATCAGGGTCCCCATCAGAGCCCCCCTTATACTAGTGTCCCTATCAGTGTCCCCCCTTACAGTAGGGTCCCCATCAGAGCACCCCCTTACATCAGGGTCCCCATCAGAGCCCCCCTTATACTAGTGTCCCTATCAGTGTCCCCCCTTACAGTAGGGTGCCCATCAGAGCTCCCCTTACATCAGGGTACCCATCAGAGCCCCCCTTATACTAGTGTCCCTATCAGTGTCCCCCCTTACATTAGGGTCTCCATCAGAGCTCCCCCTTACATCAGTGACCCCATCAGAGTCGCCCTTTACATCAGGGACCCCATCAGAGTCACCATCCACATCAGGGTTTCCATCAGTGTCCCCCTCCATCAGTATCGGAAATTCCCTTAGATCAGAGTCACCCCCTTATATTAGAGCCCCCCCTTATATTAGAGTCCTCATTAGAATCCCCCCCATTTACATCAAGGTCCCTATCAGAAGCCCCCTTACATCAGAGTCCCGATCAGTGCCCCCCTTATATTAGGGCTAAGGTGTCAAACACAAGGCCCTCGGGACAAATCCGGCCCTCCAGGCCATTTCATGTGGCCCTCGCACCTCTCCTGCAGCTGCAGGAAAGCTCCAGCCCTCCCTGGTCCTCCTCCAGACCCTTACTTTCTGCTTTCAAGCAATGCATCCAGCTTCTTCCCAGCAGCAGCTTAAGGAAAGAAGGGTGCACTGTGATGTAAGGGAGGGGGGGGGACTCAACTTCTGATGGTGGGGTGGCTCTTGACATCTAATATATTGGGAGGGGATGCGCTGGACATCTAATCTTACAGATACAACCGGCCCTTTTGAGGGCAATCATAATGCTGATGCGGTCCACAATGAAATTGAGTTTGACACCCCTGTATTAGGGTACCTATCAGTGTCTCTTCTTACATCAGGATCCCCAGCAGATCCCTCCCCTTACAGCAGGTCCCCCATCAGAGCCCCCCATTACATCAGGGTCCCTATCAGAATCCCCCTTACATCAAAGACAGTCAGAGTTCCACTTACATAAAAATACCCCCCCCCCCCATCCCTTACATCATGGCCCCTATCAGAGCTACCCTTATATTAGGGTCCTCCGCAGGGTCCCCCTTTACATCAGGGTCCCCATCAGAATACCCCTTTACAACAGGATACCCATCAGAGTCACCGGCACTCAGGACCTCATATCAATGACAAGCTGGCACACTCAGAACAATATATTTTTTTTATGATCCTTCTAAAAAACTTTTCTATTGTAATATTTTTTTTTCCTCCCCAGCATTGTCATTAACCTCTTCCGTCTCCCCTGCTAGTAGTTCCTCCCCACCGCCCGGGGCATTTTATGCAAACACACTGCTACTGCACTAAGCTTAATCAGTCATTAAAGGATCTCCAGCTGACTGCTTAAAAACACATCAAACAGTTTGAGACATGAGCAATTTTGATAAAAAAACTTTTTATTTTTATTTTTTTTAATTGTGCCTTTAAGAAAAAAAATCATATCTAATATTCAACATGTGAAATAAATTTGGCCACGGTTTTAGCCTGGAGTTAGGATCCCTTTAAGAAAAAAAAAAAATCATAACTAATATATAGCATGAGAAATAACTTTGGCAACAGTTAAGAAAAATAAATCATATTGGTACTATTTTCAATTTTTGAGTTTTAGCCTGGAGTTAGGATCCCTTTAAGAAAAAAAAGAAAAATCATATTGGAACTATTTTCTAGTTTTTAGTTTTAGCCTGTAGTTTTTAAGAAAAAATAAATAAAAATTCATAACTAATATTTAGCATGGGAAATTACTTTGGCAACAATTAGGAAAAAAATTCATATTGATATTACTTGTTTCTATTTTTGAGTTTCAGCCTGAAGTTGGGATCCCTTTAGGAAATAAAGAAAAATCATATCGGCAATATTTTCTATTTTTGAGTTTCAGCCTGGAGTTAGGATCCCTTTAAGAAAAAAAGAAAAATCATACCGAATCTATTTTCTAGTTTTTAGTTTCAGCCTGGAGTTTAAAAAAAAAAAAAAATTCATAGCTAATATTTAGCATGGGAAATTACTTTGGCGACAATTAGGAAAAAAAATCATATTGATACTACTTGTTTCTATTTTTGAGTTTCAGCCTGAAGTTGGGATCCCTTTAAGAAAAAAAGAAAAATCACATCGGAACAATTTTCTATTTTTGAGTTTCAGCCTGGAGTTAGGATCCCTTTAAGAAAAAAAAAAAAAAATCGTAACTAATATTTAGCATGAGAAATAACTTTGGCAACAATTAATGAAAAAAATATCATATTGGTACTATTTTTGTTTTTGAGTTTTAGTCTTGGTTTAGGATCCCTTTAAGGAAATAAAAAAAAATCATATCGGTACTATTTTTTTGTAAATTATGTTTTTATTGCGTTTTATACATTACATAGAATAACAAGCCACACAGCATGGAAACAACCGGCCACAAAATTCACCGGTGCACATTACATAGAACAGAACACAAAAATGATCACACTAAACTTGTGATACTCCCAACCCCCCTCCATCAAAATTTAAGAACCCCCCCCCTTGCCTAGCTAGGTACACAGACGTCATGGACCTCCAGCCGTAGGCGGTCCGCAATGACTCAGAGATACAGTCCGCAGTCCGTAGTCCGCATAGTCGTATTGGATATCTCTCAGGAAAGCGGTTCCCTTCTGCCCCCCAGCCCTCCCCACCAACACATAGAAAGGATTGACGGAGAGGAAGCAGTCCCCTGTCCCCAAATGTTCAGTTCATAACTTCTCAATAACCCCTTAATCCTCTGACATCCCGAATATGTTCACCTTCCAATACTAGAATACCTAGAGAGGGTCAGCATGTTATACCTTGCTGTATACAATCAGAGGCCGTATCCATAGAAGCCATCCAACCCCCCCCCCCCCCCAAACCTTGTCAAACTTAGTCAGTGCCCCCCTGCTCAAATTAGTGGCCTTCTAAAAGGGTATGGCCTTGTTGACCAACGCTTTCCAGGCTTCTATAGTCAGAGTCACAGAACTCTTCCATGATAGGATGATGCGCGTATTAGCATAGTATATAACGGTACTATTTTTGAGTTTAAGATTAAAGTTAAGGTCTACCCAACGATCCCACGTTATGTTAATGGAAGCGTAGTACCATCTACTGTAAAAGCAATGAAATCACCAATTTATAACCAGCATAACATTGCGTAAATTCAGGCTTTAAGGTATCTACTGAGGCTAAAGGGAAGTATTGTAGGTCACCTACATTACCAAGAGGTCTGTATAAGGCTTAGAGACGATCGAAACGTCTTAAAAGTTCTAGTTCGAATGTTATAAAAATAAGCAAACCCCCAAAATTTGGAGATTTTGAGCTGAAAGGCTTGCCAAAGACGATAAGAATTGAAAAATGATGTATTATAGAGCAGCAAATGATGGACGATTACGTAAAATGGATCGAGAAGCTCCTGGGAAGGAGCCAAAAAAATAACCCGAGACAATTCCTTAAAAAATTCTACCAGGGATACTAAGATAGAAGGGTGGGGCCTCGTGGCATTGGCAGTCAAGATTAGTGGTGATCAGGCAATATCAGAAGCAGATATAGGGCAGTCTTTGGTTTAATTTCCCCTGAAGCCTAGAGTTCAGCTTTAACAGGAACGTTAAAAAAATAAAAATAAAATCAATTTCTCCAGAACGCTCTCTTCTCTCCATGCAAAGTAACATTTGACTATGTAAATCGTCTTGTCCTGTTGTTGTGGCTGGTGCGGAAACTACCCGTAGTGACCGGTTAAGTACTTATGGTCCATGCAAAACAGCCATGTTCCTGAGTGCTAACGTGAGCCGGTTTGGAAAATCGATTTGCATTGTGCGTGTATTGGATTGATCCCTAAGTAACCATAAGCACAAACACATAAAGATTAAAAAACAATAAAATTATAATAATAATTTGATAAAATAATTACAATGTTAAAAAGTACACAGGGACAGTACTGGTGAACTCATGCAGATGTTGAAGGAGCTTCAGCTGTGGAATACAGTAGCTTCCATATTTCTGTGCCATTTTTGTTAGAAGTGTATGGAACAACCACCGAGTGCAAACCAACTCTGATGCCGCGTACACACGACCGGTTTTCCCGACGAGAAAACTGCCATTTTTTAGATTGGTCTGGAAAACCGGTCGTGTGTGTACGCTCCATAGCAGTTTTCCCGACGAGAAAACTGCCCGCAAAAAAATTAGAACCTGCTCTATTTTTTCCCGTCGTGTTTCCCGTCAGTCTTTTTCTCGTTGCGAAAACCGCTCGTGTGTATGCTTTTCCAAGGGGAAAAAAACACGCATGCTCAGAATCAAGTATGAGACGGCAGCTCTCGTTCTGGTAAAACTAGCGTTCATAATGGAGATAGCACATATGTCACGCTGTAACGGACTAAAACACGAAACGTCTCTCACCAAACTTTACTAACACGAGATCAGCAAAAGCAAGCCCAAAGGGTGGCGCCATTTAAATGGAACGTCCCCTTTATAGTGCCGTCGTACGTGTTGGACGTCACCGCGCTTTGGTCGAGCGTTTTTTTTTTAATGAACGTGTGTATGCAAGGCAGGCTTGAGAGGAATCACATCGGGAAAAACTTTGGTTTTTGGCATGTCAGGAAAACCGGTCGTGTGTACGGGGCATGAGGATTAAAGTGTATGCCAATGCTACATTTATATTCAATAAAACTGCTGCCCACCATGATGTTCTCTTAGTATTTGCGCTCCAGCCAACTGTCAGTAGTGTTCTTATATACAATACCACCTCTTCTTACTGAGAGCCACCTCCACCTCTTCTAATGGAAGGCCACCTCAATGGTTTTCTCATATACAATATACCACCACTTTTAACTGAAGGCCACTGAAGGCCAACTCCACCTCTTCTTACTGAGGGCCACTAAAGGCAACCTTCACCTCTTTTACGTGAAGGCCACCTCAGTGGTGTTCTCATATACAATATAATAACTTCTAACAGAAGGCCATTGAAAGCCAACTCCACCTCTTCTTACTGAAGGTTAACTCCACCTCTTCTTACTGAAGGCCACTAAAGGCCACTTCCACCTCTTCTAACTTAGGGCCACTAAAGGCCATTTCCACCACTTTTTACTGAAGGTCACTGAAGGCCACCTCCACCTCTTTTTACTAAGGGCCACCTCCGCCTCTTCTAATGGAAGGCCACTAAATGCCAACTCCACCTCTTCTTACTGAAGGCCAACTCCACCTCTTCTTACTGAAGGTCAACTCCACCTCTTCTTACTGAAGGTCAACTCCACCTCTTCTTACTGAAGGTCAACTCCACCTCTTCTTACTGAAGGCCACTAAAGGCCACCTCCACCTCTTTTTTAAGGCCACTAAAGGCCACCTCCACCTCTTTTTTTAGTGGTGTTCTCATATACAATATAATAACTTCTAACAGAAGGCCATTGAACTCCACCTCTTCTTACTGAAGGTCAACTCCACCTCTTCTTACTGAAGGCCAACTCCACCTCTTCTTACTGAAGGTCAACTCCACCTCTTCTTACTGAAGGTCAACTCCACCTCTTCTTACTGAAGGCCACTAAAGGCCACTTCCACCTCTTTTTTAAGGCCACTAAAGGCCACCTCCACCTCTTTTTTTAAGGCCACTGAAGGCCAACTCCACCGCTTCTAACTTAAGGCCAATAAAGGCCATCTTTACCACTTCTTACTGAAGGTCATCTCCACCTCTTTACTAAAGGTCACCTCCACCTCTTCTAACTTAAGGCCACTAAAGTACACCTCCACCACTTCTTACTGAAGGTCGCTGAAGGCCACCTCCATCTCTTCTTACTAAAGGCCACCTTCAACTTTTCCTACTGAAGGCCACCGCCACCTTTTCTTTCTGAAGACCTATTCCCTCGTCCTGGCCCTGGATGACAATAGTCCATTAGCAGAAGCAGAGCTACAAAGGGAAAAACTATTGTCACAACTACACCACTCCCACCACCACATATAAAGAATTCCATTAAAAAAAAATAATCGGGATCCTGTAAACCTCGCAATTGAAACCATAATTCCGCTGGGTTGCTCGGCAACATCCCTCCTGCAATAATTTCCCTCTGATGTAATAAGACAACTTGGCACGTCGTCAGTAAATATTCTCCCTGTGTGTTGAAGCCCTTCTTCTCTGGCGCCCATTTCCTTCAGATCTCGTTCAATCAAAAGAGACTTTGGGCAGCCAGATGCAGAAAGAAGATAAATAAACACAGAGATTACGATGTATCCAAATCCAACACTCTCTGAAGCATTATCTCGACTAAGAGAAAACGTGCAGGTCCTGCAAGATGAAGTCAGTTTCCAGCATGGAGGTTGGTCTCTGCCTAGAAGACTAAGGCCATCCAGTGGCGGAAAAGAAGTGCTGCAAGGGGACAGCTCTGTACGGAAGGTGAGTATTGCAACACAAGTAGCATTTTATTTTATGTTTTAATGTGATATTCATTTTTTTTTTTTTTATAGTTGGCTAGGGCTCTTCTTTACAAAACATAGCTTGTATGCTGGAATTTTTTGTGGACTGTTTGTACAGATGTCTGATGAAAAAAAAAAGGACAAAGAAGCTGTTTTGTAAACTAGGGAGTTAAAAAAAAAAGAGGACAATGTCTCCTGCAGCTTCGACACTTCAGGAGGAACGCCTCCCCTGGGAACACTTTTTCAAGATTCGCAACTGCTCGACTAAAAGCTTCACTCATTAAACAGCCACTACATATCACAACAAGCGTGGCGTTCCCTGACTGACAGGTGGCCATTGTAGAGGAGATTCCCCGAACGGGCGCTTGAAGTGCGGAACGCTCCAAAGATAAGCATATGCAATTTTGCAGGAAGTGCAGATTGCTCTGATTGCTGCCGGAGCGAAAAATAATGAGGCAACGGCACAACAATCGCTTTGCGGGACCCAACCGCTGAAACGGGCAACTGCGGCGGTTCTGAGATTCATTTACAATGGCGAGTAAAAGCTAAACTCCTGGATCACATATTTAAAAAAAAAATAAAAAAAATCCTTGATACCATTAAGTATTTTTGTATTGTCTAATAACTACAGCTAGTATAACTACCAAATCTATGTTTTTATAATAGCTCCCTGTCATCCCCCACAGAGCAGCCCTCAAGAGGAACTCATTATCAGCAAATCAGTTATTGAAGTACTTAGTGCTGTCAGTCTAACACTGGAGACATGCTTGCAGGAGGGTTTTCAACCATACACTGCCTTTCTTTCACTGTCTACTAAGCAGACACAGGACAGGGAGGTGAAAACAATGTGTCTCCCAAGCTGTAATATGCAGCGCAGCAGAAGTGGCTGTACAGAGTCAACTATATATTGACAGATAAGAAAAAAAAAAGGTCACATGGATGTTTTCCAACTTTGTAATTAGTGGGTCTGCTGGAACTAAGTTTTAATGGTCTGTGCTGGTGAGATCTCTGCATTTTATTAAGTTGGATTGCATGTGATAAACGATCCGTCCACCCAAAACTGATATTTCAATATGTGCCAGAAATACCTGCTGTGCCTAGACTATTATAAAGGAGTTCCCACCATCCCTGCATTGAGTTCCCGGGTCTGTAGACCTGCCGTGCCCATTATAAAGGGTTCTCACCATCTCTGCATTGTGTTGCTGGACCTGCCCATTACAAGAGACTCCTAGCATCCCAACGCTGAGTTCCTGGATCTGAACACTAGCTATGCCCGTTCTGAGGGGTTCCCACCATCCCTGTGCTGAGTTCCTGGGTCTGTACTCATGCTGTGCCCATTATGAGGGGTTCCCACCATCCCTGTGCTGAGTTCCTGGGTCTGTACACCTGCTGTGCCCATTATGAGGGGTCCCCACCATCCCTGTGCTGAGTTCCCGGGTCTGTACTCATGCTGTGCCCATTATGAGGGGTTCCCACCATCCCTGTGCTGAGTTCCCGGGTCTGTTCACCTGCTGTGTCCATTATGAGGGGTTCCCACCATCCCTGTGCTGAGTTCCCAGGTCTGTACACCTGCCGTGCCCATTATGAGGGGTCCCCACCATCCCTGTGCTGAGTTCCCGGGTCTGTACACCCGCTGTGCCCATTATGAGGGGTTCCCACCCCCCCTGTGCTGAGTTCCCGGGTCTGTACACCCGCTGTGCCCATTATGAGGGGTTCCCACCCTCCCTGTGCTGAGTTCCCGGGTCTGTACACCCGCTGTGCCCATTATGAGGGGTTCTCACCCTCCCTGTGCAGAGTTCCCGGGTCTGTACACCCGCTGTGCCCATTATGAGGGGTTCCCACCCTCCCTGTTGGGATTGTTACTTATTTTATATTATGGAAAATGCAACATCAGGAACTGTAACATAAAAGGGGACATGGAACAGCAAAAGCTTCCAGGTGGATGGGAGTAGAGTTAGAAACCATGGTAGGGGAGACCTCAATGTTGGAACAACAAATATGAAGATGAGCTGACTCAGAACAGTCTCCACCTGTAACTAAAATATCACTTTTGGGTGGACAGGCCTTTTAATCCGAACTGCGGGGGGAAAATATAACATTATAGTAAATTATAAGTAAATTATTTTTTACCCATTTTTTTTATTATTTTGTGCCGTTTGGGAAAAATAAATCCCCAAAAACTTCTGCTGCTGGAAGTGAAGATGTTTTGCAAAATAGAACGTCTGCTGTGACATAACAGGCAACTGGGCATAACGGAAAATCTGATTAACCTACCTTATCCGTCGGGAAGTGACTTTACGGCTGCCCCTGGGAGATTCCAGCTCCCCCTGGAGGTCAGGACAGCAAGTGACATCACCTGGGATTTGAAAGTCCCAGTGACAGCAGCAACGTCACTGCCAATGGATCAGTAAAGCAGCATTCACATTGGCAGATCACTTACCAAATCAGTATCAAGCAGTAGAAAAAATTTATGCAGCTCAAAAAAAAAAAAGAAAAAAAAAAAAGAAAAACGGAAAAAAAGGAAAAAAAATAAATAAAACAGCATACACACTGGTGGATCAATTATCAAATTAGTATCAATCAGTATAGTAATTTATGCAGCTCACAAAAAAAAATTAATAAAAAGAACAATGAAAAAAAGGAGAAAAAAATAAAAAAAGTAAAAAAATAAAACAATAAGAAAGCAACTTTAACTTTTCCAGCTATGACATAATTAACCACAACGCTAAATATAAAGCTTATACAAATATATACGGATTATAACCTCAGCTCTCTCTCTTCCTCCCCACCCCCTTATTACCACCTCCTCCCCCCCATTAGCTTACAGAGCAAAACCCCCAACTACAAGCCTTATGTCAACATTCAGGTGGCCTGTGACAACTCAATACTCAGACAAATAAAAAAAAAAACATTTTATGGATTTTGAGAAATACAAAAAAAAAAAAAAGAGCCAGTACAAAAAAATAAAAAATAAAAAATAGAGCCAGTACAAAAAAAAATATTAAAAAAAATAGACCCAGTACAAAAAATAAATAAAATAAAATAGAGCCAGTACAAAAAAAAAAAAACTAGAGCCAGTACAAAAAAAAAAAAAAAAACACGAAAAAGAAAAACAGAAAGGAAAACATGTCTTTGGTCTAATATCTTTTAACTGAAAGTCAAGCCGCCTGCAGATAATTAATTTACACACATCAGATTGACTCATCTTTTCCTGCCAATTTGGTTCTCGTTGTTTTAATTTCGTAATAAGCTAATAATGGGATTTAAACTTCAAAAATAAGTCCCGTTGTGACCAATTTATACAATTAAATAAACCGCGTTTTCCGTCAAACAGGGCTGGCTCCGTACGAGGACGAACTTTGGCGAAGATGCAAGGGTATCATTCAAAAGGGTTGGGGCGGCATCCGGCACGTTACGATGCGGCAGGAAAAAAAATTTGCACTGGTGTATTGGTAGCAATTTAAAGCAAGTAGAGGCATGGGACTCGTTATTATCTGGGAAGCTACGCCGGAGAAAGCTCCAAAAACACGGAAAATCAAAAAAAAAAAGGAAATTGTTAAGGCTTAGCCTGTGATGAGGCGGCGCACGCCGACAGGATCGCTAAGCATTTTCCCTTACAGCCCATATGATAGCCAGTTCTAAATCATTACAGAGGACTTAACGGCAATATAATATATAATATATATATATATATATATATATATATATATATAAATATATATTGTACATCCAGAGCGGAGATCACACTAGGAGTTAGGAGGACATACATATGGGGCTAGAAGCCAATCAGGATCTCCTATACTGTATAGATTGGCACGTCTAACATGTTTCAGCCACTGTAAACTGAATGGGAGGGGTTAGGCAGCCTATAGGAGGAGAGGACCCCAGGGGTGTGGCAAAGGTCTTTTTCAGTAAAATGAATGGACAGGAACAGAAATCTGAAAAAAGTCAATCAAATATCAAGAATAAAAACAGTGCAGATTTATTAAAATAGTATTTTCTATATTTCCTCTCCATCGCTCACTTCGAGGTTCTCTGACTTTCCTTCACCACTAACCCTTCTTCTTTCAGTGTAACCATTTACATTTTTTAACATCCCTCCCTCTTCCTCTTGCCCTTAACCTTCCCTTTCTTCTGCCCTTCTCCTCTCCCTCCCTTCTCTTTTCACTTCTCCCTCCTGTTTCCCTTCTCCTTTCTCCTCTCCCTCCTCCTTTCCCTTCCATCTCTCCTCTCCCTTCTCCCTCCTCTCTCTCCCCTCCCCCTCCCCTCTCCTTTCCTCTCCTTCCCCCCACTCTCTCCTCTTCCTCTCTTCTCTCCCTCCCCTTTCCATTCTCCCTCTCTCCTCTCCCCTCTCCTTTCCCTTTCTTCTCTCCTCTCCCTCCCCCACTCTCTCCTCTCCCTCCCTTCTCTTTTCACTTCTCCCTCCTGTTTCCCTTCCCCTTTCTCCTCTTCCTCCTCCTTTCCCTTCCATCTCTCCTCTCCCTTCTCCTTTCCCTTCCTTCTCTCCTCTCCATCCCCAACTCTCTCCTTTCCCTCTCTTCTCTCCATCCCCTTTCCATTCTCTTGCTCTCTCCTCTCCTTTCCCTCCCCTCTCTCTTCTCTCTCTCCCCTCTCTTCCCTCTCCATCCTCCCTCTCTCCTCTCCCTTCTCCCTCTCTCCTCTCCATCCCCTTTCTCTCACCTCTCTCCTCTCCCTTCCCACTCTCTCTTCTCCTTTTCTTCTCTTCCTCCCTTTCTTTCTCCTTGCCCTCCTCTTTCTTCCCTCCATCCTCTTTCTCTGCAACTTTTTCTCCTCTCCCTTCTCCCTCCCCTTTCTCCTTTCTCTCCCCTCTTCCCGCTCCATTCTTCCACTCTCCTCTCCCCTCTCCTTTCCCTCCCCTCCCTCTTCCCCCTCCCTCTTCCTCTCTCCACTGCCTCCCCTTCCCCCCTCTCTATTCTCCTTCTTCCTCTCTTCCCTTTACATTCCTCCTCTCTTTTCTCCCTTCTCCCTCTTTGCTCTCCTTCTCTTCGCCCCTTCTCTTTCCCCTTGCCCTCTCCTTTCTTCCCTCCATCCTATTTCTCTTCTCCATTCTCCCTCTCTCCTTTCCCTCTCTTCTCTCCTTTTCTTTTTTCTTTCATTCCCTCTCTCTTCCATTTCTCTCAATACACCTTTATTATTATTCCACCCCCCCCCCCCCTCCAATCCTATTTCCCTCTTCCTCAGCCCCGTTTCTTATATCTATCCTCTCTTCTTCGCTCTCCTTTCTTCTTCTCCTATCCCCCTCATGTATTTCTTCCCTTCATCACAACCCCCTCCAACCAAAGTTCCCTTTCCATACTTTACTACTCTTTACCCTTCTTTCTTACTTTTCTCTTTCTTTCTTTTTTATCTTTTTTATTTATTTATTTCTCTCTCCCTCTTTCTTCTTTCTCTCTCTTTCTTTCTTTTCTTCTTTTCCTCTCTCTCTTTTTTCTTTCTTTCTCTTTCTTTCTCTCTCTTTCTCTTTCTCTATCTCTCTCTCTTTCTCTCTCTCTCTTTCTTTCTCTCTTTCTCTCTCTCTCTCTCTCTCTTTCTCTCTCTCGCTTTCTCTATCTCTCTCTCTTTCTCTCTCTCTTTCTCTCTCTCTCTCTTTCTCTCTCTCTCTTTCTTTCTCTCTGTCTTTCTTTCTCTCTATCTCGCTCTCTCTTTCATAATCTTTCTTTTTTCTCTCTCTCTCTGTTTCTTTCTCTTACTTTCTTTTTTCTTTCTTTCTTTTTCTTACTTTCGTTTTCTCTCTCATCTTTTTTCTGTCTTTTTTTCTCTTTCTCTTTCTTCTTTCTTTCTCTACTTCTCTCTCCCATTATCTTTCTCTCGCTCTGTCTCTCTCTCTTTCTTTCTCTCTCTCTTTCTTTCTTTCTCTCTCTCTTTCTTTCTCTCTTTCTTTCTCTCTCTCTCAGATTACAAAGTAACAAACCCCAGCACAGCACACACACACACAGAGAGGAAGTGCGCCAAGCCCCCGGTAATAGAAATATGAATGTCTGGGTGGTGAGCTGACGCTTCCTAATCCTCCCCATAACTCTGAGTGTGGAGATCCCGGTTCTCCCCGCTACGGTATGACAGGCGGAATAATGGCGGATATTTTATGAATAGCGCCCCTTAACCAGCTATATGTATGTCACCTACAATGAGTTATTTGTTCCTCACCACCAGGCCGGCAATTACCATTCCGGGATTGCGGTATGCGGCAATAATGTGTCTCTAATTACAAATTCGTTTTTTTTTTTGCTTTGTCAATTCTGTAATTCCGTTTGTCACGAGGACAGACAGACGCGCTGAGTCACCCGATGTTCAAAAATTGAGATATGAAGGCGCACCCCGTGCCGGTTAGCAGGCTCCGGGTTCCAGCATGGTGTATTGAGATGCGCTGATATCCAAATAGCGACCAGCTCCCGATTCTCAGGGCTCCTGGGGTGCCTTACAAGTCATGTCTACGTGAAGCCCTGTGCACACGGGCGGGAATCCCGTTGAAAAAAAAAAAATGTTGGTTTTCTCGACGGGATTCCTGGCAAGCTTGCCTTGCCAAGCCCTGTGTACACACGGCGACCATTCAAAAGAACCGCCCTTCTTTTGAATGGCAAGAACGCGGTGACGTCATCGACTACGATGAGCCGGCGCTCGTCACATTCGATGCCGTCGCCGCCATCTTGCTACACCCTACACTACCCTTATATGCTACCCGCGTATGCGTCGAAGTCTCATCGAGCATGCGCGGGCTTACCTGGGACAGGTAAGCATACTCAAGAACGGGTTTCTCGGCAGGAAACACTCTGCCGAGAATCCCGACGAGAAAAATAGAGAGCAGGTTCTCTATTTTTCTCGTCGAGATTCCTGGGCAGTTTTCCTGCCGGGAAACCATACACACGACCGATTTTCTCGGCAAAAAGCTCTCCCAGCAGTTTTCTTGCCGAGAAAACCGGTCGTGTGTACGAGGCTCAAGAGACGGCAAGGAAGGTGCAGTGGGCGTGTTTGGGAATACCCTCCATTACAAAAGGGTTCTCAGATATCCACATTACTAAAAAAAGGGAGTAAGGCTACTTTCACACTGAGGCGCTGGATGCGCTGGCGGTATAGCGGCTCTATTTTTAGCGCCGCTATACCGTCGTTTTTGCCGCGATTTGCAGGCGCTAGCGGGGGGGATTTTAACCCCCGCTGGCGGCCGAAAAAGGGTTAAAAACGCCCGCAATAATGCCTCTTTTCACCTTTTTGCGGGCGTTTTGGAGGTGTTACCCCATTGATTTCAATGGGCAGGGGCGCTATAGGAGCGTTATTTTTCCGCTCCTATTGCATCTCAAAGATGCGGCTTGCAGTAGTTTTTTTACCCTCCTGGAAGCGCAACGCTGAAGTGTGAAAGCCCTCGGGCTTTCACACTGGATACAATGGAGCGGCTTTTTCGGGGCGCATTGCAGGCGCTATTTTTAGTGCAATAGCGCCTGAAAAGCGCCTCAGTGTGAAAGGGGCCTAAGATTGCTGGTGTACTGCAGGAATTTTTGCAAGAAATACAAAAAAAAAAAAAATGAAATCCTTGAGCTAAATTGGATCTCCCATCAGAGATATGTATCATGTTAGGCTCAGGCATGCTAAGTGGTTGCTATAAGTTACCGCACCTCTTATGTCGTGACTTTCAGAGCCCTTCTCGAATAAACCGACTCCATCGAAAATCCGATAATTCAAAGCGTGACCTGAAGCATGTGCCGGGTGGTAAAGCAACGTCTAAATTGCTGTCAATTTTGTGCAGGGAACTCTTTAGTCATATTAAATGTGTGAGAGAAAGCTTGGCATGGCTGATAAGAAAAAGGAAATTCACACATTGCACAAGAAACCTGAGCTGTGCCAGTAATTGGGGCGCGAGGAGAACGCCCGCTCCTTACTGATCATAAGAGCCAATGGAGAGAAGGTGATCTCGGAATATTAGTGCCGATGATCGGGCTAGGGAAACAACGGGGGGGGGGGGGGTGGAGACAAAACAATTAAAGGTAAACTAGAATGAATTGTCACCGATTTATCTGCTTTCTCATTTATAAGTCCTTGCTGTTCCATATTTCCATAAGGGGATCCCATTTATAGGGTCTCCCTCCAGTCTCTATCTTTAATGCTTCTTATTTTCTTTATCTTTATTTATAGAAAGTAGATATAGCAACCATGCTAGAAAAGAGCTACAAAAAAAATTCAGAAGACACGCGGAGACTTTATCATTTTTCGTTAGGTTGGCCATACATTGTACAATTTTCTTATACAATTTTCATTTAGATTTACCAAAAACCATATAATATGAGGTCAAACCTAAACACTTTCAATGTGCATGCAGTCAGGCCGGCCCTTGTACTACATAGTTGAAGGTCAATCTAAAGAAAATTTAACAAGAAAATTGTATGGTGTATGGCCAGCGTTAGCCTGTTTGCACTAAAAGAGGAGCAGCTGTGGTACTAGGTCATAGATAGATAGATAGATAGATAGATAGATAGATAGATAGATAGATAGATAGATAGATAGATAGATACATACATACATAGATAGACAGGTAGGTAGATAGATTGATAGATAGATAGATAGATAGATAGATAGATAGATAGATAGATAGATAGATAGATAGATAGATAGATAGAAATAGATAGATAGATAGATAGATAGATAGATAGATAGATAGAAATAGATAGATAGATAGATAGATAGATAGATAGATAGATAGATAGACAGGTAGGTAGATAGATTGATAGATACAGTAGATGCCTGTAGATAGGTAGATAGATAGATAGATAGATAGATAGATAGATAGATAGATAGATAGATAGATAGATAGATATGCATGGAGTTGTTGCTTTTCCCATATACACCTGGCTGGTGTTAGTATTCGATTTTACATATACATGTATTATCAAAGTGCCACATAATATATGATCCCTGGCGATAGAAGGGGGAGCTTTGAGCCCCCCGAAACGCATTGGAGCTCTTATTCCACTAATTATCCAGTAAAAACTCAATTCTGTACCCTCCCACCTACTTATGGGGTTGCTGTGGTACATGGCGAGCAGTCTCACCAAAGGGGGTTCAGCCTAATCAATAAGATGATCATTCACACAACTAGGTGCCAACCATAGATAATCCAGCACCTCTTATGCATGCACCCAGGATTGAAACCTGGCAGGGGCTCCAACCCTTCCCTGTCCTACAACTAAAAATATACGAAAAAAATAAAAAAAAATAAAAGTTGGTTATTATAAAGTTGGCACTTGCATTATAAATCGATGTTTAAAATGTTTAAAAAATACTGCTAGAAATATTTTTGTTAAATTGACATACGAGATTTTATATATATATTTATCATGCAACATATATCACATTCGGATGTGGCTTTTCAAATGCGCCATTTCGCAAAAGTAATAATAGTTTGGCCTAATCAATAAGACGATCATTCACACAACGGGGTACCAACCATAGATAATCCAGCACCTCCTATGCATGCACCCAGTATTTAAAAAAATGGCAGAGGTTCTAACCCTTTCCTGACCTATTTAAAAATATATATATATATATATATATAATTTATTTATTTATTTTCATTTTTTATCTATCTATATCTATATATTTATATATCCATATGTAGAGATATATAGATAGATAGATAGATAGATAGACAGATAGATCGATAGATAGATAGATAGATAGATAGACAGACCGATCGATCGATAGATAGATAGATAAAATGATATACACTTTTAAAAAAGAAGAAAATATATATATATATATATATATATTTCTACTATCTATCTGTCTAAATATATACAATATATATATATATATATATATATATATATATATATATATATATATACCAACTGACTCCGTCTCTGCCCTAACACCTTCAGAAGTGGGTTTTCAAATGCGGCAGTTCACAAAAAGTAATAAAGGTTTACAGATAAAATTCCATGTAAACTATATAATTATTCTACACGCTTTAAAAAAAAATGCATCTCCACCCCAAAACTAGGATTTCAACATTTCAGCTTATGACTCTATTTTGCCACGTGAAAATATCGGATTTGCGTGGCGTTGACGTTTAAATAACCTGATGCAAACGGCAGTGATGTACACCAACATGCAGAAACCAATTAGCCAATAATTAGCTTTCCCCAGCTGGATGCTGATTGGTTGCTCTGTGTTACTATGTAACTATCGCGGTTTCCTGACCTACTATCAAAACTTTTATTTTTCATACAGGTGTGTCTTGAAGGAAACCAGAGGAAATGTGTAAGGCTTCCATTACTCAGAGCAAGATTGCAAGTGAAGCGTTTTGACTTCACTCCGACATACTGGCTGCATGCTTGTTGCAACTAAGTAACTCAGAAGTACTGAACAAAGTTGCGGCCAGGAAGGTAACTTTTTCAGAAGGGCAGTCAATGGCAGCCTTTCAGCAATAGAGAAATTTACAGCTGGCTATCAAACAATAAAGCATGCCTACAAAAAGAAACATAAATCTTTGTTTCTTCACCTTCCGAATACAAATAGATTAAGTAACAATCCAACAAATCTTAAATCTTTGGCGTATACACAATGCATTAGAAATTCAACATTCGAATGTTTCTGAAACTTCCTTTGTAAAATTCCACCTAAGGGCAGTTTAAAATGCACCATCAAAAATTATTAAGAATAAATGCCTAATAAAAAGTAGACCAACCATGGGATTTCCTCAAGAGAACATTGAAGGCCATTGCCTGCTGATCAAGCCTCCAAGAAAATGCTCCAATCAGAATGAACTTTGCATTTTTATGGGGTAAACAAAGCTGCAAACAACACCACGTAGCTAGTAGAAGAGAAGGTTTATTGGTCAGTCTACTCACCTCCGGAAGGGGCATCCCATTGATGATGAGGTCGGGTTGTGGTGGGCTCTGGTTGGTGAAGGTGTGATGGTAGACGTGATTGGACCCTGCGTTCCTGGTGTTCTGGTTTTCCACATTAAGGAAAGTGCTGTCCGTGCGGCGGCATCCGAGAGGAAGCGTCTGCTGGTGGTAGTCAAAATAATTTAGTGATGAGGTAAGGGAGGAGCAGCTCACCACATTCATCTTGTCTGTCTCCTCAACGTCGCGAGGCACCAGGCGGATGTCGTTCTTGCTGATCTTCTTCTTCTTGTTGGACTTCTTTTGGTGTCCGTAAGAGTATTCGGCTATCCTGCAAGACAACATTAATAAGGTGCAAAGACGTGCACAGTTTATAAAGGCCCAACATAAAATCGACAACATCAACTACAACCAAGCACCAATGCAAAAATAAAAATAAAATAAAAAAATAAAAAGCAACAACACAATAACTACAGAAAAAAATAAAAAGTTTGATGCAACATAACATTCAATTAAAAAAATTAAAATAAAAAAAATGGATAAAGTGCAAAATTAAAAAACTTTCCAAAGTAAATCAACAACATAAACTCTAACACACAGACTGATTAATGGACGGACTGAAGTTTATCGGAGATATCTTGGATATTTTCGAACCTCAACAGTCAACTAAAAAAAGAAATACTATGGGGAAGTGTGATATTTCTGAGTTATAAGTGCCGTTTTTCTTTCTCTTTACCACTAATTATGATGATTTGGAGTGAACCCATTATTTTCTACATATTAATTGGAAGAACCAAGGGTTAATTGGTCTCTGAACAGTACAAAGCTACAAGAAATTCGCTCTTAAATTTGTTGACATGCAGTCTTGTTGAGGCGAAAGTTATGACATTAAACGTTCGCATCTGTACTAATTATGATTTTTCATCTGCATGCAGAACATCCTATTTCGCTTCCCACGTTCACTCCTTATATTATTCTGTGTTAATTGGCGTTTATTGTACACATTTAGAAACTGCATGCTGGTTCTAATGAAGGGCTTATAGCAGACAAAGGTAACCTTCAACTATGGTTGAATTTCTAGACTGGAACCAAAGCTCCGTTTGGTGGCTAATAACCTTTTTGCCCCATACCCCAATTTTCATCTGCATACAGAACATTCAGCTTTGCCGACCACGTTGACTTCTTATATTATTCTGTGTTAATTGGCATCTATTACACAATTAGATACTGTATGCTGGCTCTAATGAACCGTGTGTAACAAAGGCAGCCTTCAACTCAAATTTGGCAAATAATTTTGAGTAGAGTGATAGCAAAGCTAAAGATTGGGCGGTTGCTACCTTTTGCCCTCATCCCTCAAACTTCCTCTATATGCAGAACATCCTATTTCGCTTTCCACCTTGATCTCTTAGATTCTCCTATTTTTATTTTCCACCTTGACTTATTTATTTTTTTGTTAACTGGGGTTTATTGTACATATTTAGAAACTTTGGCAAATAATTTAGAGTAGAGTGATACCAAAGCTAAAGATTGGGTGGTTTCTACATTTTGCCCCCAATCCCTCAAACTTCCTCTACATACAGAAAATCCTATTTTGCTTTCCACCTTGAATTCTTATATTTTTTTTGTTAACTAGTGTTTATTGTACATATTTGGAAACTTGATGGATATAATAAAGAGCTTATGACAGACAAAGGCAACCTCCAACAATTTGGTCAAATTTGGCCAATAACCTGTATAGAGTTAAACCAAAGCTCTGCATTGAGTGGTTGATACGTTTTGACCCCCCCCCCCCCCCAATCCCTCAAACTTCCTCTACATACAGAACATCCTATTTTTATTTTCCACCTTGACTTCTTATATTTTTTTTTGCTAACTGGGGTTTATCGTACATATTTAGAATCTTTGGCAAATAATTTGGAGCAGAGTGATGCCAAAGCTAAAGATTGGGTGGTTTCTCGTTTTGCCCCCCGATCCCTCAAACTTCCTCTACATACAGAAAATCCTATTTTGCTTTCCACCTTGAATTCTTATTTTATTTTTTGTTAACTAGTGTTTATTGTACATATTTAGAAACTTGCTGGATATAATGAAGAGCTTATGACGGACAAAGGCAACCTTTTATTCTTTGGTCGATTTCGGCCAACAACCTGTATAGAGTTAAACCAAAGCTCTGCATTGGGTGGTTGATACTTTTTACTCCCATTTCCTCAAATTATTTCTTCCCACATTGACTCCTTATTTTATTCTATATGTAGGGGCTTATAACAGACAAAAGAGACCTTCAAATCTTTGGTTAAATTTGACCAAATTTTTTGTAGCATTTAACCAAAACTCTACATGATATGTTTTGCCCCAGATCCCTCATATTTTCATCCATACAGAACATCCTATTCTGCTTCCCATTTTGACTTCCCATATTATTCTACATGAAGGGGCTTATATCAGTTAAAGGCCATCTTTAACCTTTTGGTCAAATTTGGCCAATAACCTGTGTAGAGAGCTAAACGAAAGCTCTGCATTGAGTGGTTGATACATTCTGCCCCCCCCCCAATCTCTCAAATTTCAGCTGCACACACAAGATCCTATTTTGCTTCCTACATTGACTACTTATTTTATTTTATATAGAGGGGCTTATAACAGGCAAATTACACCTTCCACTCTTTGGTCAAATTTGACCGATATCTTGTGTTGAGATAAACCAAGGCTCTGCATCAGGTGGTTGATACATTTGCCCCAATCCCCTAATTTGTTTCTGCATACAGAACATTCTATTTTGTTCCCCAACGTTGACTCTTTATGTTGTTTTGTATTGAAGGGCTTATATCAGATAAAGCAGACCTTCAACTCTTTGGTCAAATTTGGACAAAATTTTTTGTAAAGCTAAACCAAAACTCTACATTGGGTGGTTGATATGTTTTGCCCCCAATGCCCCATATTTCATCTGCATACAGAATATCCTATTTTGCTTCCTACATTGACTACTTATATAGAGGGGCTTATAACAGACAAAGGAGACCTTCCACTCTTCGGTCAAATTTGGCCAATATCTTGTGTTGAGTTAAACCAAAGCTCTACATTGGGTGGTGGGCACACTTGCCCCAATCCCCAATTTGTATCTGCATACAGAACATTTTATTTTGTTTCCCACATTGACTCCTTATGCTGTTTTATAATAAATGGTTTATATCAGATAAAGGAGACCTTCAACTTTTTGGTCAAATTTTACCAAATTTTTTTTGTAGCGCTAAACCAAAACTTGATATGTTTTGCCCCCAATGCCCCATATTTCATTTGCATACAGAATGTTCTTTTTTGCTTCCCATGTTTAATCCGTACAGAATTATACATGAAGGGGCTATCTTATAAAGGCAACCATCAACTCTTTAGTCAAATTTTCACAAAAACTTTGTGGAGTTAAACCAAAGCTCTGTATTGAGTAGTTGATGCATTTTCGCCCCTAGCTTTGTAGAGCTAGACCAAATCTCTACATTGGGTGGTTAATATGTTTTGCCCCCAATGCCCCATATTTCATTTGCATGCAGAATATTCTATCTTGCTTCCCATGTTTAATCTGTATAGCATTATACATGAAGGGGCTTCTATCTTATAAAGGCAACCATCAACTCTTTAGTCAAATTTGCACAAAAGCTTTGTGGAGTTAAACCAAAGCTCTGCATTGAATTGAGTAGTTGATGCATTTTCGCCCCTAGCTTTGTAGAGCTAGACCAAATCTCTACATTGGGTGGTTGATATGTTTTGCCCCCAATGCCCCATATTTCATCTGCATACAGGACCTCCTTTTTTGCTTCCCAGGTTGACTCCTTATATTATTCTATATAAAGGGGCTTAAATCTTAAAAGGCAACCATCAACTCTTTAGTCAAATGTGGCCAACAACTTTGTAGAGATAAACCAAAGCTCTGCATTGAGTGGTTGATGCATTTTGCCCCCTAATTCTCCAAACTTCATTTGCACACAGAGAATCCTATTTAACTCCCCACATTGACTTCTTATATTATTTTGTAATAAATGGTATTTATTGTACATGTATGGAAACGTTATTTTGGCTCTATTAAAGGGCTTATAACGAACAAAGGCAACCTCAACACTTTGTTCAAATTTGGCAAGTATCTTGTATAAAGGTAAACCAAAGCTCTGCAATGGGTGGTTAATATATTTTGCCTCCAATCTGGTGCACTGTAGCTCCCAGAATGCTGTGTGGTACAAGTTCGGTAATCTTTCATCCACCATAGATCAAATGGCCTTCTATAATTGTTTATTCTCTTCAAATACCCAATTAGACTATGTTTGAACTTGACTTGGTGGTTAGGAAGAAACACAAGCTGGCAGGCAGGTATAGAATCTTACAAACCTATTGGTTCCTCTAAAGCTTCTGGGCAGAGTTTCCAAAAAAAAAAAAAAAAAACCTTAAAGGATATCCAAACCCCACAACAAATATGTAACACATTGAAGATTACTACATAGATTTGGTGGCTCCGTAAGTTTTCTTTTTTTTTTTCAGACTAAATACATTTTTAGCAAGTGCAAAAAATACCTGTTGATCTGGCCATAAATGCAAGTGTCCTTGTCCTGTGAGCTGAAAAGACAGGATAAATGGTAATTTCTTGTAAGCTACTAGTCCCATCAATTCACCATGTAATGGAGACGAACAATGGCAGACATGTTTGAAGTCCAATCTTTGAGATAACCATGGCTCCTTCTACAGACACCATGAGGAAGTGGGTGTAGACACAAAGGGATAGGAGGTGTGAAATAAAGGAGCCCAAAGAAAGAAAACTAATGCAACCACCTCTTCTATGATGCAATATATTATATTTTTGTTTTTGGGGTTAGATATGCTTTTGAAGTTTTCTACTTGAAAGGGGGGCCATCTTTTATTTCACGGGGTTTGGTGGCCACTTTCTACCCCACACAAGCCTGATAGATTGCTGACATAGAAGCCTATCTAGACAAATGTATTGGCACCCCTGTCGGCATCAAAAAATGGACCGCATGCATATATGTATATATATATATATACTGTATATATATTTGACCATACAATGGGCTACTTTAGGGTGTGGTAAGACCAATGTCTGGAATATATATCTATATATATATATATATATATATATATATATATATATATATATATATATATACATATATATATATACGTATATATATATATGTATATATATATATATATATATATATATATATATATATATATATATATATATATTTATATATATATATATATATATATATATATATATATATATATATATATATATATATATATATATATATATAGTAGAGTTTGACCACTGATTCTGGGAAGTGGGGAGAGCATTATGGAGGGGAATTTTTTTTTGTTCTTTCTATCCACCACTACCTTGAAGATCCTAATGTAGTTGTATCAATGTTATTATGTAATTATGTTTTTGTAATACATGCATTTCTTCCTACGCGTATGATTACATTTATATAGCAAGATCGCGTTTGCAAATGAGTGTGGATCCTGAGGAAGCATAAAGACCGAAACGCGTTGATCCAGCATCCCTTCATTATACTGTTTATGTGACAAATGTGGATATGGCTTGCAACGTTTCACCACATCTCTATGACACAGCCTATGTGACAGATGCTGATATGGCTGGCGATGTGGTGCAGTGCTTATATTTTTTTTGTTATTTGTTTTAATCTTTGTAATAAAGAGCTTGAATTTTATTGGTATTGTGGTTTTGCCCCTATTTTGGCACAATGAAAGTCCTATTTCATGCTATTACTTCCCCATGTAGGGGTTTTATAAGGAAAATAATTATCTCCATTTCAATAGGGATGGTGCCTTTATAGGTGGATTCTCCAACTTCATCCACATTTTTAAAATGGCTACTGAGTATATCCAGATGTTGGTTCTACCATACAGTGGGCCACTTGCAGGGGTTGGTAGGACCAATGTCTAATATATATATATATTGATTTGTCCATACAATGGGCCACTTACAGGTTGTGGTAGGACCAATGTCTGGAATATATAATATTAAATATATATATATATATATATATATATATATATATATATATATATATATATGACCACTGAGTATATCCAGACGTTGGTCCTACCATACAGTGAGCCACCTGCAGCGTGTGGAAGGACCAATGTCAGGAGTATACAGTATATATATATATATATTGATTTGACCATACAATGGGCCCACTTACAGGGTGTGGTAGCACCAATGTCTGGAATATATAGGATTAAATAAATATATATATATATATATATATATATATATATATATATATATATAAAACCACAGAGTATATCCAGACGTTGGTCCAACGAAACAATGGACCACTTCCAGGTTGTGGTAGAACCAATGTCTGAAATAAATATATATATATATCGATAGATAAATCGATAGATAAATAGATAGATAGATAAATCGATAGATAGATAGATAGATAGATAGATAGATAGATAGATAGATAGATAAATAAATCGATAGATCGATAGATAAATCGATAGATAGATAGATAGATAGATAGATAGATAGATAGATAGATAGATAGATAGATAGATAGATAGATAGATAGGCAGGTAGATAGATAGATAGATAGATAGATAGATAGATAGATAGATAGATAGATAGATAGATAGATAGATAGATAGATAGATAAATCGATAGATAGATAGATAGATAGATAGATAGATAGATAGATAGATAGATAGATAGATAGATAGATAGATAGATAGATAGATAGATAGGTAGGTAGGTAGATAGGCAGGTAGATAGATTGATAGGTAGATAGATCGATAAATCGATAGATCGATAGATAGATAGATCGTTAGATAGGTAGGTAGGTAGATAGGCAGGTAGATAGGCAGGTAGATGGATAGATGGATAGATAGATAGATAGATAGATAGATAGATAGATAGATAGATAGATAGATAGATAGATAGATAGAGATTGATTTGACCATACAGTGGGCCATTCGCAGGGTGTGGTAGGACCAACATCTGGTTATACTCAGTGGTCCCAACTCTACAGCTTATTATCACCAACGAGTTGCAAAGCGGAGCATTTATAGACTTACGTCGACTTGCAGAATAAAGACTTTTCAAAGCAACAGTTTAAGTATGACATGCTACTGAGCAATGATTGACAAGTGAAAATTAATCGATGACAGCTCCATGTGGATCGAAAAATAGAGCCCGCTTGCCTTTTATTACACGTTTCGTCTTTAAGTAAAAAAAAAAAAACAGCATGGCAGGTTATTGGGAGACGTAACAAAGAACGAGCTCATCTCACCTTAGGCTTCTGCTTTTTTTTTTTTTCTTAACCATTCATGTGTAATGAGTTACTTTAGAAGTAAACAAAAAAGCAAAAAAAAAAAACCAAAAGTCTTAAAACGCAAATTGCTTGCAAAGGGGAGGAAAAAAAAAAAGACGACATTCTGTACAGGAAAGAAAACCAGTGGCGAGGAATAAGCTCCTATCTTGGAAAAGCCGTTCCCTCATTCCTTTAATAAGATGCTGTACATCCAACATACTATACCATTACTCCAGATTAACTGCAGTGTAGCATCAGTACATTATAGGCGTATTACACATCGGGGGCACATTGTGCTCTATTTGTAGGTGAAATCCAGCTTGTATATTGGGATGCGAGCGTTATATAATTGCTATTTATACGCCTGGGGGGGATTTTTTTATTCCTTTTACTCCTTTCTCTGCATATGCAGCGATGATTTCATACGTAAAAAGTAAAAATGAAAACAGATGCATTGCGCTTGAGATTAAACGGAATTGATCTCATTTACATGTATAATTAAGGACACATCATGTTTTTAATGCGGTAATGGCTTAACCCCCGCTCTGCCGGCTCCGTGGACTTGACGTTTCTTCCAAAGGCTTCATTTTTTGTTTCTTTTTTGTAACATTTAAAATAATTAGATACATTATGATGAAGGGGAAGGAGCACAACAGGTAAAGGGGATGAGATTCAGGTATCGCTAGCCAAAAAAAAATAAAAAAAGATATTTGTAAGCTGATGGATTTTACTGACAGATGGAAGGGGCGCATTATCTTTACTGACTAGTGCAGTTTTATAAGGCTCATGAAGTCAAAAGGTGCATTTAGACAGGAATTTAAAGCAACAGGCATGAGCCAAATTGTAGGTCTGGATTTACTGACATCTTTTACTGACAACTAGTAATTGCATCACAGATTTACTGACTGTTTTTGTTGTTTTTTTACATAAAGGGGAGCTGGTTGCTGAAGGATATTCAGATAATATAATTTGTGGGGCTGTCGGAGTCTTACTGACGCAGTGTTTTTCCTACTGATGGGTGATTCACTGGGCAACTGCAGAAAAAGTCCAAAGCAATTTTAATCAATTCCATTTCTATAGATTTATACCGGAGCTAAGTGTCCCCCCCCACCCCCATCCCTGTTAGGCTCAGTACCTACAGATGAGAAAGGGTTAATTTGGACATGGCATCCCTAGAACGGGTCCATAACAATTTATAAAGCAATTTTTGTCAATTTTATTTCTATTGATCTATACCAGAGGCAAGATTCCCCCTTTCCCCGTGAAGGCTCAGTCCCTACAGGTGAGGAATGGTTAATTTGGCATCCCTAGAATTGGTCCATAATGACTTCAAAGCTATTTTGTCAATTTTATTTCTATTGATCTATACCAGAGACAAGATGCCCCCCCCCTTTTGTTAGGCTCTGTCCCTGCAGGTGGGGAGGGGTTAATCTGGACATGGCAACCCTAGAATGGGTCCATAAGCATTTCAAAGCAATCGTCATTGATCCTGTTATATTCATCTATAACCGAGCCCTCTGTTAAGCTCAATCCTTGCAGTTAGGGATGGGTTACTCTGGATATGGCAACCCTAGAATGGGTCCTAAGCATCTTAAAGCAATCCTCATCAATCCCATTATATTCTTCTATACTGGGCCCCCGCTGTTAAGCTCAGTTCTTACAGGCAGGGAAGGGTTTATCTAGAGGTGGCAACCCTAGAAAGGGTCCAAAAGGATCTCAAATCCCATTATATTCATCTATACCATAGGCCCTTGTTAAGCTCAGTGCTTTCAGGCAGGGAAGGTGTTAATCCAGACATGGCAACCCTAGAATGCATCCATAAGGATCTCAAAACCATTTTCATCAATTCTATTATGCTCATCTATAACTTAGCCCCCCCCCCCATTAAACTTAAGGCTTTACACTCAAGCAAGGGTTAGTCGAGACATGGCAACCCAAGAGGAGGTCCATAAAAATCTTAAAGCCATCTTCATCAATTCTATTATATTTATCTGGCGTGGAGACCCCCAGTTGAACATACAGCCAAAGAAGGGTTCATCTGGACATGGCAACCTTAGATTGGGTCCATAAGGATCTCAAACCCATCTTCATCAATACAATTATATCCCTTTATACCTGAGCCCCCCCCCCTCCCCTTCCCTCCCCTGTTAAGCTCAATGTTTACACTCAAGGAAGGATTACCCAAACATGGCAACCCAAGAATGGGTCCATAAGGATCTTGAAGCCATCTTCACTGATCCCATTATATTTATCTAACATGGAGACCCCCCAGTTAAACCTACAGAAAAGGAAGGGTTGATCTGGACGTGGCAACCCTAGATTGGGTCCATAAGGATCTCAACCCCATTTTCACCAATCCCATTATGTTCATCTATAACTAAGCACCCCTCTTCCCATCCCTATTAAGATCAATGTTTACACTCAAGGAAGGATTATTCCAAGCATGTCAACCCAAGAAGGGGTCCATAAGGATCTTAAAGCCATCTTCATCGATCCCATTATATTCATTTATCATGGAGACCACCCAGTTAAACTGAGTCCTTACAGCTAAGGAGGGGTTAATATGGACATGGCCACCCTATAATGGGTTCATAAGGATCTTATACCCATTTATATCAATCCCATTATGTTTATCTATAACTAAGCACATCCCCCCCCCCCCCTTAAGTTTCAGTGCTTACAATTAGGGAAAGATTAATCTGAACATGGCAACCCAGGAAGGGGTCCATAAGGATCTTAAAGTCATCTTCATTGATTCCATTATATTTATCTATCATGGAGACCCCCAGGTAAACTGAGGGCTCACAGCTAAGGAGGGGTTAATCTGGACATGGCAAGTATGAGTCCAGAGGATCCTAAAGCCATCTTCATCAATCCTATTATATTTATCTATTATGGAGACCCCCAGTAAATCTTACAGCCAAGGAAGGCTTAATCCGAACATGTCAACCCAAGAATGGATCCATAAAGATCTTAAAGCCATCTTCATTGATCCCATTATCTTCATCTATAACTGAGCCCCCCCCCCCCCCCCGTTAGGCTCATTGATTACAACTAAAAGGGGTTAATCTGGACATGGCGACCCTAGAATTGGTTCATAAGGATCTTAAAGCCATCTTCATAAGTCCTATTACATTTATCTATTATGGAGACCCCTAGTAAACCTTATAGCCAAGGAAGCCTTAATCCGAACATGTCAACCCAAGAATGAGTCCATAAGGATCTTAAAGCCATCTTCATCGATCCCATTATATTCATCTATAACTGAGCCCCCCTTGTTAAGCTCATTGATTACAACAAAAAGGGGTTAATCTGGACATGGCAACCCTAGAATGGGTTCATAAGGATCTTAAAGCCATCTTCATCAGTCCTATTACATTTATCTATTATGGAGACCCCCAGTAAATCTTACAGCCGAGGAAGCCTTAATCCGAATATGTCAACCCAAGAATGGGTCCATAAGGATCTTAAAGCCATCTTCATCGATCCCATTATATTCATCTATAACTGAGCCCCCCTTGTTAAGCTCATTGATTACAACAAAAAGGGGTTAATCTGGACATGGCAACCCTAGAATTGGTTCATAAGGATCTTAAAGCCATCTTCATCAGTCCTATTACATTTATCTATTATGGAGACCCCCAGTAAATCTTACAGCCGAGGAAGCCTTAATCCGAATATGTCAACCCAAGAATGGGTCCATAAGGATCTTAAAGCCATCTTCATCAGTCCTATTATATCTATCTATTATGGAGACCCCTAGTAAACCTTATAGCCAAGGAAGCCTTAATCCGAACATGTCAACCCAAGAATGAGTCCATAAGGATCTTAGAGCCATCTTCATCGATCCCATTATATTCATCTATAACTAAGCCCCCCTGTTAAACTCAATGATTACAGCTAAGGAGGGGTTCACCTGGTCACGGCAACCCCTAGCATGGGTTCATAAGGATCTGAAAGCTCTCTTTATTGATCACCTTATATCATTTAAAACAGCCCCCCCCCCCCCCCTTGTTAGGCTCAGTGCTTGCTGCCAGGGAATAGGTTAATCTGGACGTGACATTTCTCCTGCGGAACGCCACTGCCGAAAAACTGACCTAAGTGACGGTAATAAATGAGGACCATGATCTGCAATTGGAAATGTCACATAAAACTAAAAAATACGACTTGGATTTATATTTTAGTCTCAATGACATTTCCATCATGACAGAAATAAAAAGCCACAAAATCAAATCTCCAGGCTGGAACCTCAGACGCAAAAAAGTCAAAAAGGAAAAAAAAAAAAAAAGATGGGTGGTGGTGGTGGGGAATTTAATTCTACCTGTCCATCAACTGCTTTTTTTTTTTTTTTTTGTTTTACATATTCTCCTTTCGCTTGAATAATTTTGAATATTTTGTATCACAAGAGGAAAGGAGAAGGCTAGCTTTCCGTTGCAGAGCTGAGCGCGAGCCACCCATGCATGCGGTGTATGTTGCCACTTCCATACGGCTGCCAGTCGGGCATAAGAAAAACCTAGCGATGCCCCCCCCCCCCCCCCGTGCCCGGGGGTTCTCGGCGCTGACAGATCGCAAGCTCTCTCTCTGCACCAGTGACACAATACATCAGTAGCGGGTCTGCAGTGTGCAGACGGGGGGCAGATGCCTTGCGCCAGCGTGGGGTGACTTATTCCATCCACCTGGACTCCCGGCACATCTCATAGGATGCAACTGGATGCATTTTATTGCACTCAATTAATCAATTAATTCATAAAAGAGCAGACAAAACCCCATCCTGTCCATGATGCATGCATGCAAAAATCAACAAATTTGGGGGGGGGGGGGGTCACTATTAACCCTTGCATGTCTGCATCTGGCTAATGCAACAACCTTAATGGTCATTTTCTTGAAAGATCACCCATCTGGCTGCATTTTCGGCTACGGCAGCTGCAGCAATGAAGCCTTTTAGGTGGGGTTAACTGATTCTTCCAAAATTCCCACCCCCAAAAAAAAAAAAATGCACAGTCCTAGAATAAATGCTGCTTAACCTTTACATGTCTGCATCTAGCTATGTAATTGTCTGACACAGTTTCCAAGCATCAGTACTCGATACAAGGTCTAAGGCACGAAAATTGTTGGACAATCTATGATGGTTGATGATGGACTACAAGAGACGGCAAACCCCCCCTTTAGAGTGCCGTAGGGTCCCTATGGATGAATATATATTAGTAAAACATTGCATGCAGCAAAACAAGTGGTACTCCAGCTATGGTAGAACTACAAGTCCCGCTGTCCCCCAGCGTGCCAGTAATGCTGGAATTGGTCGTTTTTTCCTCAATGGTTGGGGATGCTGCAGCTTGCAAAATAGGCATTGCAATCAATTTATTAGAATGAATAATCTTTTTTTTTTTTTTTTTTTTTTTAAACGTCGTCAAGGTTTGAGCCTGCTGAAAAACATGCTGAGACTTGTAGTACCATAACAGCTTTGTGGAGTGGGGGGGGGGGGGGGGTGTGAAGCACTCAACAAACACAAGTCTAAAGATCCAGAATCTAGTGATGTGGTCATGCAAAAATTGCTGGCAGCGCAATGTTACCTTGTTGGTGCAATTCTAAAAAAAAAGAAATAAAAAAAAAAAAAGAATATAAATTGAGCAGATGTGCTTTTTTTTTTTTTTTGTCAAGGCATAAGATGTTTTTTTTTTATTTATTTTTTGTGCTCTTCACACCTAGGAAGAGCTGAGTGTGATGAATATAAGAGGAGGCAGTATCAATGTAGCGGTAACAAGATTATGACTGTATAAAACACTGCAGCTTGGCTACGGGGCAACCTCATTGATATTCATGCAGGGTTTAGCATTTATCAACCAAAGTTTTTTTTTTTTTTTTGTGCGGACAAGGGTGCAAAAAAAAAAAAAAACAATAGTGGTATTATTGCCGTGTACACAAAGCCGCACAAAAAAAATAAATAAAATTGGGTCGTAATGTAAACATCTTTGTCCCAAATCGCAGTAACGCAGCCTTGCAACAAATATGTTTTCATTATGCAGAGCCGCTGCACTTGCAATTTGTTACTGATATAAGTAAGTGCTTGCAAATCTCACATAAGCTGATAAGAAGGGTGAATCAATAATTAATCTAGTCCTAAACTGCTTTTTTTTTTTATTTATTTTTTTATTCCACCATTTTTTTATGCTTTTTCGGTTTGCAGAAGAAGACAACGCTAAGAGAAAAGGGGACTGAATTGAATGTAATCACCTCTACAGGCATGCATTGAAATGTAAAAATCATTATGTTTGCATTTAATTCTTTCAAATTCCAACTGAGATTCAACTCCAGTCTATCTACTTAGCTGGAACTGGAAATTTGCTTTCCTTGGTCACACAGTGCCACCTAGCGGCGGAAAATAGAAATTGCATTTTTATTTTTTATTTTTTTTCTGTAACCACCTTGGCTTCAGTTACTGCTGGGCTATACATTGACATGAATGTGTTGCTGCAGACTGTAGACACCTGCAATTTTTTTTTCTTCTTTTCCAAATCTGACAATACGACAGTCACTAGTGCGCTTATTATATGTTAAACTCTTGCCCTTTAAACGGAAAAAATTTTTTTTTTTTTTTTTTTTTTAGTTCTGTGCCAGTCGTTAACTTTTACAGTGCCAGAGGCGGGATTAAAGACAGCTGATTGCGTAGACTTCAGTGCCCACCTATCCGTAACCAGTACAAAATGACTGCAAGACAACAGAATGATTTCTTAAAGAGCTTTGTTGTCTGCAGCAGGTGGAATCCTACAAGGATAATTGTAAGCAAGGAAACACAGAGCAAACATTAAGGGGGGGGGGGGTTTACTAAATCTGGAGCACTCAGAATCTGGTGCAGCTGTGCATGGTAGCCAATCAGCTTCGGACATCAGCTTGTACGATTAAGCTTTGGCAATAAAACCTGGAAGCTGATTGGTTTCTATGCAGAAGTGAGCCTGAATTTTGCAAGCTCCGGCTTTAGTAAATAAGCCCCATTGCGTCTCTTTTCATAGAACTAAAGCTTGAGAACTCAGAATCTGGTGCAGCTGTGCACGGTAGCCAATCAGCTTCGGACATCAGCTTGTTCGATTAAGCTTTGGCAATAAAACCTGGAAGCTGATTGGTTTCTATGCAGAAGTGAGCCTGAATTTTGCACTCTCCGGCTTTAGTAAATAAGCCCCATTGCGTCTTTTTTCATAGAACGGCTGTTGTAGTTGCTATATGCTCTTAATAAAACAATGCCTGTGGCTATAACATCCATATTATACATGTATATTGAATACAATAGTGCCCAGATAGGTCATAAACACATCAATGGACCCCCCTTACCTGCAGTTGTAGGTTCTGATTTCCTTGTTGTCCCTCTTGCATTTGACAGCCACAAAGATCATGGTGACAAAAAGGATGGCGGCGATAGATCCCAAGGCAATGATAAAAATCAGAGACAGGTTAACAGATCCTATAGATTCCTGAGCATCCAGGGCCGGGGATAGGTAGATCAGAATCAAAGCAGAGGCTGAGAGAGAAGGCTTCCCATGATCCTGTGCTGCCACAATCAGTTCATAAGTTGTCTTGGAGTTTTCCCCAAAAGTCCTGGTGGTCCTAATCTCCCCATTGATCTGGTCGATCTCGAAGAAGCCCCTGTCCCCTTCTGTAATCTCATAGGACAACCTGCCATTCTCCCCTTCGTCATAGTCGTCGGCCTTAACCACAGTCACTAGGTAGCCCACCCCTGCGTTTCTGGGGATGTAGACCTCAGAGGTGCCGTTGACTAAAGGTGGAGCGGTAATCACAGGGGTATTGTCATTGACGTCCACCACAATGACCCTAACGGTGACGTTACTCTGCAGCGGTGGGGTACCACCATCCTTGGCCGAAATCTTAAATTCAAAAGCCTTGGTTTGCTCATGGTTGAAGGATCTGAGGGCATAGATATCTCCCGTGGTTGGGTTGATAGACACATAGGTGAAAACTGGCATGTCCCTCACTTGAGATGGCACCAGTTGATAGGACACACTGCCATTTAATCCCAAATCGGGGTCCCTGGCTGAGACGGAGAGTAAGTAAGCCCCTGGGGTGTTATTTTCAGAGACAATGACCTGGTAGAAGGTTTTGGAGAAATGGGGATGGTTGTCATTCTCATCAGTGATTCTCACAGTGAAGGACTTGGTGGACTGGAGTGATGGGTTGCCACTGTCTTTGGCCTGGATAGTCAAATTGTACTGGTCCCTCTGCTCCCTGTCCAACCTCCCATCTACCAAAATGGTGGAGAAGCTCTCATATTCCTGAAGTCTGAAGGGGACGTTGCCTAGGAGTTTGCAGACCACCCTACCATTGATACCAGAGTCCCTATCTGAGACCCTCACTAAAGCTATGACATAGCCAGGTGGAGCATTCTCACTTACTTCCACCACCTCACTGTTGACAGAGAGTAAGTTGATAACAGGGACATTGTCATTCACATCCAACACATTCACAGTCACTTTACAATGGGCAGGGATGGAGTTGGGTCCCAAATCCTTGGCTTGGACATCAATCTCGTACACATGCCCTTCCTCATAGTCTATAGCCCCACTGACTGTAATGACACCAGTTTTGGGATCTATCTTAAAGAGCTCCCTAGTTTTATCAGACACATAGCTGTTAAAGGCATACACAATCTCACCATTGGTACCCTCATCTGGATCAGTAGCATTGAGGTCAATGACCAAGGCATTTAAAGGGGAGTTCTCAGGGACATTGACAGTATAGGCAGGCTCCTCAAAAACTGGGTTGTTGTCATTTGAGTCTATCACTTTGATGTTTAACTCCACAGTCCCAAAATTGGAGGGGTCCCCACCGTCCAGGGCCGTGATGATGTAATTGTAATGAGACTGGGTCTCTCTGTCCAGGTTTTTCTCCACCACCAATTCAGCAAACCGTGAGCCATCTCCTCTGGTCTTGATCTCCAAGCCAAACAGGTCGTTGGGTGTGATCTCATAGGTCTGGACCCCAAAGTTGCCAGAATCTGGATCATAGGCGCTCTCCAGGGGAATCCTGGTGCCAGGGCTGGCCGTTTCCGAAATCTCCAGATCGATCTGGTCGGTGGGGAAACTGGGTGCATTGTCGTTGAGGTCTTTAATCTCGATTTTAATGACACAGATCTCCATGGAGTTGGACATGACCTCCAGTGAGATGACACATTTGGGCATCTGCCTGCACAACATGTCCCTGTCAATCTTTTGCTTGGTGACCAGCAGCCCTGATGCATTGATGTCCACCAGGTGAGGAGCAGAATTGGAAACCACTCTGAAGGCAGGTTGCCTGGGGTCTAGCACAAAACCAGCATCCTTGGCATCCCTGGCCACATTGGCTATCTGGGTGCCAGCTCTCTGCTCCTCATCCACCGTGTATTTCAAGTTGATCAGAGCCCGGGTTCGGCTCCAGGACACCACCAGCAACAGCAGAATGTGCAATACATCCATGTCTTTCCTGATCCAAAGCCACATAGTCCCTGCTCCCTTGCTGGAGAGCTGAGGCTGGATTTAGAGGGCACTTAATCTCAGGCAGCAGAATGAAAAGGGATGAAGAGGAGAGACAGAAATCAGCAAAAACCATGTAGGTAACTCACTGTGACCCTTTTTTGGGGTGAGGGAGGGGGGGGGGGGAGCCTTTCTCAAGCAGTTCCTCTGCAACTTGGCTTGCTTCTTCCAGCGCAGCTGGTCCCTGTGGGGCTCAAGGCAAAGGGAGGCAAAAAGAAGTGCCCAGAGCAGCCTGGGGCACCTGCTCTGCATGCACAATGTCTCATGGAAACGATGCGATCACACAGCAGCTCTCTTTAACCGCGTCCTCATGGCTTGCAATCAGTTCTGGTCTTCATGGGAGCTGCATTGGGGTGGACAGGTTTTATGGAGCATGACACAAAGTCCAAATCAAAAAAAAAAAAAAAAAAAGAAAAACCCAAATTCCTTTTATTTTATTTCTTTACACCCTCTGATCCATTGCCATTCAGCTTCCAGCAATTAACAATGTAACCAGTCTCAGCAGCCTTCATTCATGGTGCAATGCTCAGAGATGTCCCTTCTCGCAAAGAATCAAAGAGAAGCCAAGTAGCCACCTTGCAGGCAAGACAAAGTGAGACTGGCACTTGGATTGGGGGGGTAGCAGGTGGGGTGCAATGGCAGTCCAACAGTGCAGCTGATACAATCCGTTAGGGATGCAGTAGTAGTAGTAGGAGGTGGGGGGGAGTCTTTAAGCAATCAGTAAGTCCTCTCCAAACAATTCACCCCCCAGGCTGACTGGGATTCCATTAACAAGCTTCTCTTTCTTTTCTTTTTTTTTTCTCTTTATTTTTTTATTTGCAGAAAATTGCAGGAAAGAAAAAAAAAAATTGATAAAGATCCAAATGGGTGTCTCAGGATCCTGATGTCTTCTGCTGCATCTCATAGAGTTCCTTGTGCCTTGCAATGATCCATAGAAAGAGCTGGCTGCCTGTGCCCAGGCTCTCCTCCTCTATGTTGTAGTGGGAGCTCCGAGATGTGTCTTCTCTTTGCTGCTGCTAACTAGTGCCAGTGCAGTCTGAGAACAGAGAGAGAGAGAGAGAGAGGAGAGAGAGGAGAGGGAGGGGGAGAGAGGAGCGCTCACATACTCCATGCACTAGCCTATCACAGGGTGCACGGGGGGAGGAGGGGCGGTGGGGCTTCTGATTGGGGCTGGGCTGCTTCAAATTTCCAAAAGGGGAGTAAAACTTCCTCAGTCAGCAGAGAGGCTGCGAGAGGGAGATGTCCGTGGTGCTGATTGTCCGCGGATGGAGGATTGCTGGAGAGAGAAATGGCTCTGCAATGAAATGGCTCAGCCCAGGATCTTACTGCTGTGCTGTCTTCATCGTCTCTCAGACATCTCACCTACAATCACCTTTTATTTCTTGTCCTCACAAGTCCCTTAGCTTTCCTCTTCTGAAACTCCTATACCTGCAGACCATTCCTCAGAAACTCCTATACCTGCAGAACATTCCTCAGAAACTCCTATACCTGCAGACCCTTCCTCAGAAACTCCTATACCTGCAGACCCTTCCTCAGAAACTCTTATACCTGCAGACTATTCCTCTGTAACCCTTAAACCTGCAGACTATTCCTCAGAAACTCCTATACCTGCAGACCATTCCTCAGAAACTCCTATACCTGCAGACCATTCCTCAGAAACTCCTATACCTGCAGACCCTTCCTCAGAAACTCCTATACCTGCAGACCCTTCCTCAGAAACTCCTATACCTGCAGACCATTCCTCAGAAACTCCTATACCTGCAGACCATTCCTCAGAAACTCCTATACCTGCAGACCCTTCCTCAGAAACTCCTATACCTGCAGACCCTTCCTCAGAAACTCCTATACCTGCAGACCCTTCCTCAGAAACTCCTATACCTGCAGAACATTCCTCAGAAACTCCTATACCTGCAGACCCTTCCTCAGAAACTCCTATACCTGCAGACCCTTCCTCAGAAACTCCTATACCTGCAGACCCTTCCTCAGAAACTCTTATACCTGCAGACTATTCCTCTGTAACCCTTAAACCTGCAGACTATTCCTCAGCAACTCCTATACCTGCAGACCATTCCTCAGAAACTCCTATAACTGCAGACCCTTCCTCAGAAACTCCTATACCTGCAGACCCTTCCTCAGAAACTCCTATACCTGCAGACCCTTCCTCAGAAACTCCTATACCTGCAGACCCTTCCTCAGAAACTCTTATACCTGCAGACCATTCCTCTGTAACCCTTAAACCTGCAGACCATTCCTCAGAAACTCCTATACCTGCAGACTATTCCTCAGAAACTCCTATACCTGCAGACCATTCCTCAGAAACTCCTATACCTGCAGACCCTTCCTCAGAAACTCCTATACCTGCAGACCCTTCCTCTGTAACCCTTAAACCTGCAGACCCTTCCTCTGTAACCCTTAAATCTGCAGACCCTTCCTCTAAAACCCTTAAATCTGCAGACCCTTCCTCTGAAACCTGCAGACCCTTCCTCAGAAACTCCTATACCTGCAGACCATTCCTCTGTAACCCTTAAATCTGCAGACCCGTCCTCTGAAACCTGCAGACCCTTCCTCTAAAACCCTTAAACCTGCAGACCCGTCCTCTAAAATCTGCAGACCCTACCTCTGAAACCTGCAGACCCTTCCTCTAAAACCCTTAAATCTGCAGACCCTTCCTCTAAAACCCTTAAATCTGCAGATCCTTCCTCTGAAACCTGCAGACCCTCCCTCTAAAACCCGCAGACCCCTCCTCTGAAACATGCAGACCCTACCTCTGAAACCTGCAGACCCTTCCTCTGAAACCTGCAGACCCGTCCTCTGAAACCTGCAGACCCTTCCTCTAAAACCCTTAAATCTGCAGACCCTACCTCTGAAACCTGCAGACCCTTCCTCTGAAACCCTTAAACCTGCAGACCCGTCCTCTGAAACCTGCAGACCCTTCCTCTGAAACCTGCAGACCATTCCTCTGTAACCCTTAAATCTGCAGACCCTTCCTCTAAAACCCTTAAACCCTCAGACCCGTCCTCTGAACTCTGCAGACCCTACCTCTGAAACCTGCAGACCCTTCCTCTAAAACCCTTAAATCTGCAGACCCTTATCTCTGAAACCTGCAGACCCTTCCTCTAAAACCCTTAAACCTGCAGACCCATCCTCTGAAATCTGCAGACCCTTCCTCTAAAAAACCTGCAGACCCTTCCTCTTAAACCCGCAGACCCCTCCTCTAAAACATGCAGACCCTTCCTCTGAAACCTGCAGATCCTTCCTTTGAAACTCTTAAACTTGCAAACCCCTCCTCTGAAACATGTAGACCCCCTTCCTCTGAAACCTGCAGACCCTTCCTCAAAAACCCCTACACCTGTAGAACCTTCCTCAGAAACTCTTATACCTGCAAACCCTTCCTCTGAAAACCCTTAAATCTGCAGACCCTTCCTCTGAAACCTGTAGACCCTTCCTCTGAAACCTTTAAACCTGCAAACCCCTCCTCTGAAACATGTATACCCTTCCTTTGAAACTCTTAAACCTGTAAACCCTTACTCAGAAACCTTAAACCTACAGATCTTTTTTTTTTTTTAGATCTCTGCATGGTGTGGTCCCTTATCTTTGCTCCTCAGAAACTCTTAAACCTGCAGAGCCTTCCTCAGAAAGGCTACAGACTCCCCCCCCCCCCCCCCAGATCTTTGCATGTTGTCATCCCCTAGCTTAGCGCTCTTTAGAAGCTTCAGAAACCCTTAAACCTGCAGACCCTTTCCCCCCCCCCCCCCAGACACCTTCATGTTGTGATCTATTTGCTTTGCTCATTAGAAACTCTTAAATCTGCAGACCCCTTTTTCTTTTTTTTCTTCATATTTCTGCATGCTGTGGTGGCTTAGATTTGCTTATCAGAATCCCCTAAACCTGTAGCCCCTTCTTTATCCCCCAAGCCCCTGCATTCTTTGGCCCTTATCTTTGCTCCTTAAAAACTCCTAGACCTGCAGACCCTGCCTCTGAAATCCTAAGACCTGCAACCTCTTATTTTCTTTTTTTTACCTAGACCCCTGTATTCTTTGGCATCTTAGCGTTGCTCCTTAGAAACCCTTAAACCTACAGACCTTTCCTTTTTTCCTCCAGACTCCTGCATGATTTGGCCCCTTAGCTTTGCTTTTCAGACCCTTAAACCTGCTGACCCTTCCTCAGAAACCCCTAAACCTGGAACCTCTGCTCTTTTTTATGCATCCTTTGGCCTCTTAGCTTCACTCTTTAGAAACCCTTAAACCTGCATCACCTTCTTTTTTTTTTCCTCAAGACCCCTGCATGCTTTGGACTCTTAGCTTTGCTATTTAGTAACCTTTAAACCTGCAGACCCTTCTTCAGAAACCATTGAACCCGCATACCCTTCCTTTTTTCCAGACCAATGCTCAATTTGGTCCCTTAGCTCCTTGAAACTTTAACCACTTCCCTACTGGGCACTTAAACCCCCTTCCTGCCCAAGCCATTTTTCAGCTTTTAGCGCTGTCACACTTTGAATGACAATTGCGCGGTCGTGTGACGCTGTACCCAAATGAAATTTGCGTCCTTTTTTTCCCACAAATAGAGATTTCTTTTGGTGGTATTCGATCACCTCTGCGGTTTTTATTTTTTGCGGTATAAACAAAAGAAGAGCGACAAGTTCGAAAAAAAAAACCACAATATTTTTTTTTACTTTTTGCTATAATAAATATCCATTTTTTTTTCAAATTTTCCTCAGTTTAGGCCGATACGTATTCTTCTACATATTTTTGGTAAAAAAAATCACAATAAGCGTATATTGATTGATTTGCGCGAAATTTATAGCGTCTACAAAATAGGGGATAGATTTATAGCATTTTTATTTTATTTTAATTTTTTTACTAGTAATGGCGGCGATCAGCGATTTTTATCATGACTGCGATATTGCGGCGGACACATCAGACACTTTTGACACATTTTTGGGACCATTCACATTTATACAGCGATCTGTGCTATAAAAATGCATTGATTACAGTATAAACATGACTGGCAGGGAAGGGGTTAACACTAGGGGGCAAGGAAGGGGTTAAATGTGTTCCCTAGGGAGTGATTCTTACTGTGGGGGGGAGGGGACTGACTGGGGGAGGTGACCGATAGTTGTTCCTATGTACAAGAGACACACCATCGGTCTCCTCTCCCTGACAGGACGTGGATCTGTGTGTTTACACACACAGATCCACTGTCCTGCTCGGTTACTGGGCAATCGCGGGTGCCCGGCGGCCATCGCGGCACGCGCATCGGGTCCCCAGTGACGCAGTGGGTGCGCACCCCCCAGGGGATTTTAAAGGCGCAACGTCGTATGACGTCCGGCCAGAATAACAGTCTCTTCCTGCCGCCGTCATTTGACGGCGGCCGGTTGATAACTGGTTAAACCTGTAACTTCTTTTTTTGTTCTCCAAACCCCTGAATGCTGCAGTGCCTTAGATTCCTTCCTTAGAAACCCTTACACCTGCAACCTCATTTCTATTTCCCCTGAACCCTGCATTCTTTGGCCCCCTTCTTAGAAACCTCTTAATCTGCAACCTCCTCTTTTTTTTTCTTCTCCAGGCCATGTGTTGGCCCTTTAACCTGGCTCCTCAGAAGCCTTGGAGCTGTGGTCCATTGGCATTGCTCCTTAGAAACCCTTGACCCTGCAGACCCTTCCTTCCACAGAACCCTAAACGTTGTGACCCCATAGCTTTTCAACCTAAGAACCCCCAACCCTACAGAACCATACCCTTGCTCCTCCTACACACCACCCTTTCCATGTTCCTTGCCTTTTAGCCAACCAGATCCTCCTATTTGTGACCCTCGTGGCTTGTCACTCCAGAAAACCTTGACCTGGCCTTTCTTATCTTTGCAACCCATGCAGAACATCTTTGATCTTTTATGTGCCCAGGCCACTTTATTTGTGGCCTCCATAAGATTTGTATCGTGGAAACCAATGACCTTTCAACCACTTTACTATTTTGCTCTGAAACTCTTCTTGCATCAATCTACTTCAAGCCTCGGCATCCTTTTTTTTTTTCTTACCTATATGCAGAAGTCCTTTTGATCTGCTCTCCTTTGCAACTCTATATCCCAAGATGGTCACACCAGAGAGCCCCTTGAACCTGCAAGTTGTCTGTCTTTCCTCATTAAGATGCCATCCCCATACCCTACAGAGCCTTTGAACCCCATGGAACTTTGTCTTTACTCCTTCAGGCCTCCTTGCTGACCCTGCCTGGTTTTTTTTTTTCTTTATTTCCTGCATTGCCCTTTTTTATGTCAGGAGCAGAGCTCACCATGGTAGTGAGATACTTATATCCCCAAGCATGCATAATGTTCATATAGCACCTCGGCTTACAAGCTGGGCTTTCCAATCCATGCATGAAGAGAAGAGATAGCAATTTTTAATGTGTGCCTGGCATTCAGCTGAGCTGAGCATAAAAAACCCTGACAATTCGCAAGCTTTTGCTGCAGGTACAGGCATACCCCCTCCAAGATCAATAGCTTTGCTTCTTTTCTTCTTTCCTTCAAATGAATCATTTTCCTATTTGAATGCATGTTTACCATTCGCTCTTTGATTTGCAATCACATGTCCTTGGAATAAAAAAAAAAAAAGAAGAAAAGGAACTGAATAAATAAAAAATAAAAAAAAGATTTCATTCTAAAGCATAATTGTCCTATTAAGCAACTGTACAACTTGATCATTTTAGAGGCTGGTCTATGGCACGGGGAGCTGAAAACAGGTTTTTGAATCGATGCAAATGTATTGTGTGTAACACAATCTCCAAGGCAATTGGGGAAATAAAGAAAGGTTTTTGGCGTGGAAATAATTTGCTGGGATATAAACACAACGTAGCAAATGCTCCGCTGCTGATCTGCAAGTCGTTTTAGGTGGTGTGCATGGTGCAGGGGGTGGGGGGGGGGATGGAAAAAAAGGGGTCCTTTTTGCATGAGCTGCTGAAGTGACAGGAACACCGCCACTCAATGCAGGTCACAGTCTGCTAATAACGCTCTTTATATAGTGAGCATGCAGCTATCCATCACTGCAAAAATGGAGTTTAGCCGGTGTGTGTGTGTATGTGAATGAGGCAAGCAAGCAGCAAGCTAGAAGAGAAAAAAAAAAGAAGAGAATGAGTCTAGAGAGACTGGTTGTACCTGTTAAGGTTTGTGTTACACAAGCGATCTCCAGTTACATTGCATTCAGAAGAGCACTGTAAAGCACTGTCACTGCCGGCCTGCATTAACCCATTCTAGGGCTCCAGGCAGGGCCGCCATCAGGGGGGTACAGGCAGTACACCTGTAAGGGGCACGGAGTAGGATGACCACGTGTCCCGGATTGCCCAAGACAGTCCCGCATTTTGCAGGTCTGTCCCGGGCACATTCATTCCAGGACAATACAGTGTCCCGGAATGAAACTGCCACAGCCACCCCCCAGGCCAATCTGATGCCCCCAAAAAAGGCCGCCACATCACTGCTTTACTCACTGACAGTACTTTTCTTTGGCCGGGAATGCCTGGAGGGGCACAATCCCCACCCCCTGCTTGTGATTGGAGAAATCATAAATCCCGCCTCTTGTGTCCAATCACTGTGCTGTGATTCGTTACAGCACAAGCTGACTTTTGGGAAGGGAGGGTTTCCCTGAATGGTAATTCGGAAATGTGGTCACCCTAGCCCGGAGGTCCCCAGGGGCCCGGATGGCAACCCCCCATTTTATTTTATTTTTTTTAATCTTTTTTTACTTTTTTTTTTTTAGTAAGGACCCCGGAGGGCCCCGGATGGCAACCCCCCTTTTTTTTTTTTTTTATTAAAAAAAACAAACATTTTTTTATTTTTTTTAACATTTTATCTCTTTTTTTTAATTTTTTTTTTATTTATTTCTTTTTTCTATTTTTTTTGTAAGGGGCCCAGAGGTCCCCAGAGGCCCGGAGGTCCCCAGGGGCCCAGATGCCAACCCCCCTTTTTAAAAAAAAAAATTACTTTTTTTTTTGTTGTAAGGGGCCCAGAAGCCCGGAGGTCCCCAGGGGCCCGGATGGCAACCCCCACTTTTTTTTGTAAGGGGCCCAGGGACGCTGAGGGCCCTGGATAGCAACCCCCCTTTTTTTTTTATAAAAAATAAAAATAAAAAAACATTTTATTTTTTTATTTTTTATATTTTTATTTCTTTTTTGTAAGGGGCCCAGATGGCAACCCCCCGACCTCAATAATTTGCGGAGGCAGCACCCCCCCCGCTTCTCAATTCATGGCACCCCCCGCTTCTCAATTTGCAGCGGTAGCATCCCCCAGGGGGCCCATGCCTGAAGCTGTGTAAGGGGCCCCAAAATTCCTGATGAGGCCCTGGCTCCAGGTCTCCGCAGCACCCATCCCCAGCCATTGGAATGATCAGCCTTCCAAACCTAGTAAACTCCCCATCTAGTCTGCAAGCATCTCCTGCCCTGACATCTCTAAACCAGTAATAAAAGAACACTTTCACCAAAGCCATCACAGTAATAGCAGCCTTCTCTAAGTGCTCAGGCTCTACTACTGAAAGCCTTTGCATGGAAGTCTAGCCTAGGACTGGGGAAGGCTGCTGGTTTGCATTGAAGGGGAATCGAATGACCATTTGGACTGGTCAGCAAAGGCCTGCGCTGTGGCTCTCTGATGTATTTAATGTGTTTTTAATCAGATCCATCGACTGGAAGCCGCTTAAATATCCAAATGAGAGGAGATGTTGTCACATTATTTAAAGGTGGATGGCGGCTATAGGAAATCAATTTGGGATGGTTAATGGGGAGATGTTCATTTAATGTTACATGGGACGAGGTGGGAGTGGTAGGGGTGTGTATGGGGCTTAGGAGGAGGGTCCTATTATAATGTACGTTATATAATGGGAGGTTGGAGTGGATAGTAATAGCTAGTTATGAAACCTCTATGTTATTATTAGTATATTATTAAAGAGAGAAGAGACCAGAGCAGATAGAGAGAGGCGCAGAGGAGAATGGAAGATATGTTACATTATAATGTACCCGATATAATGGAGGAGAGACGTGTACCAACCACTAATGTAACATCTGAATGCAATTACAATAAAGTTATAGCTTACAACTTTATCATTATGGAAGAGGGGAAAATAAAGCGAGAGAGAGGGAATAGAGAATAAATGGAGAGAGAAAGATGGAAAGACCAAGGCCAAAGAAAGAGGGAGAAAGGGAGAAAGAATAAAGAGAGGGAAGGAGAAAGAATAAAGAGAGGGAAGGAGAAAGAATAAAGATAAGGAAGAAGAAAGAATAGAGAGGGAGGGAGAGAGAGAGAAGAGAGAGAAGAAAGAATAGAGGAGAGAGAGGGAGGGAGAGAGAGAGAGAGAAGAAAGAATAGAGAAGGAGAGAGAGGGAGGGAGAGAGAGAGAGAGAGAGAGAAGAAAGAATAGAGATGGAGAGAGAGAGAGAAGGAGAACAAATTGAGAGAGAGGAGAAAGAAGAAAGAAAGGGAAGAAGAAAGAATAGAGATAGAGACACACAGAGATAGAGAGGGAGGGAGATAGAAGGAAAAAGAATAGAGAGAGATAATAGAGAATAAAGAAAGGGGAGAATATAGAGAGAGAGAGAGAGGAAAGAATAGAGAAGGAGAGAGAGAAGGAGAACAAATTGAGAGAGGAGAAAGAAGAAAGAAAGGGAAGACGAAAGAATAGAGAGAGAGAGACACACAGAGAGAGAGAGAGAGAGAGAAGGAGAAAGAATAGAGAGAGATAACAAAGAATAAAGAAAGGGAAGAAGAAAGAATATAGAGAGAGGGAGGGGAGAAAGAATAGAGAAGGAGAGAGAGAGAAGGAGAACAAATTGAGAGAGAGGAGAAAGAAGAAAGAAATGGTGGAAGAAAGAATAGAGAGAGAGAGAGAAGGAGAAAGAATAGAGAGAGAAAAGAAAGAATAAAGAAAGGGAAGAAGAAAGAATATATATATATATATATATATATATATATATATATATATATATATATATATATACTGTAGAAAGAGAGAGAGAGGGAGAAGGAGAAAATAAAGAGAGAGAAGGAGAAAGAATAAAGAAAGGGAAGAAGAAAGAATAGAGAGAGAGAGAGAGAAAAAGGAGAAAAAATAAAAAGAGAGAGAGAGACAGGAGAAAGATTAAAGAGGGAAGGAGAAAGAATAAAGAAAGAAAAGGAGAAAGAATAGAGAGCGAGAAAAAGAAAGAATGAAGAAAGAGAGGGAGAAAGAATAACGCGAGAGAAGAAGAAGAATAAATAGAGCCAGAGAGAGAGAAGGAGAAGGAATAAAGAGAGAGAAGAGGAAAGAGAGAAGGAGAAAGAATAGAGAAAGAGAAGGAGAGAGAGAAGGAGAAAAAATAAAGAGAGAGAGAGGGGAGAAAGAATAAGAGAGAGAAGAAGTGGAGAAAGACGGGAAGACCAAGGCCAAAGAGAGAGGGAGAAAAGGGGAAAGAATAAAGAGAGGGATGCAGAGTAGGAGAAGGGTGCACACAGTTTTAAAGCCCAACTAGACTATAATGGAGAGACTGGAGTGTAATAACCCCTAATGTGACATCTCAAGGCAATTATTATAATGTAATAGCATAGAACATTATTATAATGGAAAGATGTGAAGAAAGAATTAGACTTCAAGAAAGGAGATGGAAGAGATGGAGAAGGTTAGAGAGAGAGAGGGAAGAAAGAGGGAGGTGGGGACATAGTGTAAAAAGAAGGTATGTTATTATACGCCCTGTATAACCTGTATAATCTGGTATCGGAATAAAATAACTGCTGTTATACAATAACTATAAGCAATCACAGCACCAAGTGTTGTTGTTGAGAGAGGGAAAAGAGACAGAGAGACATCTATTGAGAAAGGACAGGGGAGAAAGGATGGATGGATGGTGGGTAGATGGATGAATGGAGGGATGGATGGATGGTGGGTAGATAGATGAATGAAGGGATGGATATATGGAGGGTGGGTAGATGGATGAATGAAAGGATGGATGGTGGGTAGATTGATGGATGGAGGGATGGATGAATGGTGGGTAGATGGATGAATGGAGGGATGGATATATGGAGGGTGGGTAGATGGATGAATGAAAGGATGGATGGTGGGTAGATTGATGGATGGAGGGATGGATGGTGGGTAGATGGATGAATGGAGGGATGGATGGATAGATGGTGGGTAGATGGATGAATGGAGGGATGGATGGTGGGTAGATGGATGAATGGAGGGATGGATGGTGAGTGGATGGATGAATGGGGGGATGGATGGCTGGATGGATGGTGGGTAGATGGATAAATGAAGGGATGGATGGATGGTGGGTAGATTAATGAATGGAGGGATGGATGGTGAGTGGATAGATGAATGGAGGGATGGATGGATGGTGGGTAGATGGATGAATGGAGGAATGGATGGTGAGTGGATGGATTATTGGAGGGATGGATGGTGGGTAGATGGATGAATGGAGGGATGGATGGTGAGTGGATGAATGGATGGGTGGTGGGTAGATAGATGAATGGATGGATGGTGAGTGTATGGATGGATAGTGGGTAGATGGGTAAATGGAGGCATGGATGAATGGATAGTAAGTAGATGGGTGAATGGAGGGATGGAGGGTGAGTGGGTGTACGGGTTTGTTGGTTAGTTGGATGGTGGGTGGGTGATTGAATGGATGGATGGTGAGTTTATGGATGGATAGAATGATGGATGGTGAATGGATGGGTGGTGGGTAGATGGGTGAATGAAGGGATGGATCGGTGGTGAGTGGATGGATGGCGAGTAGATGAGTGGGTGAATGAATGGATGGGTGGTGAGTGGATGGGTGGTGGGTAGATTGATGGTGAGTGGATGGGTGGTGGGTAGATGGGTGGAGTAATGGATGGTGAGTGGATGGATGGGGAATAGAAGAGTGAGTGGAGGAATGGATGGATGGTGAGTGGATGGGTGGTGGGTAGATTGATGGTGAGTGGATGGGTGGTGGGTAGATGGGTGGAGTAATGGATGGTGAGTGGATGGATGGGGAATAGAAGAGTGAGTGGAGGAATGGGTGGGTGGTGAGTGGATGGATGGATGGATGGAATAATGGATGGTGAGTGGATGGGTGGTGGGTAGATGGATGGTGAGTGGATGGGTGGTGGGTAGATGGATGGTGAGTGGATGGGTGGTGGGTAGATGGATGGTGA
>CM055125.1:375317018-375342018 GCA_029206835.1 Rana muscosa
AGCTAGTAGGAGCGGCAGAGCGGGGATGTGTAATTCAGATATTTTTTTAATTAATTCCGCACTAACTGTCTTTGAAATCGCCCCAGCCCCTGTTCAAATCCAATCCGGGGACGAAACCGGGGACAGACTTGGTCCGGGGACAGTGTCCTCAATCCGGGGACTGTCCCCAGAAACCGGGGATGTCTGGTCACCCTATCCAAGAGACCCTCAACTCATGGTCCTTGTTTGTGCATGAGCACAACATGGTGGCCTTGCTCTAATGAAGGAAAGAGGTCAGGTCAGAAGAACTCATCACTGGCCGTCCAACATTCACCACACTGCCAAAAAATTGAGGCCTTCACCAGTGCCGGTCCTTTTCTTTTTATTATAATAAACCGTACTGTATGTCTTTCAGGGCGGCCTTTCAAGAAACCCCCAACTCACGGTCCTGTGCACAAGAGCAACATGGTGGCAATGAAGGAAACAGATTGGGTCAGAAGCCCTTATAACTGGCTGGCCAACGTCCACCACACTGCCAAAAACTCAGCCCCTTGCTAGCCCTTTCCCATTTCTTTTTATTATAATTGAGCATACCAAAAGTATTTCAGGGTGGGCTTTTAATGCCGCGTACACACGGTCGGAATTTCCAACAACAAAACCGTGGTTGTTTTTTTTCTCTGGTGGATGTTGGCTCAAACTTGTCTTGCACACACACGGTCGCACAAATGTTACTCGGAAATTCCGATGTCTAAGAACGCGGAGACGTACAACACTACGACGAGCCGAGAAAAATGAAGTACAATGTTTCCGAGCATGCGTCGAATTGATTCCGAGCATGTGCAGCACTTTTGTGCGTCGGAAATGGCTACACACGGTTGGAGTTTCCGACAAGAACTTTTGCCGTCGGAGAAATAGAGAACCTGCTCTCAATCATTTGTTGTCGGAAATTCCGACAGCAAATGTCCGATGGAGCCTACACACGGTCTGAATATCCGACCAAAAGCTCACGTCGAACATTTGTTGTCGGAAACTCCAACCGTGTGTACGCGGCATAAGAGACCCTTAAGTCACGTTCCTTGTTTGCACATAAGTGCCACATGACCTCAACGCTCCTACAGTAGGAAATAAGTTGAGTCAGAAGAGCTCGTGATCGCCACCCAATGTCCACTGCAAGGGAAAAAATGGAGGCCTTCACCAGTCCTGGCCCTTTTCTTTTTATTATAATGAAACATATGTATTTCAAGACGGGCTTTCATGAGACCCCAGCCCATGGTCCTTGTTTGCACACAAGCGTAACATGATGGCAGCACTCTTACAGTAGGAAAACAATTGGGTAATTGGCTATCCAACATCTGCCACCCTGGCAAAAATGGAGCCTATTGCCAGTCCTGGCAGTTTTCTTTATATTATAATGAAACATTCTGTATATATTTCAGGGCAAGCTTTCAAGAGACCCCAAACTTGTGCTCCTTGTTTGCGCACGAGTGCAACTTGCCCTTAATGCTCTTATGGTCAGAAAGAGGTTGGATCAGAAGGGCTCATCATCGGCTGCCCAACCAACTTCCATCACACTAGCAAAAATGGAGCCCCTTCCTTGTCTTGGGCATTTTCTTTTTATTATAGTGAAACGTTCCGTACATATTTAGGACCAGCTTTTCAAAAGACCTCCAATCTATGCTCCTTTTTTGTGCTCAAGCGCGACAGGGCAGCAACACTCTTAGGCCTTGTACACACGATCGGACTTCAAACAAACTTTTCCGTGGATTTTTGTCCGAAGGGAGTTGGCCGTGAACGCCCATAGCATACACACGCTCTGATTTTTTCAGCCAACAAACATGAACGTAGTGACGTAATTGATGTACTACGTGGTTTTTCTGCTCTTTTCTGCTCTTTACCGCCACCCTTTGGTCAACTTCTGCTATTGTTGGTTGATTTTAACATTGGTTCTGAGCATGCGTATTTGTACTTCGGACTGAAGTCCGATGGATTTCTGTACACACGGCAGGACTTTGCACCGTAGGACTTTTGTTGCCGAAAAGTTTGTTTGTTTGCAGAGCGAACTTTTGTCCGATGAAAACCGAAAAAGTTTGTCCGATGGAGCGTACACACGGTCAGATTTTTTTTTGAAAACCTGCTCATTTTGAAGTTTGTTGTCAAAAAGTCAGACCGTGTGTATGGGGCTTTAAGGAACACTGTTTTTTATTGCAGAAAAATTAGCAGAGTTGGTTTGGTTGGGCCAGAGGATCATCATTGGCCATCCAACGTCCACCGCACAACCAAAAATGTAGCCCTTTGCTTGCCCTGGCCCTTTTTTTTTATATTATAATGTAACGTCCTGTACATATTTCAGGGTGGGCTTTCAGGAGACCCCCAACTCATGTTTTTTTTTGGTTTGCACATGAGCGTAACATGGTGGTAACACTCTTATGCCGCATACACACGGTCGTAATTTCCGACGGGAAATGTTCGATGGGAGCTTGTTGTCGGAAATTCCGACCGTGTGTAGGCTCCATCGGACATTTGCTGTTGGAATTTCCGACAACAAATGTTTGAGAGCTGGTTCTCAAATTTTCCGACAACAAGCTTTGTTGTCGGAAATTCCGAGGGTGTGCACAAGTCTGAGGCACAAAATTCCACGCATGGCTATCGAACTTCATTTTTCTCGGCTCGTCGTACGTGTTGTACGTCACCGCGTTCTTGACGTTCGGAATTTCCGACCACAATTGCGTGACCGTGTGTGTGCAAGACAAGTTTGAGCCAACATCCGTCGGAAATAAATCGTTGTTGTCGGAAAATCCTATCGCGTGTACGCGGCATAACAGTAGGAAATCGGTTGGGTCAGAAGAACTTGGCATTGGCTGTCCAACATCCACTGCTAAAAAGCTCTTCACTAGTCCTGGCTCTTTTCTTTTTAATTATAAAGAAACATTCTGTTATTTAAATTTAGGGCAAGGCTTTCAAGAGACCCCCAACTCATGGTCCTTGTTTGCACACAAGGGCAACATAGTGGCAACACTCTTAAGCCTCGTTCACAAGACCGGTTTTCTCGGCAAGAAAACTGCTGGGAGAGCTTTTTGCAGAGAGAACCGTGCGTGTGTATGGTTTCTCGGCAGGAAAACTGCCGGGAATCTCGACGAGAAAAATAGAGAACCTGCTCTCTATTTTTCTCGTCCGGATTCTCGGCAGAGTTTTCCTGCCGAGAAACCCGGTCGTCTGTACGCTTACCTTGTCCAGGTAAACCCGCGCGTGTTCGAAAAGACTTAGACGCATGCGTGGTAGCATACAAGGGCAGTGTAGGGTGTAGCAAGATGGCGGCGACGGCATCGAATGTGACGAGCGCAGGCTCGTGGTAGCCGATGACGTCACTGCGTTCTTGCCATTCAAAAAACGGCGGTTCTTTTGAATGGCCGTGTGTACACTCGGCGAGCAAGGCAAGCTTGCCGAGAATCCGGTCGGGAAAACCAACAATTTTTTTCCCCGACAGGATTCCCGGCCGTGTGTACAGGGCTTCACGGTAGGAAAGAGGATAGGTCAGAAAAGCTTGTCATTGGCTGCCCAAGTCCACTACACAGGCAAAAATAGAGGCCTTCACCAGTCCTGGAACTTTTTTTATTATAAAGAAACATTACGTTATGTATTTCAGGGCATTCAAAAGATCCCCAACTTCTTGTTCTACACACAGGTGCAACATGGTGGCAACACTCTTACGGTGGGAAAGCGGTTGGGCCAGAAGAATTCATCATTGGCTGTCCAACATCCACCGTACCAGCAAAAATAAAGCCCTTTCGCCAGTCCTGGTCCTTTTCTTTTTATCATAATGGAACATTCGGTACGTTTTTCAGGGCGGGCTTTCAAGGGACTCTCAAGTCAAGTTCCTTTTTTGCACGCGAGTGCAACATGGCCTCAACGTATTTACGGTAGGAAAGGGATTGGGTCAGAAGAGCTCGTCATTGACCATCCAATGTCCAATCCAAGGGAAAAAAGACAAGGCCTTCGCCTGTCCTGGCCCTTCTCTTTTTATTATAATGAAACATACCGTACATATTTAAGGGTAGGCTTTGCAGAGACCCCCCAACTCATGGTCCTTGTTTGCGCACAAGTGCACCATGGCCTCAAACAATCTTACGATCGGAAAGAGGTTGGGTCAGAGGTTGGCTCAGCTCCATCTAGTGGCCATAATGCAGTATTTTCCTAAATTTATGCTATTCATATGAATGAAGAATATTTTACCTTTAGAAAAAATAGCCCAAGAGACATTTGGTTTTGCCAGCAGGCATGTAATGTAAAGTTCACATGACCACTCCAGTCCCATTCTATGCCCTCCTGTGGGACGTGGTGGAGGAGGAGCAGCGGTGATGCAGGGACTACATGTCCCAGAATTAATAGGCTATTTCCCCTCCAGGTCAAATGTTCTTATTCGATAGCGTGGATCAGGAAAATATCTTATTTAGCTGACAATCATAGAAAGTATAGCATTTGTTTCCTATGATCATCAGCTCCATCTAGTGGCCATAATGCAGTCTTTTCCTGATTTATGCTATTCATATGAATGAAGAATATTTGACCTGGAGAGAAAATAGCCTAAGAGACATCTCGTTTTGTCAGCAGGAATGTAATGTAGAGGTCACATCTCCCATTCTATTCCATCCTGTGGTATGGTGGTGGGCAAGGGACAACGGTGATGCAGGGACTACATGTCCCAGAATTAATAGGCTATTTCCTCTCCAGGTCAGATGTTCTTCTTTGATAGCGTGGATCAGGAAAATATCCTATTTGAAAAGACAACTGGCTCCAACAAAAAGTGACTGCTGAGGATTAGGAATGTATCTCTGAAATAGAAATATAACACAACTAATAACAAATAAATAACAATAAAATCGAATTTAAAAAAATAATCTTAATAGGCTATTTCCTCTCCAGGTCAGATGTTCTTCCTTCATAAGAATAGCAAGGATCTGAAAAATATCCTATTTAGCCGACAATCATAGAAAGTATAGTATTTATTTCCTACGATCATCAGCTCCATCTAGTGGCCATTATGCAGTATTTTCCTGATTTATGCTATTCATGTGAATGAAGAACATTTGAACTGGAGAGAAAATATCCTATTTAGCCGACAATCATAGAGAGTATAGTATTTATTTCCTATGATCATCAGCTCCATCTAGTGGCCATAATGGGGTATTTTTCAGATTCCCCCTATTCATTTGAATGAAGAACATTCGACCTAGAGAGAAAATATCCTATTTAGCCGACACTCATAGAAAGCATAGTATTTATTTCCTATGATCATCAGCTCCATCTAGTGGCCATAATGGGGTATTTTCCTGATTCACCCTATTCATTTGAATGGAGAACATTCGACCTGAAGAGAAAATATCCTAAGTGACATCTAGTTTTGCCAGACGATCGCCATCAGAAGCTTGTGTGACAACGCAGGAGCACAATGGGGAAGCAGGCACAGAGCGTTGTCACCCGATCACAGGAAGTGGATCACAATGGTATGGTTTTAATGAAAGCTGCAGATTTAAAGGGGATGGAAATGACTTCTAAGAGATAAGAATTAGTGGTGGGGTGCACATCGAACGATCGCGATCATGTCACCACCCAGCACGCCTTTGAACCTCCGATGGCAGACAGGTGCTGTGTGCTGTGCTGTATCAAGTGACACGCAGACAGGGGAGCCGGGGGAAGGAGCTGTGACTAATCCACCAACTGCTGTGTACATCACAAGGAGCTAATGAACAGCAGTAGGCTGCGAGAAGGGCCCGATGAAAGGGAAGTGCCGGATCCTGGGGCCCGGGGGGGGGGGGGGGTGGGGGGAGTCGTCTCCATCATATCCAAGATCTGAAATGAATGAGGTCCCTGCATTGACATGAACATTTGCTCCTACCTGCAAAGGAGCTCACAATCTAATGTCCTGCAGATATGAAGATACATTGGAATTCCTTCCTGTTCCTCCAAGGCTCTGTGTGTGCAACCTGCAGCCCAAGGGCCACATGGGGCCCTCAGACCCTTACACAGTATGACTGACCTGTTAAATAGGCTGTCCTGGCAATGGGCTCCAGCAGTCTCATGCAACATGTTTGCATTCTGACCATCTCTTGTATCATGTCTGCAGTCTCTGACCATCTCTTGTACCATGTCTGTAGTCTCTGACCATCTCCTGTATCATGTCTGTAGTCTCTGACCATCTCCTGTATCATGTCTGTAGTCTCTGACCATCTCCTGTAGTATGTCTTCAGTCTCTGACCATCTCCTGTATCATGTCTGCTGTCTCTGACCATCTCCTGTATCATGTCTGCAGTCTCTGATCATCTCCTGTAGTATGTCTGCAGTCTCTGACCAACTCCTGTATCATGTCTGCAGTCTCTGATCATCTTTTGTAGTATTTCTGCAGTCTCTGACAATCTCCTGTATCATGTCTGCAGTCCCCGACCATCTCCTGTAGTATGTCTGCAGTCTCTGATCATCTCCTGTAGTATGTCTGTAGTCTCTGACAATCTCCTGTATCATGTCTGCAGTCCCCGACCATCTCCTGTAGTATGTCTGCAGTCTCTGATCATCTCCTGTAGTATGTCTGCAGTCTCTGACCATCTCCTGTAGTGTGTCTGCAGTCTCTGACCATCTCCTGTAGTATGTCTGCAGTCTCTGACCAACTCCTGTATCATGTCTGCAGTCTCTGATCATCTTTTGTAGTATGTCTGCAGTCTCTGACAATCTCCTGTATCATGTCTGCAGTCCCCGACCATCTCCTGTAGTATGTCTGCAGTCTCTGATCATCTCCTGTAGTATGTCTGCAGTCTCTGACCATCTCCTGTAGTGTGTCTGCAGTCTCTGATCATCTCCTGTAGTATGTCTGCAGTCTCTGACCAACTCCTGTATCATGTCTGCAGTCTCTGATCATCTTTTGTAGTATGTCTGCAGTCTCTGACAATCTCCTGTATCATGTCTGCAGTCCCCGACCATCTCCTGTAGTATGTCTGCAGTCTCTGATCATCTCCTGTAGTATGTCTGCAGTCTCTGACCATCTCCTGTAGTGTGTCTGCAGTCTCTGACCATCTCCTGTATCATGTTCGCAGTCCCCAACCATCTCCTGTAGTATGTCTGCAGTCTCTGATCATCTCCTGTAGTATGTCTGCAGTCTCTGACCATCTCCTGTATCATGTCTGCAGTCTCTGACCATCTCCTGTAGTATGTCTGCAGTCTCTGACCATCTCCTGTATCATGTCTGCAGTCTCTGACCATCTCCTGTAGTATGTCTGCAGTCTCTGACCATCTCCTGTATCATGTCTGCAGTCCTCGACCATCTCCTGTAGTATGTCTGCAGTCTCTGATCATCTCCTGTAGTATGTCTGCAGTCTCTGACCATCTCCTGTATCATGTTTGCAGTCTCTGACCATCTCCTGTAGTATGTCTGCAGTCTCTGATCATCTCCTGTAGTATGTCTGCAGTCTCTGACCATCTCCTGTATCATGTTTGCAGTCTCTGACCATCTCCTGTATCATGTCTGCAGTCCTCGACCATCTCCTGTAAAATGTCTACAGTCTCTGATCATCTCCTGTAGTATGTCTGCAGTCTCTGACCATCTCCTGTATCATGTTTGCAGTCTCTGACCATCTCCTGTAGTATGTCTGCAGTCTCTGATCATCTCCTGTAGTATGTCTGCAGTCTCTGACCATCTCCTGTATCATGTTTGCAGTCTCTGACCATCTCCTGTAGTATGTCTGCAGTCTCTAAACATCTCCTGTAGTATGTCTGCAGTCTCTGACCATCTCCTGTATCATGTCTGCAGTCTCTGATCATCTCCTGTAGTATGTCTGCAGTCTCTGACCATCTCCTGTATCATGTCTGTAGTCTCTGACCATCTCCTGTAGTATGTCTGCAGTCTCTGATCATCTCTTGTAGTATGTCTGCAGTCTCTGACAATCTCCTGTATCATGTCAGTAGTCTCTGACCATCTCCTGTAGTATGTCTGCAGTCTCTGACCATCTCCTGTAGTTTGTCTGCAGTCTCTGATCATCTCCTGTAGTATGTCTGCAGTCTCTGACCATCTCCTGTAGTGTGTCTGCAGTCTCTGACCATCTCCTGTATCATGTTCGCAGTCCCCAACATCTCCTGTAGTATGTCTGCAGTCTCTGACCATCTCCTGTAGTATGTCTTCAGTCTCTGACCATCTTCTGTATCATGTCTGCAGTCCTCGACCATCTCCTGTAGTATGTCTGCAGTCTCTGATCATCTCCTGTAGTATGTCTGCAGTCTCTGACCATCTCCTGTATCATGTTTGCAGTCTCTGACCATCTCCTGTAGTATGTCTGCAGTCTCTGATCATCTCCTGTAGTATGTCTGCAGTCTCTGATCATCTCCTGTATCATGTCTGCAATCTCTGACCATCTCCTGTATCATGTCTGCAGTCTCTGACCATCTCCTGTATCATGTCTGTAGTCTCTGACCATCTCCTGTAGTATGTCTGCAGTCTCAGATCATCTCCTGTAGTATGTCTGCAGTCTCTGACCATCTCTTGTATCATGTCTGCAGTCCCCGACCATCTCCTGTAGTATGTCTGCAGTCTCAGATCATCTCCTGTAGTATGTCTGCAGTCTCTGACCATCTCTTGTATCATGTCTGCAGTCCCCGACCATCTCCTGTAGTATGTCTGCAGTCTCTGATCATCTTCTGTAGTATGTCTGCAGTCTCTGACCATCTCCTGTATCATGTCTGCAGTCTCTGACCATCTCCTGTAGTATGTCTGCAGTCTCTGATCATCTCCTGTAGTATGTCTGCAGTCTATGACCATCTCCTGTATCATGTCTGCAGTCTCAGACCATCTCCTGTAGTATGTCTGCAGTCTCTGATCATCTCCTGTAGTATGTCTGCAGTCTCTGACCATCTTCTGTATCATGTCTGCAGTCTCTGACCATCTCCTGTAGTATGTCTGCAGTCTCTGATCATCTCCTGTAGTATGTCTGCAGTCTCTGATCATCCCCTGTATCATGTCTGCAGTCTCTGACCATCTCCTGTATCATGTCTGCAGTCTCTGACCTTCTCCTGTATCATGTTTGCAGTCTCTCACCATTTCCTGTATCATGTCTGTAGTCTCTGACCATCACCTGTAGTATGTCTGCAGTCTCTGATCATCTTCTGTAGTATGTCTGCAGTCTCTGACCATCTCCTGTACCATGTCTGCAGTCTCTGACCGTCTCCTGTAGTATGTCTGCAGTCTTAGGCCAACGTGTATTAACAGGCAAAAAAAAAAATGCCTTAAGAGGACGCAGAGGGGTGCAGAGGACGCAGAGGGGTGCAGGGGATGCAGAGGGGTTCAGAGGGGTGCAGAGGATGCAGAGGGGTGCAGAGGACGCAGAGGGATGCAGAGGACGCAGAGGACACAGAGGGGTGCAGATATTGTAGAGGGGTGCAGAGGACACAGAGGGGTGCAGAGAACGCAGAGGGATGCAGAGGACACAGAGAGGTGCAGAGGGGTGCACAGGACGCAGAGAGGTGCAGAGGATGCAGAGGGGTGCAGGGGATGCAGAGGGGTTCAGAGGGGTCCAGAAGATGCAGAGGGGTGCAGAGAACGCAGAGGGGTGCAGAGGACGCAGAGGGGTGCAGAGGACACAGAGAGGTGCAGAGGGGTGCAGAGGACGCAGAGGGGTGCAGAGGACGCAGAGGGGTGCAGAGGACGCAGAGAGGTGCAGAGGACGCATAGGGGTGCAAAAGATGCAGAGGGTTGCAGAGGGGTGCAGAGAACGCAGAGGGGTGCAGAGGATGCAGAGGGGTGCAGAGGACACAGAGAGGCGCAGAGGGGTGCAGAGGACGCAGATGGGTGCAGAGGACGCAGAGAGGTGCAGATGATGCATAGGGGTGCAGAAGATGCAGAGGGGTGCAGAAAACGCATAGGGGTGCAGAGGACGCAGAGGGGTGCAGAGGACACAGAGAGGTGCAGAGGGGTGCAGAGGATGCAGAGGGGTGCAGAGGACGCAGAGGGGCGCAGAGGATGCAGAGGGGTGCAGAGGACGCAGAGAGGTGCAGAGGATGCAGAGGGGTGCAGAGGACGCAGAGGGGTGCAGAGGAGCGCAGAGGACGCAGAGGGGCGCAGAGGACGCAGAGGGGTTCAGAGGACGCATAGGGGTGCAGAAGATGCAGAGGGGTGCAGAGGGGTGCAGAGGACACAGAGGGGTGCAGAGGACACAGAGAGGTGCAGAGGGGTGTAGAGGACGCAGAGGGGTGCAGAGGACGCAGAGGGGCGCAGAGGACGCAGAGGGGTGCAGAGGACACATAGGGGTGCAGAAGATGCAGAGGGGTACAGAGGGGTGCAAAGGACGCAGAGGGGTGCAGAGGACACATACTGGTGCAGAAGATGCAGAGGGGTACAGAGGGGTGCAGAGGACGCAGAGGGGTGCAGAGGACGCAGAGGAGTGCAGAGGGGTGCAGAGGACGCAGAGGGGTGCAGAGGACGCAGAGGACACAGAGGGGTGCAGAGGACACAGAGGGGTGCAGAGGACGCAGAGGGGTGCAGAGGACGCAGAGGGGTTCAGAGGGGTGCAGAGGGCGCAGAGGACGCAGAGAGGTGCAGCCCTGACAGAAGAGACACATTCACACACATTTGCTCTAATCTGAGGACATGCAGCAGCTTTGTGTATAAATGTAGAATGGTCATCAGGGGCCGCGCTGCAGCAGAGCAGCCGCGTTAGCGGGATTGAACTGCAGGGTGACACAGGCTTTGCCCGGCTCAGGCCGGGTTATTTCCCTCTATAACACATTGATGAGTGGAAGGGGCAGCTGACAAGCATGCAGAATCCTGTACTGTCTCCTCTCTGCTGTGTGCCAAGCCAGGGAAATCAATAGCAGCCATCTATAGAAGGCACAAGAGAGACATCTAGTGGCCAGACAGGGTAACTGACAACAGCAGCAGTAATAAGCATTGGTTGTCATTCTCAGCAGCTGCGATCTTAAAGGGGAACGAGCACCAGATTTACTATTTCATGTTTAGCGCATGCATGCCGAGTCATGTGTCAGTGCAACACTGGCAGGTATACAGGTGCATCTCCGAAAATTAGAGTATCATCAAAAAGTTCATTTATTTCAGTAATTCAATTCAAAAAGTGAAACTCATATATTTTATATAGATTTATTATATTTCACACATTTCTTTCTATTAACTACTTAAGGACCGGGCCTATTTTTCAGACTCGGTGTTTACAAGTTAAAATCATTATTTTTTGCTAGAAAATTACTTAGAACCCCCAAACATTATATTTTTTTTTTTCAGAGACCCTAGAGAATTAAATGGCGGTCGTTGCAATACTTTGGACAGTGGTCTTACAAGCACAGTTTTTTGGGAAAAAATACACTTTTTTTTTTAGTTAAAAGATAAGAAAACAGTAAAGTTAGCACAATTTTTTTTTAATTGTGAAAGATAATGTTACGCCAAGTAAATTGATACCCAACGTGTCACGCTTCAAAACTGCGCCTACTCGTGAAATGGCGACAAACTTTGACCCTTAAAAATCTCCATAGGTGACGTTTAAAAATTTCTACAGGTTACCAGTTTAGAGTTACAGAGGAGGTCTAGTGCTAGAATTATTTCTCTCGCTCTAACGATTGCGGCGATACCTCACATGTGTGGTTTAAACACATAAAGTGGCACTGTGAGTGCTAAGGACGCTCATGGGATCCGAGGGGACTGTAGAATGTTGAGGGGTACTGCGGACCACTGTGGGAGGTTAGGGGGCACTGTGGGTGCTAAGGATGCTCAGGGGATCTGAGGGGATTGTAGGATGTTGAGGGGTACTGCGGACCACTGTGGGAAGTTGGGGGGCACTGTGGGAAGTTGGGGGGCACTGTGAGTGCTAAGGACGCTCATGGGATTTGAGGGGATTGTAGGATGTTAAGGGGTACTGCGGACCACTGTGGGAAGTTGGGGGGCACTGTGGGAAGTTGGGGGGCACTGTGAGTGCTAAGGACGCTCATGGGATTCGAGGGGATTGTAGGATGTTAAGGGGTACTGCGGACCACTGTGGGAAGTTGGGGGGCACTGTGGGTGCTAAGGATGCTCAGGGGATCTGAGGGGACTGTAGGATGTTGAGGGGTACTGCGGACCACTGTGGGAAGTTGGGGGGCACTGTGGGAAGTTGGGGGGCACTGTGAGTGCTAAGGACGCTCATGGGATTTGAGGGGATTGTAGGATGTTAAGGGGTACTGCGGACCACTGTGGGAAGTTGGGGGGCACTGTGGGAAGTTGTGGGGCACTGTGGGTGCTAAGGACGCTCAGGGGATCTGAAGGGATTGTAGAATGTTGAGGGGTACTGCGGACCACCGTGGGAGGCTGGGGGGCACTGTGGGAAGTTGGGGGGCACTGTGGGTGCTAAGGACGCTCAGGGGATCTGAGGGGACTGTAGGATGTTGAGGGGTACTGCGGACCACTGTGGGAGGTTGGGGGGCATTGTGGGAAGTTGTGGGGCACTGTGGGTGCTAAGGACGCTCAGGGGATCTGAAGGGATTGTAGAATGTTGAGGGGTACTGCGGACCACCTTGGGAGGCTGGGGGGCACTGTGGGAAGTTGGGGGGCACTGTGGGTGCTAAGGACGCTCAGGGGATCTGAGGGGACTGTAAGATGTTGAGGGGTACTACGGACCACTGTGGGAAGTTGGGGGGCACTGTGGGAAGTTGAGGGGCACTGCGGGTGCTAAGTACGCTCAGGGGATCTGAGGAGACTGTAGGATGCTGTGGGGTACTACGGACCACCGTGGGAGGTTGGGGGGCACTGTGGGTGCTAAGGACGCTCAGGGGATCTGAAGGGATTGTAGAATGTTGAGGGGTACTATGGACCACCGTGGGAGGTTGGGGGGCACTGTGGGAAGTTGGGGGGCACTGTGGGTGCTAAGGACGCTCAGGGGATCTGAGGGGACTGTAAGATGTTGAGGGGTACTACGGACCACTGTGGGAAGTTGGGGGGCACTGTGGGAAGTTGAGGGGCACTGCGGGTGCTAAGTACGCTCAGGGGATCTGAGGGGACTGTAGGATGTTGTGGGGTACTACGGACCACCGTGGGAGGTTGGGGGGCACTGTGGGTGCTAAGGACGCTCAGGGGATCTGAGGGGACAGTAGGATGTTGAGGGGTACTACGGACCACCGTGGGAGGTTGGGGGGCACTTTGGGAAGTTTGGGGGCAATGCGGGTGCTAAGGATGCTCAGGGGATCTGAGGGGATTGTAGGATATTGAGGGGTACTGCGGACCACTGTGGGAAGTTGGGGGGCACTGTGGGAAGTTGGGGGGCACTGTGGGTGCTAAGGACACTCAGGGGATCTGAGGGGATTGTAGGATGTTGAGGGGTACTGCAGACCACTGTGGGAAGTTGGGGGGCACTGTGGGAAGTTGGGGGGCACTGTGGGTGCTAAGGATGCTCAGGGGATCTGAGGGGACTGTAGGATGTTGAGGGGTACTACGGACCACCGTGGGAGGTTGGGGGGCACTGTGGGTGCTAAGGATGCTCAGGGGATCTGAGGGGATTGTAGGAGGTTGAGGGGTACTGCGGACTACTGTGGGAAGTTGGGGGAGCACTGTGGGAAGTTGGGGGGGCACTGTGGGTGCTAAGGATGCTCAGAGGATCTAAAGAGGAATGTAGGATGTTGAGGGGTGCAGCGGACCACTGTAGGAGGTTGAGGGGCATTGTGGGCCACTATGGGAGGTTGGGGGCACTGTGGGCGCTGAGGGTTTTCATGGGATCTGAGGGCACTGTAGGATGTTGAGGGGTACTGCCGACCACTATGGGAAGTTTGGGGGCACTGTGCATGCTAAGGATGTTCAGAGGATCTAAATGGGAATGTAGGATGTTGAGGGGTGCTGCGGACCACTGTAGGAGGTTGAGGGGCACTGTGAGCATTTATGGGAGGTTGCGGGCACTAAGGGCCACTATGGGAGGTTGGGGGCACTGTGGGCACTGAGGGTTTTTAGGGGATCTGAGGGCACTATGGGATGTTGAGGGCTACTGCAGACCACTGTGGGTGGTTGGGGGGGGCACTGTGAGTGCTAAGGATGTTCACGGGACCTGAGGGTACTGTAGGTAGTTGAGGGGCACTGTGAGCAATTATGGAAGGTTGCGGGCACTGGGGGCCACTATGGGAGGTTGGGGTGAGTGCATTGTGAGTGCTAAAGGATCTCAGGGGATTTGGGGGCATTGTGAGGGGTTATGGGGCACTTTGGGCGCTGTGGAGCTCTCAGGGGATCTGAGGGCACTCTAGGATGTTGAGGGGCACTATGGGCCCCAATGGGAGCTTGGGGGGCATGGTGAGCATTGAGGGATCTGAGGGCACTGTGAGAGATTTAGGGGTGCCTCTGAGAGCTGGAAGGCACTGTGAGAGGTTAGGGGATCTGCATTTGGCTGGAGGCCTGGAAGGAGGGAGGCCTGAGCCAGCAGAAGGCCACGATCTTGTCTTTGAGAGGAGAGTGCCATACTACTACAGTAAATAGTAAGCCCTTGTCACTATCAAACCATTCCACTATTAAAGCCTTTAATTGTCATGCTCAAGGCACTGTAGAACTGCCCAACTAACTCCTTGTTCTGCTTCTCCATCCATTTCCAAGAGCTCTGCTGTACAAGAACTGCAAGAGGCTGATATCAATCATACCAGGTACTGGACTTATTCTGACTGCATTTAAAAACACATTTTAAGATGTATACAGTGCCTTGAAAAAGTATTCATACCCCTTGAAATTTTCCACATTGTGTCATGTTACAACCCAAAAAAAAATATTTTATTGGGATTTTATGTGATAGACCAACACAAAGTGACACATAATTGTGAAGTGGAAAGAAAACGATAAATGGTTTTAAACATTTTTGTACAAATAAATATCTAAAAGTGTGGAGTGCATTTGTTTTCAGCTCCCTTTACTCTGATACCCCTAACTAAAATCTAGGGGAACCAATTGCCTTCAGAAGTCACCTAATTAGTAAATAGAGTCCACCTGTGTGTAATATAATCTCAGTATAAATACAGCTGTTCTGTGAAGCCCTCAGGGGTTTGTTAGAGAATCTTAGTGAACAAACAGCATGATGAAGGCCAAGGAACACACCAGACAGGTCAGGGATAAAGTTGTGGAGAAGTTTAAAGCAGGGTGGAAAGAGTATGGCACAACTGCAAACCTACCAAGACATGTCCGTCCACCTAAACTGACCGGACCGGGCAAGGAGAGCATTCATCAGAGAAGCAGCCAAGAGGCCCATGGTAACTCTGGAGGAGCTGCAGAGATCCACAGCTCAGGTGGGAGAATCTGTCCACAGGACAACTATTAGTCGTGCTTCTCCACAAATCTGCCCTTTATGGAAGAGTGACAAGAAGAAAGACATTGTTGAAAGAAAGTCATAAGAAGTCCTGTTTGCAGTTTGTGAGAAGCCATGTGGGGGACACAGGAAACATGTGGAAGAAGGTGCTCTGGTCAGATGAGACCAAAATTCTACCTTTTGACCTAAAAGCAAAATGCTATGTGTGGCGGAAAACTAACACTGCACATCACCCTGAACACACCATCCCCACTGTGAAACATGGTGGTGGCAGCATCATATTGTGGGGACGCTTTTCTTCAGCAGGGACAGGGAAGCTGGTCAGAGCTGATGGGAAGATGGATGGAGCCAAATACAAGGACAATCTTAGAAGAAAACCTGCAAAATACTTCAGACTGGGGTGGAGGTTCACCTTCCAGCAGGACAATGACCCGAAACATACAGCCAGAGCTACAATGGAATGGTTTAGAATTCAGGGGTCTCAAACCTGCGGCCCTCCAGCTGTTGCGGAACTACAAGTCCCATCATGCCTCTGCCTATGGGAGTCATGCTTGTAACTGTTTAGCCTTGCAATGCCTCATGGGAATTGTAGTTCTGCAACAGCTGGAGGGCCACCAGTTTGAGACCCCTGGTTTACATCAAAGCATATTCATGTGTTAGAATGGCCCAGTTAAAGTCCAGACCTAAATCACATTGAGAATATTGAAATTTGCTGCTCACAGACGCTCTCCATCCAATCTGACAGAACTTGAGATATTTTGTAAAGAAGAATGGGCAGAAATGTCCCTCTCTAGATGTACAAAGCTGGTAGAGACATCCCCAAAAAGACTTGCAGCTGTAATTGCAGTGAAAGGGGGTTCTACAAAGTATTGACTCCGGGGGGCGCTATACAAATGTACACCACACTTTTCACATACAGTGGAACCTCGAGCATAATCCGTTCCAGGAGAATTCTCGTAATCCATAGTACTTGCATATCAAAGCGAGTTTCCCTATTGAAGTCAATGGAAACGAAAAAAAAAAAATCTGCATTGACTTTATTGGCATGCAATACCGCATGCGGCCAAAGGTGGGGGGGGCACCGGAGAGCCTCGGAAACAGCTGGAAAGGCCAGAGGACAGCTAGGCTGACCTTGGCAAACCTCAGAAAGGCTCGGGAACGTAGTATTTCCGAGTCTTTCTGAGCATTTCCGAATGGCACATATCGGCTACGATCGGCGCCGGAGCCTGCCTCAGGACAGACGCGGTACTGCACACCGCTTTGGCCTGAATCCTATTCTTTTTGTGAGACAACACTCGCAAACTGAGTTAGGAGTTTTCAAAATACATTCCTCGTATTGAGAAACGCTGGTTAACCGCGTTACTCAAAATCCGAGGTTCCACTGTAATTATTTTCCTGTGTCCCCCACATGGCTTCTCACAAACTGCAAACAGGACTTCTTATGACTTTCTTTCACCAATGTCTTTCTTCTTGTCTCTCTTCCATAAAGGGCAGATTTGTGGAGTGTATGACTGATGCCGCGTACACACGATCATTATTCACGGCGGTTAAAAAAACGCCGTGAATAATGACAGGAAAAACGAGGGAACCGCTTGGTTCCCTACACACGGTCGTTTTTCCTGTAATTTTTTCTCTTGACGAGAAAAACGACCGTCTGTGGGCTCCGCGGCAGTGTCTCCCTATGGGAAAACTGCCGCGGAAAAAAATGCTGGAAAAAACGATGAGAAAATTTAGAACATGTTCTAAATTTTCTCGTCATTTTTTATGCCGTTTTTCTAGACGAGAAAAACGACATAAAGCCCACAGACGATCGTTTTTCTCGGCGAAAAAAAAAAATGCAGTTTTTCTCGTCGAGAAAAGCGGTCGTGTGTACGCGGCATAATAGTTGTCCTGTGGACAGATTCTCCCACCTGAGCTGTGGATCTCTGCAGCTCCACCAGAGTTTCCATGGGCCTCTTGGCTGCTTCTCTGATGAATGCTCTCCTTGCCCGGCCGGTCAGTTTAGGTGGACGGCCATGTCTTGGTAGGTTTGCAGTTGTGCCATACTCTTTCCATTTTCGGATGATGGATTGGACAGAGCTCTGTGAGATGTTCAAAGCTTGGGATATCTTTTTATAACCTAATCCTGCTTTACATTTCTCCACAACTTTATCCCTGACCTGTCTGGTGTGTTCCTTGGCCTTCATGATGCTGTTTGTTCACTAAGGTTCTCTAACAAACCTCTGAGGGCTCACAGAACAGCTGTATTTATACTGAGATTAAATGACACACAGATGGACTCTATTTACTAATTAGCTGACTTCTGAAGGCAATTGGTTCCACTAGATTTTAGTTAGGGGTATCAGAGTGAAGGGGGCTGAATACAAATGCCCCCCCCCCCCCCCACACACACACACTTTTCACATATTTACTTGTACAAAAAAGTTGAAAACCATTTATCATTTTCCTTCCACTTCACAATTATGTGTCACTTTGTGTTGGTCCATCACAAAAAAATCCCAATAAAATACATGTGGAAAATTTCAAGGGGTATTATTATTATTATTATTTAGGTACTTGTATAGCGCCGTCAATTTCTGCAGCGCTTTACATATACATTGTACATTCACATCGGTCCCTACCCTCATGGAGCTTACACTCTAAGGTCCCCAACTGACATTCATATACAGGGGGTCCCCGACTTACGAACAGGTTAGGGACTTTAGGTTTGTTCTTAAATCAGAAATGTTCGTAAGTCGGAACCGCATGCGCAGAACGGCAATTACGTAATTTTCCAACATTTTCTGACGTTTTCCGATGTTTTCCGTCGAATGGCCGCGCATGCGCAGAACGGGAGATACATAGTTTTCCGATGTTTTCCAATGTTCTGTCGAATGTGCCGCCGCCGAAAATGGCCGCGCATGCGCAGAACGGCAGATACGGTCCCGTTCGTAAGTAGGAGTTGTTCGGAAGTCGGGCGTTCGCAAGTCGGGGACCCCCTGTACTAGGGCCAATTTAGACAGAAGTCAATTAACCTACCACCAGCCAGTGGCGGTGCGTCCATAGTGGGCGCAGGAGCGCCGCCCCCTCTCTCTCCTGCGCCCGTCACTCACAACAACAATACCTAGGTTCATGCATTGCATGAATGTATGTATTGTCGCCGCTGCTGCCGCCCACTATTCAGATGGCCGCCCCCCTGTTGAGCGCCGGCCATCTGAATAACAGCGTCTGGTTGGTGTTTGGAAGTGTCTATCAGAGCCAGCGGCTTCCCGATTACAGCCTGAGGCTTTCAAATAGTTAACCAGGGGACGCACGGGGGGTGCATTCCCTGGTTAACACTGACAGGCGTCTCAGCCAATCAGGTTCACCGGGTCTCGTTACCGGTAACCTGATTGACTGAAGTGACTTCGAGGACGGAAGAAGGACAGCGCTGACCCGAGGAAGGTAAGTGCAGGGCTGGGGGGAAACTGGCTGCATTTGGGGGGAAACTGGCTGCATTTGGGGACAAACTGGCTGCATTTGGGGGGAAACTGGCTGCATTTGGGGACAAACTGGCTGCATTTGGGGACAAATTGGCTGCATTTGGGGACAAACTGGCTGCATTTGGGGACAAATTGGCTGTATTTGGGGACAAACTGGCTGTATTTGGGGGAAACTGGTTGCATTTGGGGGGAAACTGGCTGTATTTGGGGACAAACTGGCTGTATTTGGGGACAAACTGGCTGCATTTGGGGGGAAACTGGCTGCATTTGGGGACAAACTGGCTGCATTTGGGGGGCAACTGGCTGCATTTGGGGACAAACTGGTTGCATTTGGGGACAAATTGGCTGTATATGGGGACAAACTGGCTGCATTTGGGGACAAACTGGCTGTATTTGGGGACAAATTGGCTGTATATGGGGACAAATTGGCTGCATTTGGGGGGAAACTGGCTGTATTTGGGGACAAACTGGCTGCATTTGGGGGGGAAAATGGCTGCATTTGGGGGGAAACTGGCTGCATTTGGGGACAAATTGGCTGCATTTGGGGACAAACTGGCTGCATTTGGGGACAAATTGGCTGTATTTGGGGACAAACTGGCTGTATTTGGGGGAAACTGGTTGCATTTGGGGGGAAACTGGCTGTATTTGGGGACAAACTGGCTGTATTTGGGGACAAACTGGCTGCATTTGGGGACAAACTGGCTGTATTTGGTGACAAACTGGCTGCATTTGGGGGGAAACTGGCTGCATTTGGGGGGAAAATGGCTGCATTTGGGGGGGGGGGGGCACTGGCTGCATTTGAGGGGGCAAACTGGTGGCGTTTGGGCACAGTGGCTGCGTTTAATGGGCACAGTGGCGGCAATTGATGTTTTTTTTTTTTAGTTTGTTTGAGCCCCCCCAAAAATTTTGAGCACCAGCCGCCACTGCTACTAGCATGTCGGTATGAATACTTTTTCAAGGCACTGTAAATGTATACAGAGCTGCATTGATCCATCTTTTATATCTGCCTAGGGATTTAAAGCCGGTCATTTTCCACTGCTACTTACTTGGCATCGACGCCAGAATTGCAGAATTTTTACATTGTTTCCATCTCTTGTACACCCGATTTTTCCCTTTTTTGCACAGTATTATTATTATTATTATTTTTTTTTTATCAAGTGTTTATCCTTTGGGGTGATATTGTCATGGCCTCTGATGGAGTAATTGCATTGCGGCGTTTTGGAATTCCCGTAATATCTCCGGGTAAGCTCATAAGCCCTTCCAAAAACTGCTGATGCATATTCATTCCGAAGGAGGAACACTGAAGGCGGCGTGATTAAATATGTGTTGTTATGATGAGAGATAAACACAACGCCGGATCATTTATTACAAAAAAATTTATTTTTCCTTTTTTTTTCTCTTCTTTCTTTTTTTTTCTAAGGGGTCAGCAGAGGAACATATGGAAGCCGCCATTCCCTTCCCAGATGTTCAGATGGGATGTTTGATGGAAGGGAGGAAAATCTGTTTTTTGTCGGGGTTCCTCCCCCCTCTGCGGATCATGTCGTCTGTCTCCTGTAATTACACTTTAAGACCTGAAGGTTTCCATGGAGGTCGTGTACAGGAGAGATAAGGCGTACCGCTGGAATGTGCGCTCTGCAATGTAAACAGGTTACAGGTAGTGCATGGTGGAGGTTCACCTCCCCGAGTCCACTCATACATATTATTATTGCTCTATATGGGGCCCATCCAGGCTTTGCAGAGTTCTGCATTTTTTTTTTTGCTTTGGAAACGCACAACTTTATGCATGTTCTCTTTGTACTGACCATCTACTCTAGTATGTCCAATGCACTGTGAGTGACTGAGGGCCGTCAAGGGATCAGGGGGCACTATGGGAGGTTAATGGGCACTGAGGGCCACTATGGAAGGTTGGGGGCACCGTGGATGATGAGGGCTCTTAGGGAATCTGGGGGCACGTTGGGAGGTTGATGTGCACTGTGGGACACTATGGGAGGTTGATGGGCATTGAGGGCCACTATGGGAGGTTGTGGATATTGTGGGCACTGAGGGCTCTCAGGGGATCTGGGGACACTATGGGAGGTTGGGAACATTGTGGGCACTGAGGGCTCTCAGGGGATCTGGGGACACTATGAGAGGTTGGGAACATTGTGGGCACTGAGGGCTCTCAGGGGATCTGGGGACACTGTGGCAGGTTGGGAACATTTTAGGCACTGAGGGCTCTCAGGGGATCTGGGGACACTATGGGAGGTTGGGGACATTGTGGGCACTGAGGGCTGTCAGGAGATCTGGGGGCACTATGGGTGGTTGAGGGGCACTGTGGGCCACTATGAGAGGTTGGGGACATTGTGGGCACTGAGGATTCTCAGGGGATCTGGGGGCACTATGGAAGGTTGGGGACATTGTGGGCACTGAGGGCTCTCAGAGGATCTGGGGGCATTATGGGAGGTTGATGGGCACTGTGGGCCACTATGGGAAATTAGGGACATTGTGGGCACTGAGGGCTCTCAGGGGATCTGGGGGCACTATGGAAGGTTGGGAACATTGTGGGCACTGAGGGTTCTCAGAGGATCTGGGGGCACTATGGGTGGTTGATGGGCACTGTGGGCTACTATGGGAAATTAGGGACATTGTGGGCACTGAGGGCTCTCAGGGGATCTGGGGGCACTATGGGAGGTTGGGGACATTGTGGGCACTGAGGGCTCTCAGGGGATCTGGGGGAACTATGGGAGGTTGATGGGCACTGTGGGCCACTATGGGAAATTAGGGACATTGTGGGCACTGAGGGCTCTCAGGGGATCTGGGGTCACTATGGAAGGTTGGGGACATTGTGGGCACTGAGGGCTCTAAGGGGATCTGGGGGCACTATGGGAGGTTGATGGGCACTGTGGGCCACAAAGAGAGGTTGGGGACATTGTGGGCACTGAGGGTTCTCAGAGGATCTGGGGGCACTATGGGAGGTTGATGGGCACTGTGGGCCACTATGGGAAATTAGGGACATTGTGGGCACTGAGGGCTCTCAGGGGATCTGGGGTCACTATGGGAGCTTGGGGACATTGTGGGCACTGAGGGCTCTCAGGGGATCTGGGGGCACTATGGGTGGTTGATGGGCACTGTGGGCCACTATGGGAAATTAGGGACATTGTGGGCACTGAGGGCTCTCAGGGGATCTGGGGTCACTATGGGAGGTTGGGGACATTGTGGGCACTGAGGGCTCTAAGGGGATCTGGGGGCACTATGGGAGGTTGATGGGCACTGTGGGCCACAAAGAGAGGTTGGGGACATTGTGGGCACTGAGGGTTCTCAGAGGATCTGGGGGCACTATGGGAGGTTGATGGGCACTGTGGGCCACTATGGGAAATTAGGGACATTGTGGGCACTGAGGGCTCTCAGGGGATCTGGGGTCACTATGGGAGGTTGGGGACATTGTGGGCACTGAGGGTTCTCAGAGGATCTGGGGGACCCTATAGGAGGTTGATGGACACTGTGGGCCACTAAGGGAAATTAGGGACATTGTGGGCACTGAGGGCTCTCAGGGGATCTGGGGTCACTATGGGAGGTTGGGGACATTGTGGGCACTGAGGGCTCTAAGGGGATCTGGGGGCACTATGGGAGGTTGGGGACATTGTGGGCACTGAGGGTCCTCAGAGGATCTGGGGGCATTATGGGAGGTTGATGGGCACTGTAGGCCACTATGGGAAATTAGGGACATTGTGGGCACTGAGGGCTCTCAGGGGATCTGGGGGCACTATGGAAGGTTGGGAACATTGTGGGCACTGAGGGTTCTCAGAGGATCTGGGGGCACTATGGGTGGTTGATGGGCACTGTGGGCTACTATGGGAAATTAGGGACATTGTGGGCACTGAGGACTCTCAGGGGATCTGGGGGCACTGTGGGAGGTTGGGGACATTGTGGGCACTGAGGGCTCTCAGGGGATCTGGGGGAACTATGGGAGGTTGATGGGCACTGTGGGCCACTATGGGAAATTAGGGACATTGTGGGCACTGAGGGCTCTCAGGGGATCTGGGGTCACTATGGGAGGTTGGGGACATTGTGGGCACTGAGGGCTCTAAGGGGATCTGGGGGCACTATGGGAGGTTGATGGGCACTGTGGGCTACAAAGAGAGGTTGGGGACATTGTGGGCACTGAGGGTTCTCAGAGGATCTGGGGGCACTATGGGAGGTTGATGGGCACTGTGGGCCACTATGGGAAATTAGGGACATTGTGGGCACTGAGGGCTCTCAGGGGATCTGGGGTCACTATGGGAGGTTGGGGACATTGTGGGCACTGAGGGCTCTCAGGGGATCTGGGGGCACTATGGGTGGTTGATGGGCACTGTGGGCCACTATGGGAAATTAGGGACATTGTGGGCACTGAGGGCTCTCAGGGGATCTGGGGTCACTATGGGAGGTTGGGGACATTGTGGGCACTGAGGGTTCTCAGAGGATCTGGGGGACCCTATAGGAGGTTGATGGGCACTGGGGGCCACTATGGGAAATTAGGGACATTGTGGGCACTGAGGGCTCTCAGGGGATCTGGGGGCACTATGGAAGGTTGGGGACATTGTGGGCACTGAGGGCTCTAAGGGGATCTGGGGGCACTATGGGAGGTTGATGGGCACTGTGGGCCACAAAGAGAGGTTGGGGACATTGTGGGCACTGAGGGTTCTCAGAGGATCTGGGGGCACTATGGGAGGTTGATGGGCACTGTGGGCCACTATGGGAAATTAGGGACATTGTGGGCACTGAGGGCTCTCAGGGGATCTGGGGTCACTATGGGAGGTTGGGGACATTGTGGGCACTGAGGGCTCTAAGGGGATCTGGGGGCACTATGGGAGGTTGATGGGCACTGTGGGCCACAAAGAGAGGTTGGGGACATTGTGGGCACTGAGGGTTCTCAGAGGATCTGGGGGCACTATGGGAGGTTGATGGGCACTGTGGGCCACTATGGGAAATTAGGGACATTGTGGGCACTAAGGGCTCTCAGGGGATCTGGGGTCACTATGGGAGGTTGGGGACATTGTGGGCACTGAGGGCTCTCAGGGGATCTGGGGGCACTATGGGTGGTTGATGGGCACTGTGGGCCACTATGGGAAATTAGGGACATTGTGGGCACTGAGGGCTCTCAGGGGATCTGGGGGCACTATGGAAGGTTGGGGACATTGTGGGCACTGAGGGCTCTCAGGGGATCTGGGGGAACTATGGGAGGTTGATGGGCACTGTGGGCCACTATGGGAAATTAGGGACATTGTGGGCACTGAGGGCTCTCAGGGGATCTGGGGTCACTATGGGAGGTTGGGGACATTGTGGGCACTGAGGGCTCTAAGGGGATCTGGGGGCACTATGGGAGGTTGATGGGCACTGTGGGCCACAAAGAGAGGTTCGGGACATTGTGGGCACTGAGGGTTCTCAGAGGATCTGGGGGCACTATGGGAGGTTGATGGGCACTGTGGGCCACTATGGGAAATTAGGGACATTGTGGGCACTGAGGGCTCTCAGGGGATCTGGGGTCACTATGGGAGGTTGGTGACATTGTGGGCACTGAGGGTTCTCAGAGGATCTGGGGGACCCTATAGGAGGTTGATGGGCACTGTGGGCCACTATGGGAAATTAGGGACATTGTGGGCACTGAGGGCTCTCAGGGGATCTGGGGGCACTATGGAAGGTTGGGGACATTGTGGGCACTGAAGGCTCTAAGGGAATCTGGGGGCACTATGGGAGGTTGATGGGCACTGTGGGCCACAAAGAGAGGTTGGGGACATTGTGGGCACTGAGGGTTCTCAGAGGATCTGGAGGCACTATGGGAGGTTGATGGGCACTGTGGGACACTATGGGAAATTAGGGACATTGTGGGCACTGAGGGCTCTCAGGGGATCTGGGGTCACTATGGGAGGTTGGGGACATTGTGGGCACTGAGGGCTCTAAGGGGATCTGAGGGCACTATGGGAGGTTGATGGGCACTGTGGGCCACAAAGAGAGGTTGGGGACATTGTGGGCACTGAGGGTTCTCAGAGGATCTGGGGGCACTATGGGAGGTTGATGGGCACTGTGGGCCACTATGGGAAATTAGGGACATTGTGGGCACTGAGGGCTCTCAGGGGATCTGGGGTCACTATGGGAGGTTGGGGACATTGTGGGCACTGAGGGCTCTCAGGGGATCTGGGGGCACTATGGGTGGTTGATGGGCACTGTGGGCCACTATGGGAAATTAGGGACATTGTGGGCACTGAGGGCTCTCAGGGGATCTGGGGGCACTATGGAAGGTTGGGGACATTGTGGGCA